>CM040242.1:157051189-157651189 GCA_022545495.1 Chrysanthemum lavandulifolium
AGTAAGTTAATAATATCAGAGTAGTAATTAAGTAAGTTAATAATATCATAGTAATAGTTTATCACTACAATTATTATTGACATAATATCAAAGTAGTAATTAAGTAAGTTAATAACATGATTGTAATAATATATTGACATAATAAATGTTAAATTTTAAATTTAAATTTGTTAAAAATTTTTAGTAGTTAAATGTTAATTTAAAAATAATAAGTGTTATATTTAATTTTTTAAATAACTATAAGTATGAAAAATAATAATTATATTCATTTGTATTGTGTATTGTCAAAAGCAACTTTAAAGATTATCACAAAATAAAGCGGTATTTTCGTCTCGAGGAATCTTTAATAACTATAAATAGTATCGAGAAATATCTCTGTTGAAAATTACTTAACAAGCAGATACTCGAATATATATCGTCATAAGCAAATGACTACGATATTAAAGGAAATATTAATATGTAACGTCATAAAACATACAAAATATTAAATTTTATTTCGTTTGTATGCGCTTCTTCTTTTAGACTTTGTAAAAAGTATGTGTTAGGAAAGACAAAAACTTAATAATTACATTTATTTGTTTATTATAGTTAGACTTTTATCTGATTCACTTTTACTTATACTTACAGCAAACACAACTTTTAATATATGATATTGCTCTTTAATATCATTATTATGATATTAAAGAGGAATATGATATATTAAAACAACTAACTTTGATATTAATACAATATCATATAATAAAAAATGTCAAAAAAATAAAAATAAATAAATAAATAAAAAAGGATATGTCAATATTCTAAAATATCATATATTATTTTATCTAAGTTTATTATAACAACTAACTATGATATTAATTTTTTCTTTAAAACAAGATGATATTAAAAAAAGAAATTTTGTGTCTCGAGGTTATGATTTTTTGATTATGAAAAACAAAGACTTAAATATTTGCAATAGAAATTTGTTTATAATATTTTGTCTTAATATCACAATGATTTTTCAATATTTATTTTAACAAATATGTCTAATTTACAAATTTATTTTAAATATTTACTATATAAATAATTTTGATGTCTTTGTGATATTATATTTAATATCTCAATAACTTAATATCATAAACAAAAGATATGAGAAAGAAGTAACTAAATATCTCTGACATATATGTCAGATATTTATTAACTTAGTGCTCTTATAGTCTTGAACATTACTTCCTCGACATTGATATTAATTATGTTAAATATAAAAATTAATTAATTATGTTAATATCACCATAGATAAAAAATCAAAATCAAAAGAAAATTTTTATATTTAAAAAATACATATCACATTAGATAAAAAAAATTAAATTAACAATATTCTTAATATAATTTATCAAGTATATTTTTCAACATGATTAACGTTATTTCAGTAAAAAAAAAAAAAAAAAAAAATACATAGATGATGATTCCGCTATATAATTAATATTACAAAGTTATATATTACATGATTTCTTTTGAATAATATTATTTCTAAGAGCACAATGTATGGGGTGCTATTGGTGTGCCAAATGCATGCCATTCGTGTGCCAAACCATACCGAGCATCTTGTTATCCATGAGCCAAGCGTTTTTCGACCAATGCAATTGTTCAAACTATTTTTTATTTTTTATTTTTTTTTGTATTGTGAGTGAGTGTGTATTTTTATGTGGTATTTTGAGGACTCAAAAACATTTCGATGGTGTTTTATGAGGAGGATGTTTTAGTTATTGGTATGTTATTGGGGAGTTGTCGACGTTGCTTGAAGTGGCATACCAATAAAATGTTATTGTATATTCTCCAAGTTGTGCTCTTATATGCATTGTCTTGTCCTTCTCTTCCTTTGTGCTCAAATTTTATGGACGGACCGATGAAGCTAACCAATATTGGTTGTCCTTGAATGACTTGTTTGTAGTACAACCAATATTTTTCTTCAGAAATGCCTAATATGTTACTCATGCTCATTCTGATGAGCATGGCGAAACATAGGTAGTTAAAATAATTAAACTTTCATCACGCACCAACGCCATCTTCATCTGTCACAATTCTCAATTTCCGGTCATTTCTCAAACTCCATATTCATCATTTCATATCAAATTATGCATGGTTTTGCACTTCACGTTAAACGCATAATTTCTTATTAAATAAACACTATCGCGTAATTAATTATTTTGAAAAATTGATCCGATACTTTCAAAATTTATCACGATATATTTTTATACTCATATTAAGTCTATAAAAATATTATTATTAGTTTACCCGGTGTTTTAAATTTATTTCGTATATAAATTGTTATGTTTATATAAATTACGACGGTTTTCTTAAATTCAAACCGATAAATATTTATTCACTCAAATCTTTCAAGAAATGTGTTTTTATAATTTTTAGGACCTCGATATATTTTATCTTGACTCGTTAAAAGTTATTTTTATCAAACGCTACCCTAAATATTCAAATGTGTATTTAACTTACCACATGTTCTCAATTTACTTACATCTAATTACTTGTACATGTTTTAAAAAAAAATAATAATATAAGTAAATGACAATACCCCCTTGTCGACACAAGGGGGGTTAGTCATCAAACCTTACAAATATCTCTACTAGAATATGTATATTATACAAAAACTAAATAACATTTCACTACTTTGCAAAATACAAGATCAAATTTCATTTCCTCTCTTTCTCTTCCTCTCCAATATTCGGCAGCCTAGGACCAAGGTGGAGAATCATCTCAATTTTCAAGACAAGATTTATTAAACTCTAGTATCATTTGTTGCATAGGTTTTGTAATAAAAACCTCAAGTGATTAGGAAAACCCTTTTGTCCTTAAACCTCATCATATCACTAGTAAGCATTCATATTCATATTTTTTTATTTCATATTCATTATTATGGTCATATCATTTTATTTGAGAAACATGCAAATTATGTGATATTTATACCATTTTTAAGGTTTTTAAGTGTTAAATATATATAATCCATCCTATAATTACTCCTTTTATATATTAGTTTTGGTGATGTCTAGGAACCCATGACACCCTAAGAAGGTGTATGGTAAGATTAGAATAGCTTGAGTTGTTTTGAATGGGTTAGAATAGGTTTGGCGAGAAAACTCATTTCGACACGTTTTGAAAAGGGTCATCCTTATTTTGAAATTACGGAAAATCCGACGGTGGAAAAAATATTTGGCCTAGATATTTAGAAAAATACTTTAAAAGCGAAAATGTGGCGCTTGAGCGGATTAAAGCGGAGCTATAACGAAGAAGATATGAATTTTTCAAGTTTGACGAGGAAAACTATTAATTTGAAATTTCAGCATGAAAATGTCACTCTTCTGAGTCAAAATGAGTCTTAAGCTTTATAAATTGTGTCGACTTATCAAAAATATATTAGTATACTTTGACACGAATCTAAGGATGTAAAAGCGTGAAAGCGGACTTGTAACGAGTAAATTACGCGATAAACAAAGTTGCCGTAACTTTATTCTATTAGCAACATTAATATATTTTCTATTAAACATATACTACGGCAACTAGGGGCCATGTTGAGGTCGTTTTAACATTGATAGGATACTCTTTATAAAAGATGTCTTCTAGTAAAATCAAGTTCGCCAACCATATTTTCCAAAATATCCAACCGTTAGTCAAGCGGAGTTGTAATGAATAAAATATAGTTGCTCAAAGTTTACGAAAACCACTCTTAAACACACAAGTACCATACTTAACCTATATTTTCTCTAAGATCGAGACCTCTAGGATGAAAAGTTAAATGCTAAAACTTTGAGATAATGATACAAGCTTCCCAAAAAGTTGAGTTTGTTTCCTAACGCTCGGCGTGCGCCAATTCTGACTAGCTTTTAGAGGCCGTTTTAGTCACTTTCGGAAATTTCAATGACATTATTTTGACGAAAAGTTATAATTTCACAATTAATCACTAAATGATTATCGTCGGATATCATTTCAATGTAAATACATGTGAAGTAATTTAAAAATGGTCAAGGCGTTAAAGATTATATTTTCGATGAGAAGTATTGTTTTCAAAAATACATAAGTGGTATAAATATCATCAATTGCGTGCATAACATTACATCATGACTTATTGCATATCATATCATTCATAATAGGTCGGTTTCGAGATTCACGCTACATTTCGGTGTAACCACTTTTGTCATCGCATCTATTCATCAAGTGAGTAATCACATCCCTTTTACGTTTTACTATATTTTGAAATTTGAATGCATGAACCATACTTGAATTAAATTGATTCTTACTTTTGTGAACTCTTTTGACTAGAACTTGTGAACTCGAATCAAATCCTTGAACTTAATTACAATTTATGACTTGTTGGAACTTATTGAACCGTACATGTTATGACCTTGACCTAAAGTCTCCTATGTTCGAGCATCACTATAAAGTCTCCGTGTTCGGAGTATATCTTTGGGAAGAGGCACCGGTATATCTTTGGGAAGAGGCACCAGTATATCTTTGGGAAGAGGCACCCAACATAACTTTGGGTAGTGGCACCTGACATAATTTGGTTTCATCGGAGCATCCTGAATTATTATATTCGTGGTACTATATTGTGAACTATTATGACCGCTTATACTTGACTACTTCATACGCTATATTTTGTGCAATGGGTTGTGAACACACGGGTTGCAAGTTTTGTATAGGCGGAACTTGGGCCGAGTGGATTACAATGCCTTTGCTTTGTGGACTATTTTCGATGACCGAAAGCTTTGAATATTTCTTACGAGTTTTCTTATTTTCTGAAGCGTGTATACTCACCAACTATTTTCATAGTTGACCCATTTTCTCTCATGCATTTGGTGATCGTTAGTAAGCTTTTCTATCGGGTCTTGCATAAAAGTTTTCACTTGTCGCTACAAGTCGTTATGTAATAAAGCGCAATATTTTGGAATCTAAACTTTGTATTATATTTGCCGATAATGGCTAAAGCTGGTATTGTAATGGTGTACTCTTTCTTTTAAATCTTAACGATGGTATGTTCTATTATCTTGTGCTTATGTTCCTTCCGTTACACCTCGTGTTTCCGCCTCGGTGAGGTGTGTGATTGGTATCGAGCCGAAGGTTATAGAGAATGCCGATTTTTCAAAAATAAAAATCACGACTATACTTGGAATAAAGTTTTATTAAACACCGAACATCATCCAAGTCAACTAGTCCTATCGTTGCATCGTTAATCATAAATTATACATAGCACGATCAACTATGTCTAATTTATGAAGAACCATACAATGATAAAGTAGTAGTTTTGAATCATGTTTAGTCGAGTCTTTTGAGTCGGTCACTGAAGTTGCATTGGTCGGTGGGTATGCATAGCATGTTTTTTTACGTTCACGTCTACATTACCGTATCTTATTTATACCTCTCTTTTCCATCTTTCGACTCGTTAGACATAGCATGTCTCTGTTCTGTCATATTTCGATCACTATAACACATTACCACCATTCTAAACCTCATCGCCTTCGTCCAAGTGTCATTTACTCAACCCGATATTTTGGTCCATTACGGGATCATGGGTGCTGAAACACGCTCGGGAGTCAACAACACGGCAACCGAACAACAATGACAATCCAAACAACAACGCTCTTTGGAATAGCGGATCTACTCACCCAATTATAACACATCTCGATGCTAGGCAGACCAGCGCCGGAGAAGGTACTTCAAGCGGTCAAGGATGCAACTACAAAACTTTCATGACATGCAAGCCAATGGAATTTCATGGTGCGAGGGTGCCATTGATTTGCTAACTGGCTCGAGAATGTTGAGTCGAAACTTAGTATCACGAAATGTCTTGAAGGAAACAAGGTTGAGTTCTCTGTTTGGTCTACTACGGTCGAGCATTGACACGGTGGAACAACCAACTACTGAGACTAGAGGAAGAGGGGGCAAATCGTTATCTTGGGAAGCATTTAAGAAACTACTAAGCGATGAGTCTTGCAAAAAGATGAAGTGCGAGAAGTTGGGCGGAATTTTGGAATCACTTGATGGTTGGAGTAGAAGTCGACAAGTACACGATCCGTTTCCATGAGTTAACTAGGATGGTTCCTCACATGGTTTCCTTGTGGAGAAGTTGATCGACCGATATATATGGGGATTGATACAGGAAATTAGGAGGGCGTCACCTCATCAAACCCAACCACTCTGCAAGCCGCTGTGGGTATGGCGTGTCGCTTGACAAATGATGTGATCAGTGCGGAGGACTAGCAAAAGTGAATGACAATGGACGAAAGCGGCGGGAGGATCACCGGGGAGGCGAGACCGAGGTCGGCAAGACAGAGGCAGCGAATAACCGGGAACTATGGGCGACTACTCGGGAGGCGCAAAGATCTGTGAGTCCACATCCTTTGTGCACTCGATGTAACTATCACCACTCGGGATGCCCAAGTGCGACAAATGTGGACAGACGGGCCACTTGGCGCAAAATTGCTCAAGCAGGATGGGAATCAGGGCGGATAAAAGCATGTTACAGTGTGGAAGTCTAGATCACCTTCGCAATACTGTCCAAAGCGAAAAGAACTCCCAATCAAGGAGGTAATCCTCCAAACTGGCATTGGCAATAGAAGGCCCACAAGATCGAGAACATTGAAGTTCCTCCCATGCGTGGTCGAGCATTCTATCTGGTACGAGGAAGCCCGCAACGCGTAACGGTACATTCTTTCGAACAACTACCTTATTTACATGCGACATGATTTTGAGTGCATAACTTCCTTCCAATTTTACCACGTTCATGGCATTGATTAATTTGTGACCCATCGATATCGACCTTAGTTGTATTATATTTTGTTGATTTGATTTGATTTGTGTAAGCAAATCCAATATCAGTGAATCTTTCAAAGACTTCATTCAAAAGACTTGTTTCCTAGCTTGATCTAGTAGCGGTTCTTGTTTGATGAGTTGTGAAAGTCAAGCTAAGAAACAAGTTTACTCAAGTCACTATCTAAAGGTCTTTGAGGGCTCGTTCGATATTGGGTAAGTTTACCTATCCAATCTAATCACGGCGCGTACTTAGTTGAATGGGGAACACATGCGCATGGGCATTGATATGATCATTTAGGCTGTTCGTGCGAGCATAAACTTTTAGAACCCTTGTCGAGGTTCGGACCATAGTATCATTAATCGAATCACGAGGGCGTGATTCGGCTGACATGGGAAGAATGTCACAATTCTCAATTTCCGGTCATTTCTCAAACTCCATATTCATCATTTCATATCAAATTATGCATGGTTTTGCACTTCACGTTAAACGCATAATTTCTTATTAAATAAACACTATCGCGTAATTAATTATTTTGAACAATTGATCCGATACTTTCAAAATTTATCACGATATATTTTTATACTCATATTAAGTCTATAAAAATATTATTATTAGTTTACCCGGTGTTTTAAATTTATTTCGTATATAAATTGTTATGTTTATATAAATTACGACGGTTTTCTTAAATTCAAACCGATAAATATTTATTCACTCAAATCTTTCAAGAAATGTGTTTTTATAATTTTTAGGACCTCAATATATTTTATCTTGACCCGTTAAAAGTTATTTTTATCAAACGCTACCCTAAATATTCAAATGTGTATTTAACTTACCACATGTTCTCAATTTACTTACATCTAATTACTTGTACATGTTTTAAAAAAAAATAATAACATAAGTAAATGACAATACCCCCTTGTCGACACAAGGGGGGTTAGTCATCAAACCTTACAAATATCTCTACTAGAATATGTATATTATACAAAAACTAAATAACATTTCACTACTTTGCAAAATACAAGATCAAATTTCATTTCCTCTCTTTCTCTTCCTCTCCAATATTGACCTAGGACCAAGGTGGAGAATCATCTCAATTTTCAAGACAAGATTTATTAAACTCTAGTATCATTTGTTGCATAGGTTTTGTAATAAAACCTCAAGTGATTAGGAAAACCCTTTTGTCCTTAAACCTCATCATATCACTAGTAAGCATTCATATTCATATTTTTTATTTCATATTCATTATTATGGTCATATCATTTTATTTGAGAAACATGCAAATTATGTGATATTTATACCATTTTAAGGTTTTTAAGTGTTAAATGTATATAATCCATCCTATAATTACTCCTTGTTATATATTAGTTTTGGTGATGTCTAGGAACCCATGACACCCTAAGAAGGTGTATGGTAGGATTAGAATAACCGGAGTTGTTTTGAATGGGTTAGAATAGGTTTGGCGCGAAAAACTCATTTCGACACGTTTTGAAAAGGGTGCATCCTTATTTTGAAATTCGGAAAATCCGACGGTAGGAAAAATATTTGGCCTAGATATTTAGAAAATATACTTTAAAAGCGAAAGCGTGGCGCTTGAGCGGATTAAAGCGGAGCTATAACGAAGAAGATATGAATTTTTCAAGTTTTGAGGAAAACTATTAATTTGAAATTTCAGCATGAAAATGTCACTCTTCTGAGTCCAAAATGAGTCTTAAGCTTTATAAATTGTGTCGACTTATCAAAAATATATTAGTATACTTTGACACGAATCTAAGGATGTAAAAGCGTAGAAAGCGGACTTATAACGAGTAAATTACACGCGATAAACAAAGTTGCAGTAACTTTATTCTATTAGCAACATTAATATATTTTCTATTAAACATATACTATGGCAACTAGGGGCCATGTTGAGGTCGTTTTAACATTGATAGGATACTCTTTATAAAAGATGTCTTCTAGTAAAATCAATTTAAATCAACCATATTTTCCAAAATATCCAACCGTTCGTCAAGCGGAGTTGTAATGAATAAAATATAGTAACTCAAAGTTTACGAAAACCACTCTTAAACACACAAGTACCATACTTAACCTATATTTTCTCTAAGATCGAGACCTCTAGGATGAAAAGTTAAATGCTAAAACTTTGAGATAATGATACAAGCTTCCCAAAACCGTTGAGTTTGTTTCCTAACGCAGCGTCGCCAATTTACGACTAGCTTTTAGAGGCCGTTTTAGTCACTTTCACGGAAATTTCAATGACATTATTTCTGACGAAAAGTTATAATTTCACAATTAATCACTAAATGATTATCGTCGGATATCATTTCAATGTAAATACATGTGAAGTAATTTAAAAATGGTCAAGGCGTTAAAGATTATATTTTCGATGAGAAGTATTGTTTTCAAAATACATAAGTGGTATAAATATCATCAATTGCGTGCATAACATTACATCATGACTTATTGCATATCATATCATTCATAATAGGTCAGTTTCGAGATTCACGCTACATTTCGGTTGTAACCACTTTTGTCATCGCATCTATTCATCAAGTGAGTAATCACATCCCCTTTTTACCGTTTTACTATATTTTGGGGCTGAATGCATGAACCATACTTGAATTAAATTGATTCTTACTTTTGTGAACTCTTTTGACTAGAACTTGTGAACTCGAATCAAATCCTTGAACTTAATTACGAATTTATGACTTGTTGGAACTTATTGAACCGTACATGTTATGACCTTGACCTAAAGTCTCCTATGTTCGGAGCATCACTATAAAGTCTCCCGTGTTCGGAGTATATCTTTGGGAAGAGGCACCCAGTATATCTTTGGGAATTCATCAAGTGTCCCCAACTTTTTGTATTGTAGTTGGGGCTTCTTCACTGTGATGGCTATCATCGATATCTTCATTTAGAAGAAAATCAATAATGATTTTTCGAATTAGATCATGCAATTCCTTCACCGCATGTAGTTTTAGTACGTCTTGCGTGACTCGTTAAGATACATACAATAGACAAAAAGATAATTTCAAATGAAGTTATACAACTTTGAAATACCCTTTTCATCTATATAACTTTCGGTAAAATATCTAAGTTTCTTATCAAATAAAAACCATAGCATATACTCCGGGATCATGAATAACAATTTTTCAAATACATAATTTTTGATAATTTTTATTTTGATGAACTAACTTTGTGACGAAAGTTTAGAATCAGTATATGGTTGTAATGATAGGTTTTATAACAAGAGTAAATTACTTTTTTGATGTGATTGATGGTTTGCATATCGAGGAAAAATAATAAATTAATATCATTGAAAGAATCTAAACATATAATTTATATTTATATATTTATATTTGTAAAAATTATAATAATATTAATAACAATTATAAATTGTAAATTGTATATTTATATTAAATGTAACAATTATAATAATATTAATAACAATTTAATATCTCCGTAAATTAATATGACACTATTTTTATTTAGTATTGTCTTAATATCACATTTGATTTTCTGTTGAAAGGATAGATGTATAAGACACTGACATACAATTTATAGTGATGAAAAAGAGCTTCCTCGAGACTCAAAATATCACTTTATGTCAAAGTTTTACATTTAATTTTAATATAGTTTTTCATTAATATTGCTTTTTTAGTCATCATTTATAGTAACTTTTCTTACAGCATAATTAAAATAACATCTTTTTTATAATAGTTAGTTTTGTTTAAAATAATATTAATATTGTATTAATATCAGAGTTTCTTGTTTATTAATATTAATATCAGATTTAATATCAAACTATTAAACAAGTAACTTAATACTCTGTTATTAAATCTGATATTAATAGTAACTATTGTTTAGAGATTATCATATACTGTATTAAGACAATTAAATATGATATTAAGGCAATACCATATTTGCCTTAATATCAGATTTAATTCTCTTAATATATGATATTCTCTAAAACATAGTTTAAACCAATTTGAGAATTAGTTTTTTAAAATGAATGTCTAATAGAAAATATTAACATTTTTCCAAATATAAGATTTTGTTTGTTTAATATATGATATTGTCTTAATATCAGAGTTAGTTATTTAATATATGATATTGTGTTAATATCAAAGTCTCTTAATATCGAGTTAGTTATTTAATATAGATTTCCAAATATCGATGGTTTTCTTAATATCGAGTTAGACATACGATGGTTTTCTAAATATTTAAAAACGTAAAATAAATAGTTAAGATGAAAATTAAAATATATAAATAAAAATATAAGGAAAAACTAATATAGGCTAAAGTAAATATTTATAAGTAATATTAAAGTTTAAGAATGTAAATTGTATATTTACGTTAAATAACAATTATAACAAAATTAATTATATATTTATTTTTATTTTTTTAAATTAGAATCAAATTTGACAATTAATTTTTTAATCTTCGCTCTCTGACAATATTTTTCTCGACATTTTTTATGTCTCGATTTAATGATGTTTTGTCAAATATTATGTTTAATTTTAAAATTTTATTTTTAAATATTTTCACTATATAAATAATTTTGATGTCTTGTGATATTAAATTTAATATCTCGTAATTTTATTTAGTACCGTGTTATAATATTATTCTCTTAATATCACGATAAATTAAATAATTTGAAAGATAGATGTATAAGACACCAACATACATGTCGGATATTAATTATAGTGTTGAAAAGTACCTCCTCGAGACTCAAAAATATCACTTTATGTCAACAACAACATTTAATTTTAATATAGTTTTTAATTAATATTCTTTTTAAATTTATGTTTTTATAAGTATATTTTGTTTATATTTAATTTACTAGATAATTTTAATTGAGTTATATTATTTTAACGTAAATATACAATTGATCAAGCCTAGTTTCAAAAATTTAGTATATATCTTTTAATTTCATTGTAATAATATTTTGAATATATATACTATATTGATAAACAAAATGATGATCAATTACAAAAAATATTCACGTCTATTCAGAGATAATTTCTCGACATTTTGGTAGCTCGATGTAGTGATGATTTGACAAATCACAAGATATTCGACCAAAAGATATTGATATATTATTTTTACATTTCGTTTACATTATTTCAAAAAAATATTAATATATTATTTTGCCTCGAGCTACAAACCATCAATCACATCAAAAAAGTAACTTTCACTTGTTATAAATATATGATATTGTGTTAATATCGAGTTAGTTATTTAATATATGATATTGTGTTAATATCAAAGTCTCTTAATATCGAGTTAGTTATTTAATATAGATTTCCAAATATCGATGGTTTTCTTAATATCGAGTTAGACATACGATGGTTTTCTAAATATTTAAAAGCGATAAAATAAATAGTTAACTTAAAGATGAAAATTAAAAATATATAAATAAAAATATAAGGAAAAACTAATATCGGGCTAAAGTAAATATTTATAAGTAATATTAAAGTTTAAGAATGTAAATTGTATATTTCGTTAAATAACAATTATAACAAAATTAATTATATATTTATTTTATTTTTTAAATTAGAATCAAATTTGACAATTAATTTTTTTAATCTTCGCGTCTCTGACAATATTTTTCTCGACATTTTTTATGTCTCGATTTAATGATGTTTTGTCAAATATTATGTTTAATTTTAAAATTTTATTTTTAAATATTTTCACTATATAAATAATTTTGATGTCTTGTGATATTAAATTTAATATCTCGTAATTTTATTTAGTACCGTGTTATAATATTATTCTCTTAATATCACGAAGAAATTAAATAATTTGAAAGATAGATGTATAAGACACTAACATACATGTCGGATATTAATTATAGTGTTGAAAAAGTACCTCCTCGAGACTCAAAATATCACTTTATGTCAACGACTTAACATTTAATTTTAATATAGTTTTTAATTAATATTCTTTTTTAAATTTATGTTTTATAAGTATATTTTGTTTATATTTAATTTACTAGATAATTTTAATTGAGTTATATTATTTTAACGTAAATATACAATTGATCAAGCCTAGTTTCAAAAAATTTAGTATATATCTTTTTAATTTCATTGTAATAATATTTTGAATATATATACTATATTAATAAACAAAATGATGATCAATTACAAAAAATATTCACGTCTATTCAGAGATAATTTCTCTGACATTTTTGGTAGCTCGATGTAGTGATGATTTGACAAATCACAAGATATTCGACCAAAAGATATTGATATATTATTTTTACATTTCGTTTACATTATTTCAAAAAAAATATTAATATATTATTTTGCCTCGAGCTACAAACCATCAATCACATAACAAAAAGTAACTTTCACTTGTTATAAAACCTAACATTACAACCATATCTATCCTACACTTCAATAACAAAGTTAGTTCACCAAAAAAAAAAAAAAAACAAAAAAAAAACAAAAATTGTTCTTACTGAAAATTATGTATTTGAATTTACTATTTTTTTTCCAATTGGTTATTCATGATCCTGGAGGATATACTATGGTTTTTTATTTGATAAGAAACTTAGATATTTTACCGAAATATAAAAAGCGTCCAAGGCTACAATGTGAAGATGGCCTTGGTGAAATGAACATTGCAACCAACGACATTGTCAAAGAAACATGGTGACATCGCAAGCAATGATAACTTTGGACACTTGATGAAGATGGGCTTGGTGCATGACGAAATTTTAAACATTTTGTCCCACAACGTTGCGATCGTTTGAATCCATTATATAGACGGAAAAAGAGATGATTTTAACTTTGTAATATTAATGATATGGTGTAACCATCGACTATGTATTTTTTTTTTTTTTTTTTTATCTAGTGTGATATTTAATAAAATAATACGTAGTAACATGAACATCATGTAAATATTCTGATATCACATATTGAATAAAATTTACTAGAATTAACTTTTTATTATATAGTCGTAATAATAAATTACGTGCCTCAAGTTGTTTCTTTTATCAATCATTACATGCAGACTAAACAATTTGCTTATATTAATTTATGTATAAATAGCTTAATATCACAAACAAAATTTGTGAAAAAAACACATAAAACAAAAAGCATAAAAGAAAAAAATGATATTTAATAAAATAATAACATTAATCATGTAAATATTGCGATATCACATATTCAATTAAATTTACTAGAATTAACCTTTTCTAATCAGAATATTGTTAATATAATATTTTTTTATCTACTGTGATATCTATTTTTTTTATACTCTGATAATTAACTGAAACTTATTATGATATTTAATTAAATCAATTCTTTTATGTTGTGTGATATTTATAACATTTTAATAAGATACAATTTCATAAACCTCAATAGTCGTAATAATAAATTAGGCGGGTCAAGTTGTTTGTTTAATCAATCATTACATGCACAGTAAACAATTTGATTATTTTAATTTATGTATAAATATCTTAATATCACAGCAAAATTTGTGAAAAAAACACATAAAGCAAAAACACAAAAAAGAAAAAAATGGAAAACAAAAATATCAATAAGAAAAGGAAACAATATAATCGAGAAAAAAAGGAAAATGACGAAGAAAAAGAAGTTAAAAAGAAATTGAAGTTAAAAAGAAGAAAATGAAGTTAAAGAAGAGGAGGAGGAGGAGGAGGAGGAGAAGAAGAAGAAGAAGAAGAAGAAGAAGAAGAATATGGTGTGATATTTTTAAGCGAATAAAGTATATTGATGAATCTGAAGATGACTATGATTATCAGAAATCTCCATCATTAAAAGAATATGAGAAAGAAGTAGCAAAACTTGAAAAGATGGGTGATCAAGGAGAAGAACAAGATAAAGATTCTCAAGATAATTGCAACTCTGATGAAGACTAAATTAGTATTTATGTTTGTAAACTTTATATTTTGTGTTTTTAACTTTATCTTCTGATGAAAAAACGAGTTGTATCAAACTCATATTTTGTGTTAAAATGGTTTAATGAATTAATTTTAAAACAAAAAATCACATAATTTTTTAATATCACAGTACATAATTTTTTAATATCGCAGTACATAATTTTTTAATATCAGAGTATGAATTTCACTTTATAAACTTTAAAAAATAAAATACTTAATCAACATTACAACTTAACAAAATGAAAATAAATAATGAAAAAAATATAAAGAAATAACATTGATAATATCCCAGTACATAAATTTGACTTTATAGCTTTAAAAAAAAAATAAAAAAAAAATAATGCAGATTCAAATCTTAACAAAACCGACGCGGACACGATAAGTTAACTTACTCCTTAAAGTTAAATTCTTGAAGCCGTGCTCGACATTAGCATTATTTGATTTCCTTTTAACTTTCTTTCCGGTTCGTTTCGACTTCTTAATGTCTTTCTTAGCACTAAGAAGTTTCTGTCTGGATTCTTTGGACAATTCACGAAATCATGATCATTAATATGTTCTGATTCTACACTTTCTCAAATTTTTCCCACATTCTTTAGGATCTTTAAATCGACATCATTATTAGAAGGTTTATATCTTGCACCGAGAACGCCACCCTTATTTGATCCAATATCGGGAGGAAAAACATCAAGAGCAAGCGAGGTTTAGGAATACCAATCATAGATGATATACTATCCTCTTTATTTCACGAAGGCGTACTTGATTGATGATTCAATCGATTCATAGATGCTCAATCTTTCAAAAATATACCCGTTTTTCTTCATCATATCCGCAATGATTGATTATAGAATTCACTTTAGAATAAATTTTAGAAATACAACTACGAAGATCCATTTGCTTTAAAGAAGATCCAAGAAGAGGTAAAACAACGACTTCTTTTTCCAACGTCTTAAAAGATATTGTTTAGGAATCTTGTTAATACCATATGCTCTAAGAGTATAAAAAGCATGACGACATAACAGACCACGTCTTTCAAAATGTAGACAAGAACGAGTTAAGCGAGCGAGTTCCTTCATCATAATCAACTGAAAAAAGTAAATGAAAGAATTAACTCCAATTTATAATGAATTAAAAAAAAAAAAAAAAAAAATCTTCACAATACTTATTTATTTAAAAAGACAATACCTTAAACTCTCCAAACCACTCTTTATCAATGTCTTTTACATAACCCAAGTTTTCATAGACCCAGTACAACTCTCAATAGAAGCAACAATCTCGGCTGAACCACATAGAATGCTTCAAGAGTATAAAATTCTGCGACATGTTGTTCAACTAAATGATTGGTTTTCAATGAAGGTCTATTAATTCTTGAATTATTATCAAGAACACGTTGATTATTCCTTTGTTGATCTAAGGCACTTTCATAACGAAAAAGAAAATGAACTAGAGTAGAACTCCAATTAGAATTATGACCAAAAAATAGTTTTCACTTTCGGATCGTGAAGTAGTTTTCATCAAACCACTCATTGGGATATCTCTAAAATAAGCGAGGATCCAACGTTCTTTTATGTTAAACATATCATTCAACCATTTATGCTTATCTAAATCAAATTCATCCAATAAAGCTTCCCATTTCGAACAAATTCAACGGGTTTATCGCTTTCCCTCCATACAAGAGAACATAGACGTTTCTTAAATCCTCCTTCTTCACATATACTAGAACCGATCTATATAATAAAAAAAATAATAATAATAATAATAATAATAATAATAATAATAATAATAATAATAATAATAATAATAATAATAATAATAATAATAATAATAACTAAAAAAAAATTATATATAAATACCTTGGTAGGAAGTTTATTCATTATATGCCACATACAAAGCCGGTGTTTAGCAGTTTTAAACATATCGGTATAGCTATTAACATTGAAGGATCTTGATCTGTTAAAACAAGGTCGGCTCCTTAATATGAGTGTTAAGAAAAGCTTGCGGTAGCCACTTATATGAAACAACATCTTCTTTCGAAAGTAAACCACAAGCAAAATTACACATTTTGATGATTATCAACACCGTAAAAGGCACAAAACCATATTGTACCTAAAATATATATATATATATATATATATATATATATATATATATATATATATATATATATATATATATATATATATATATATATATATATATATATATATAATATTATATATAAGAATACAAAACTAAATAAATAAGAATAAAAGAAAGAAAAATAAAACTTACATATTGGTTTTGTATGTAGCATCAAAAGAAAGAACATCACCAAAAGCTTCATAATTCCTTTTACTTGTATCATCCGACCAAAACAAACAACTTAAGCGACCATCGGTGTTAGTCTTAAACTCGAACGTAAAATTTTCATCTCTTTCTTTCAAAATACTAAACTTGTCAATAATCATTTGAGCATCATATTTACCAATATAGCTATAAATGTCACGACTCATATTCTTAAAATCAATCTTAGTAGCACCAACATTTTCATATCCTCCCAAAAGCTCTGCGATAAAATTGAATGACATACAAGGACCGATGTTTAAGTTCGAAGCCTTAATAGCAAAATCTTGATCGCCAAACTCATAGACCTATGAGACTTTTGCAAATGTCTATCCTCGTGATAAAAAACCATGATTGTGCTCTTGACAAAATGTTTAACCCTATACTTTTCACGGATCGACAACATAAATTCTAGCTTTGCAATTTGTCCTAAACTCGATCTTATTCTCTTCTGAGACTTAGCATCACAATTATCTTTTAAACTATCAAATTCTTTAACTTTAACTTTCTTGGTACCTTCTTTCTGCAAAGAAATTCCTTATTCATAACAATACCTCCATCGTTAGTTTGATGGCCTCTACGAACAATAAAACCCGACTGTGACATAATCTTTGTATGCTTTATAAGCATCTTCAACACTATCAAACAAAGTACCTTCCCTTTGGTACAAGAGTTTTAACAACAACGAGTTTAATAAGAATTGAAGTTGATGTAAAAAATCGGTGAATTTACTTCTTCATTCTCTTCAACATTAACATCGGTGACAAATTTTCATCTTCAACAAACTCATTGCTTGCACAATTTTGTCTCATTGAATCACCTAAAAAAAAAAAAACACATAGAAAACTCAACTTTACTTAAAATATCACGGTAACTATACTTGAAAGTGCTACGCAACAACAAATTTTATTAATAGCATCTCAATATGACTATCCTTGAAAGATATATTAATAGCATCTATAGAAAGTGCTACTACTACGCAGCGACTTACTACTGCTGCTGAAATTATTCTCTTCTTTGCATCAACTACCTTGAACAAATATTTAGATAAAATATCACAATAAACTATCATTCAATAATATTACAGGTTTAATATCAAAATAACTATTATTCAAAACTATTTTCTTACCTATCACAAGAAATATAATTGAATGATATACACACCTTTAATATCACAATAACTATCATATTAAAATCATTAAACATCACAAAATAAAATAAACTTGAACAAAATGTTTTATTAAAATAATATTCCAGTTTTAAATATCGAATAACTATCTTAAAAACAAGTGTTACTCCAAAAAAAAAAAAAAAACATTACTCCCTCTCGCAACAAATGTTACTCTGCTTTGTTAATACTAATTAAACAATATTAACAATACAAAATACATAAATCATAAAATCAATGCGATAACCGGCATATTCGTCAATGCGAGCCAAATCTTCCTAGTCTAGCGAGACGAACTTGAGCCAAATATTGTTATTGATGTTGTTACGTATTTCTCGAACACACCCACAAAATATCGGAAAAATATTTTCATCTTTCTTTGTCTTCATCCATCAAAACTTTTAAATAACGGATTTTCGTTCAAGCGTAATATCATTGCAAATCGTGTAGTCTTCCTCATACGTTGCTTCTCTACCCTTGCATGCTCAAACAAATTGATAACGTCTATAATAGCATTTTTTGAGCCACATCATCTTCTTCACATTGTTTTTAACGTACATTTGCATATCTTCAAGGGAATGGGAGGACAACAAGCCATAATAATTTTGTGTTTGAAATTGTATGTTTAGAAGTATATGAGAATAACAAAAAGATTAATATCACAATAAGAACCCTTTATATGATATTACGATTTAATATCACAATAACTATATATAAGATATTACGATTTAATATCGAATAAGTATCATATAAAGGTTATTGATATCGAATAACTATCCATATATAAAGCGGTTTTAAACGCATAATAAAAAAAAAAAAGCTTAATATCGAATAAATATCAACATATTAACGTTATTAATATGTTGATATCGAATAATTATCATTATATGATATTACGATTTAATATCACAATAACTATCATTATATGATATTACGGATTTAATATCGAATAACTATCATATAAAGGTTATTGATATCGAATAACGATACATATATAAAACGGTTTTAAAACGCATAATAAGAAAAAGCTTAATATCACAATAACTATCATATTAATATTATTAATATCGAATAACTATACACATATCGAAATAAAGAAATTAATATCGAATAACTATCCTAAGGATGTTGCATAACAATATCGAATAACTATCCTCATATCATCATAACAAACTTAATATCGAATACCTATCCTAATATCGAATAACAAACTTAATATCGAATAACTATAATACTAACGATAGAAACATCAAAGTGTAAATGTACTAATACTCGAATAACAATAGCAATATCGAATAACTATCCTCAAAATCATAATAAAAACCTTAATATCGAATAACTATCATAAAAATACCTTCAACAGTTTTTTAATGAAAAATGTCCGATAGATCGGGACCGATACGAGAATCTTGATCGGGTAATTCCATTATATAAAAATTTAAATAAAAAAGATGAGAAAAATAAGGAAATAGAATATTCTAATAAAATAAAAATATACGGAAAGAAAAAAGGGATGAATTTGGTCAAATCTCAACCGCTAAATGAAAAAAATCAACGGATGAGGTACATCCGCACATCCGCACTAAAAAAATATATCGCACGTGATCCTCACTATATATATATATATATATATATATTTGAAAGAACGACATGTATGTTAACCATTGAAGCAACATGTTTTTACGAATATATTTGGCAAACCCCGATATATAAACTCCGCAATTATTTTGACTCCTCATCTAAATATCTAAATATGATTCATTGTAATATTCATTGTAATCGCAATTCGTGTTTCCTATAATCCTTATTTGACTCTAATCTAAATACAATTTATTATTTTTCTCTCGACCCGGAGTATCATGTTTTCTTATAATCCATGTTTTCTCAAACCCTAATAAAATTCATTCATTCCAAAAGGTAGATTTCTATAACCCTAGAGTTTCTAGGACATAAAGCATCATCCAACTTCTTTCTGAGTCACCAAGCTCCAAACGTTTTACTGAGACTCAATAAAACCAGAAGATTGGTGAAGGAGGTCTTGATCGTAAGTTCACTTCAAGTTTCAGTTATTGTTTTTGGTTTTGATATGTTTAATTCTTTCTCTAATTGTGAATTTATGATCTAGATGAATTATGGTCTTTAATTATCCTATTAAGTCTCACATGTATCTCAAATTTAAATTTTGTTTCATGTAAACTTGAAGTCTCACAACCGCTTGTCAATATAGCGGATCCTTTGAGGCCAGTATGCAAGGTATCCAGGGTATTGGCATATTTATAATTATTCCTTTTGTTTAAAATTATCCATGTCCATGAAATAAACATAATTCAAATGCTCTAATTTCGTTTAGATTGGAGATTTAGATTTATCCAGAATTAAGCAGCAAATACTTGTATGTGGCATGTGCAAGGAGCATTACCATGGATAGCTTCTAAACTTTTGAACCGCAAAGAAAAGGACAATGAAAAGGTCAGATTATCATTTTTATTGATTAACTTGTCATTCTTCTCCAAACTTTTGTTGCAATCTATGTTAATAATGCATATGTAATTGTATGTTTAGGTTGACGTCTACTCTTTTGGAATAGTGATGTGGGAACTATTGACAGGGAAGGAGCCTTATGCAAATATAAGACCAGAGACAATGATTGGTATGCTATACGATCAGATGAACATATATAGTAGATTAATGTAACAGTGTCCAATTTATTAATAAAATTATCTGTTATATGGTGTTTAATCTAAAGGGATAGTTTAAATTAGTTAATCATGTGAGTCCTTAAACCGATATGTGTGATTCATTGTTTATTTTGGTTACATCTCTGTGGCGCTACTTGCGATGTGTTGGAAGAGGGAATTTAAGCTTACATAGGAGCAATCATCAACCATGATCAACATCGGAATGTGCTTTCAGTTTCTAGCTTTTATCTATATGTATATAATGAGTATGGTATACAAACAATACTTTTAACTAAATTTATTATTAACATTTTGTTTTGGCGATAGGAATCTCTGAGAGCACACATAATAATCATACAAATTCGTGCACAAGTAGCCAACAAGCATGCTTAAGGGGCCAAAATTCACAACCAATTGCTTAAGGTATATTCAGATACTTAGGTTTTGTGTATCTATTTGTTGTCGTGTAACATAGTTATTTCAAACGCAACTAACATGGCTATTTAGAAAAAACTTATGTGCCATGAAGTGATTATGTTGGTTTTCACTTTCGTGATTTTTCAGAGTCTCAATGTAAGTAGCCACTATATATAGTTATATACATACCTGATGTAGAGATGCCATTGTAAATCCATTGAGCCACTTAAAGCACTTTACAGCTATGTGAAAAACATACAGTATCATAAAGGATGTAACTATGTTAACTGTACAACATCTGCTTCTATTGATGAGGCTGTTAAGGTTGCGAAGAATTCAGATTATGTGGTTTTGTTTATGTGTTATATTTTAATCGATTGGATTTGGTGCTTCCAGGTCAGCAACAAGCTTTTATCACAGCAGTTGCTAAAGTGGCTAAGAAACCAATGATTTTGGTGATGATTTGGGGTGGTCCTGTAGATATTTCATTTGCTAAACGTGATCTTAAGATTGGTGGGATCTTGTGGGGTGGTTTTCCTGGTGAAGCCAGTGGTATTGCTCTTGCGGAAATCATATTTGGTGATCATAATCCAGGTATTGCTCAAAATTTTATTCAAGATCTTTTTTCTTACTTTAATTAGGTGCCTTTGGTTAACAATTTCGCTCATGGATCTCATTTAGGACAAGGATAGGACCATGCGCCATTACAACCCCACCAACCCAATAGTAAACCCTTGCATAATACTGTATTATTCTTGATCACGCCTTTTTAATTCTAAATGGTTAGGTTCATTTTAAAGCTTTATTAAGTGGGCTTGAGTGCTAGACCCATGCATCTCTGCAGATAATATTCCAAGTGTAGATGACAGGTGTGACGTGTTTACTATTGAATGAGCCATTCTGTATTATGTTGTTTTAATGGGTCATATTGGTTAATAAAAAAATGAATTGAATTGGAAACAACTCAGATGGGCCAAACACGTCTGTAGTCGTCTCGTCGAAGGCGTGTTTTTGATGAATGCATCCTCTTTAATGTTCTTATTTACATAACAAACAGTTCTTGTAATAGTATTTATCACAGTAATTATTGAGAAAGGACGTAAAAGAAATTGGACAACAAGTGCTACAGGTTAATCACCCAACCTGCCTTGCATTGTGACCAACCATCAAAATTCGCATATCTCTCTTGGCAAACAGTGCGCTAAACAACTTGGTGAAAGTAAGCCCCATCTTTTTTGCTGCTTCAGACATATAGTTATATTTTAGAAAAAGTTTAACACATATACGTACTATCATCAGTCTATCCAGTGTAACTAAACTTCAGACTTTTATTTAATCAGCAAGCAGAACTTCAAAATGGACACGAAGAATAACTTTATAGAGAGAAACTTGGCTCCCCTTTGAAATATTTAAGACCATCCCCTCAAATACATTAGTAATTAGACTATTATGAAGTATACTTAAGATAACATAGATCAGCTAGAACACTTTATATAATGATATTGTCATGATGAAAGGGACCAAATATATACGAGCCATTATATACATACCGGATGTGGAGATATATCCTAATCGAATATGCATATTCAAGAAGAGTTCAACTATATAAATTAAGAAAAGATCATATCGACATTGATTAAGTGGATTCACGGTGGCACACGTTGCCATTGAAGGATCATGGGATAAGCGGAGAACAAGGTTTGCATAACTTTGCTACTTTTGTTTTAAAGTGTTTTGCTTTTCTTGATCACTCTTTTTGAATGGTTTTTTCCAGGGAACTATTAGTCGGTTCGGGCATTGATTACTCAATAGTTAAGGGGCTAGCTTCCAACTTTAAGGAAGCCATGAAGATGGGTGTTGAAGTATACCACAACTTGAAGGTGAGTTAAAAAACACGTTTCCTTGTCCTTAATGAGTTATTCTGCACATTGACCTGTTTGAGAACTTTGTTTTGTATTTGATATCTGCGGCAGACAGTTCTTTAATTCCAGCAGGCATATACTCAAGTGGCTGGCAATGACCGATGTCCAAACATTGTAAATTCTTCATGTACCTCATTCCTTTAGGCAACGTGTGTAACCTCCAACATGAATGCAAAAGTAACACTTTGAAGCGTAAGCGTGGTCGTCCACGCAAGGATGAGAACATGCCAAGAATCGAGAAAAAACCTACTCAGCTACCTCTGATAATGGCGGCACCACCAGCAGCAGCAGCAGCTGCTGCGGTCATGACCACCATCCAACCACAACCTAAAAACATGGTTCCCACTAGCAGCAATCTGAAAAAGGTGGACCACAGCTTGGTGGGAAAAGCTGTTACTTGTGTGATTGATGGTATCTTTGACAACGGGTATCTTCTCTCAACTCCTTTGGGTCCAAATAATTCAATCCTTCGTGGCATTATGTTTCAGCAAGGGCATGTAGCTCCACTTACATCTACGAATGACGTGGCACCACATGTTGAGATGTGCACGAGAGGTGAATATGCAATCCCGCCCTCAAACCAAAGAATCCCGATACAAATATGTACTCCTTAATCTGTACGTGCAAAGGACCCGGCACAAAATGTGATTATGCAAAATTGCCAAAATATTCCTCCAATGGTGACAGGAGGAAGTAGTACTTCTGCACCACACGAAAGTTTGAGATTGCTTGAACAAGATGAAGTTATGCAGGTTTTTGAAGTCTTGAAAACTGTTGAAGAACCACAAGATTGTGATAAAATAGCTAAAAAGGAGCATGTGGTGATCCAATGGCTGAAAGTCTCCCTGAAAACGGCGCTATGAATATTCTCAAGGCTATGGAGAACCAACCATTGGTCAATGAAAATCCAAATGAACAATGTGTAAAAGATCCCATTGCAGAAAATCCTGCAGAGGCCGTTGTGGAAAATCAACCAACAATGGCGAACAATGGATTGCAACAAGTAAATCAAGAACAAACATGTATGAAATTTTATTACTGTAGTATTTTGCTATTTGTGAATGTAATGCCTACCATACTTTTCTCGTGTCCTCAACCTATGAACAGTAACTAAGGCGTTCTTGCTGATCGAGTGTTATAAAGTGTTACTACTAATTAATAATGTTGTTAATTTTTTACTAACTTGACAGTTGTGATACGTATTTTGGTTTTTTGTAATTCTTTTTACTTTATTGTTTTTGAAAACTTGAAGTGACATTTTGTGCATTTGTGTTTAGGTGGAGACTCCTAATCTTCCCGTATGTTAAGCCACTGTTGGTCTGACATTTTGTGCCAGTTGACCAACCAATGCAATACTCCATCAACAAAACACGCATCTGGCATCACTTGAGAAGGAAAAGGAAAAGCTCTTGTGAGTCAACCCGCCCACCCTGTTTTGACCCGTACTAAAAATGACATGTTTCAATCTGGACAATCAATCCTATCAAGGTTTGTAATAACTCCTAAGTCCTAATTTGCATTAATGCATTTACGCATCTAATTTTGGGACAGAGAGTTATGAAAGCAATAAACGCATTTAAAAAGTTGGTATCAACTTATGTAACAACATTTGGTTGATGTTTGATCTTGGCTGTCAATGAAATAATCAAAATTTTAAACCATAAATGAATGAACTAGGACATAGGTTGCAGTTGTGAATTGAACTTGATACATTCAGTATAAACTATAAAGTGTTTTACGTTAGCCTGTATCGGACCATTTGTGAGTCATTTTGCCACTTCTGCCACATAAGAAAAAGCATGTTAAATTTGCTAAAACTTCGTTACTCCTAATCCTAGCTAGCAAAATATTTACCCGCCGGGCATATACAGTCATGAACCACCAGTGTTCTATTTCCTGTCCCATATACGTTATCACTACCTCAGAGGCAACAAGGCTCAAACCCACAGCCTCTATCCTTGGCATTATTAAGTATGCCTATAATTGATTTCCTTTTTGTATAACAAGTAGAAAAAATAAATATGGTGTCACACCTTGCCACAAATCTGTGGGGTTTTGGATGGTTAGACTAAGCTGGATGAGTATAACAAGTAGAAAAAATAAATGATAGACTTGTTGCAGATTTTAATTAAATCAAAATTTTGATTTCAATAGCTTGTGTTAAATCTGTAAGTGAGTAGGAATTGAATGGAAAAACTAATCAACTGACATTTTTTTATTGTTATAAACAATGTAGCTAATTTTGCAGAATTTAGTGCCACAAGCTCCAATGCCTAAAACGAAATAGGAAAAAAGTCTGCAAGCAGTTGTTACTGTTTCTAACAAGTCTCTTTGTCCAGCAATTCAAGGGTTTCCCCACATATATCCATGTTAATCGTGTAGTGATAATCTGAATCAATCTCGAGTGCATAATGTACCCTGTGGATGGATTATAACCTTGAGAATTCTCAACTTCAAGACTGTTTAACTTAGAAGCATTAGACCAAAATGCAACATTGTCATTCTCCTTTCTTCTAATCCACACCCACTTTTCATGACCAACACTCGAAATCAACGCTAAAGAATCTTTGATGATTGTTAGTCGATTACTCATCCAATAGAGTTTTGGCAAAGAAATCATGCCAAAAACATGAGTACTCAAGTTGAATGTCAGTATGAAATAATGGGCTATGTTATCTGTTTAAATCAGGGCTTTTTAATCACTCGAGTGCACTAATGATGTTAAAGGTTGTCGCACATATTTCCTTCTAAATGTCTTGCCAAACTAAGAACATAGCAACCTCCTTTGCAACTTGAACTTTGATGTTCCGGATGTAAACCGATACTAATGCGTAATCCACCGATCACAAGCCTCCGATTCTATAATATATGAGAGATTGGGTGCGCTCGGGTAAGTAATGTTAAACCGAAATCAAGTTTGAATTTACGCCAAGTATTACTATAGCTTAGTTCTTTCTATTAATTCTAATATTCTTGGAAGCTTTGTCTTGGTCTAAACTTGTAGTGGGAGGTACATAATAGTTTTTTTGTACTTAATAATGATCAAGAGAGTCGTAATTTAGGCTACTGAGATCAATAATTAGAATGTCGGATTGCCAAGCCAATCTTGAATTATGGTCTCAACATAAAAAATATATATAGAAATGCTTCCTATTATTGATATTTACTAATTGATTGCTATAGGGACTGTTATTAATGCTAATGTTGTATCATAATAACGTTAGGACAAAATTTAATCAAAGCGTCGCAACATGAAGAGTTCTAAGAAGCAGGCGGTATACCATGATCCGGTCATGAGCTTCACGGAGGAGTACATGTGATGTAAAATTCAATTCGATTTATCTTATATCTTGCAGTCATGCTGCTCCCAACCTAACCCAACTTAACGCATCTTAACCCTCACATTTACTGAAAATGGTTCATTTTATCAGAAGCCATTTTGACCCATTGCCAATGCTGAGATTCAATAGGTTGTGGCAGCAAGGATAATGCTCTCACGCAGAATGTATGTTGTTTTCCTTTTACTTATTCTTTAGATAATTCGGTACACACAATAGCACGATCTAAAAAGGTTTGCGTCACAATGATAAAAAAAATAGTTCGCTACACACAATAATAATAAGTGTCAAGTATGATATCTTTTTATGCAATTTTCCCTATATACTACTAAAGTAGAAACAAATGGATATCCACAAACATGGCATCCTTCCTGTACTTGTATCAAAGGCTTTGAACTAAAAATACCAAAAGAATGGGATGCATCGATTGGTCGAGTGGATGTCCAAACTTTGCCATTAAGGAGCGATGAAGCGAAAATATAAATGGCATGTACTCTACGCTTTTAGTCGTCACCACTAATCTCTGCATCATTAAAGAATTACAGTAGTTAATTACTATATAATCACATTATTCCAACCAACGTGACAACCATGAGTTCACTAACTTCTCACTATTCATTAAGTCTCTTTTAAAATATTCTTTTAAGTATATTGATTAAAACCAAGAGATATCATAATTATCAAGTGCACCCCAACGTCTTGATCATGTTTACGTAGATGAATTGCACATGAAATTTAGAATTCAATTTGTCATGGTGACTTCATTTAAGTATTTTAATTTTATTTTCTTAGCGATGTTACTTGATATATACATATAAAAAATAAAATTATTGTTTTGGATTTAGAAAGGATTCTTTAAGGAAATTTGAAGTGGTTGTTTGCTATGGTTCGATGAGCTCATGGATATCGAGAGTATGATTCAAGTCGGCATATCTACATACCAATGGTGATTATAATTTAGAAGGTACGAATGTTTCTTGACCAAAGATCTAGAATCACACACGGTTTTATAAACTTCAATGCATGTATTGTACTATCACTGTGTTTTAAGTTTGTGAAATGAAACTTACCACTATTGTCATATCTTGATGAAAGGTTGCACATTCTTCCCATTTAACTCCAACGAAGGAAACGAGTATTCATCATAGTCCTGTCAATGTATTCGGTTGTGCTTCTTTTGTATCGACTAGCATGTACCGTATAAAACGCCTTACATGAAATGCCTAGGTAACACAAACGGGTCATCTATGCTTTTAACAAATCATTTATTCTTTTCTTTAGAAAGAAAATTTATTAGACGCTTCTAACAAATCGATTATGTATGTCGACGATACATTAATCAAGCATCTCATATTGTAGGAAGCTGGAGTAGTGAAAGGCATAGAAGTCAAAAGATGGAACATCTTAATGATTTACTGATTTTTAGCTTATGTAAAGTAGCAAGAGACTCTGACAACTTGATCTCTCGAATAAAATTGGAGAAGGTGGCTTTGGTCCCGTTAAAAGGTAATTGGTTAATGTTTTTCAAATAGAATGCAATGCTTATTAGTATCATGGATCAAAAATGTTAAAGTTAAAGAATATTATAAGTTATCATGACCTCTAAATTATAATCGTTTAGGGTGTTCTAGAGGATGGGCAAGAAGTAGCTGTGAAGAATCTCTCAGAAACATCTCAACAAGCATTGGACGAGTTCAGAAATGATGTCATTTGTATTGCAAAACTTCAGCATCAGAACCTTGTGAAGCTTCTTGGATACTGCATGCATAGAAATAAACTAATTTTAGTTTATGAGTATATGACGAGCAAAAGCTTGGACTTGTATCTCTTTGGTTTGACTCCTATATGATTTCACTTAGTGATCTCTTTCTTTCATACTTCCTAAACTAATTAGTTACCTTACTACAAATGAAACCAGAAGTTTGATGCTTGATTAGCCTAAGTGTTTTCGCATTATTCATGGGACGGCTTGAGGTATTCTATATCTACATCAAGACTCCTGATTTCAGGTTATTCACAGAGACCTCAAGGCAAATAATATATTGCTGGACAGTGACAAGAATCCAAAAATAACGGACTTTGGTCTTGCTAGAAAGTTTGTAGGACATGATGCTGATGCAAAGATGAAGAAAGTGGTTGGAACTTAGTAAGAATCCATAACATGTTGTCCATTGATATAACATTAACACATTTTCCGCTTATACTAATATATCAACTTATTTGATTATTTCTCTCAACATTTCTGCAGTGGTTACATATCTCTGGAGTATGCACTACACGAGCGATTTTCTATAAAGTCGATGTATTAGTTTTGGTGTTATGGTGTTGGACATCATTAGTGGGAAGAAAATAGAGAATTCTCTCACGAAGACCACGAGACAACCTTCTTGGACATGTAACTTAACTTAATACTAAATTCAAATATCATGACCAAAAGCTACTAATTGTTTTTGAACAATATCCTTTTAGCTTAAATACTAAGATATGACATTTGGTTCTATCTAGGCATGGAGGCTGTAAAAAGAAAAAAATAGTGTTGAGATCACGTGTCAATCTTTACGTTCCTCGTGTGTTATCTCTGAAGTACTAAGATCAATACACGTTGCACTATTATGTGTGCAACATCATGCAGAAGATAGACCAACTATGTTGCCCGTAGTTCTGATGTTAATTAGTGAGAGTACATTGCCTGAACCTAATCAACCTGTTTTTTTCACTTACCTAATCAACCTAATCAACCTGTTTTTTTCACTTACCAGAATTGTCCTCAACTTGAGAACCTTCCAAAGATTCATATTTGGGGATAAACACGACAGTTGTACATAATATGGCCATTAAAGTCAATACTATTCATGATTATTTTCCATTTAATTCGACCTGTAATATTGAGGAGAACATTATTGGTGGGGCTTATGGAATGTGGGGTTCCTCGGACCAAAGTGTGCTCTTTGGGATTGTCCCGCACCGCCTCAAAGCTGGTGTTCTAAGGGACCAGTTCAATGGTGGTGCTCCATTTAGTGCAGCAGTTTGCATGTTGTGATTGCTCAAAATGAAGGCCAGCTTGGGGACCTAAAGCCATCGAGTTGAAGGATAATTTTCTTTTCGCTACACTTTGTGCCAACGCACATGGAAAAAGTGTTGGTGTTCAAGAGTGTGAAGGAGCCGCTACTGCAAAATCACCATGGAATGCTCCTGGTTAGTCTACACGTCTGTTTCTATTTTTTATTTCTTTTGTTTTGAGCTTTACATCCAAAACAAATCTTATATATTACGGAGTAGAAACTACACAGGCCGGTGAATTCTGTTCTAACTTATCTACATGATTGATTCACTATTTCTATTGTTGTAGCATGATTACAAGAAGCAATACACAAGCAATACATGTGCTCAACTCATTCAGCTTCAAGGTTTGGGTTCACTCAAGTGGTGAAAGTGGGCAGGATGGCGCGTTGTGTAGCGGATATCTGAGGCATATTTTTATAAATGTGGGCGCATTGACCTAAAAAACTTCATCTTTGCAAAGAATACCGTTAGCTTAATATTTCATTTTTAATGATTTTTAGATGGTGTTTAGGATTGCTTATTTTTCAACTTATACCAACAAGTATTGTTTAGATTTGCTTATTTAGTACTCCTAAAAGAATATTTTAAGATGTCCCAACTTGCTCATTGGCGCTTATTCTACCTAAAATGAGAATATAAGCACAAACAATTTGGATTTATAAAATGACAATATTAGTGTAGATATTGGCTCACGTGCAACAGTATTCATAAGCTTGTGACCCTTTTTATTTTCAACATATACACTTTCCAACAATTTTTACCCGCCTTCTTTCGCTATATAAAAATATGCCAACGATATTTATAATTCATGGCCGCCCATCGGGCGGGCTTCGATACTTCTTAGCCGTTTAATTTAACTTTTAACTATATATTTGTTCTACTAAATCCTAAAAATAAAAACCACAAATCGAAGTACTTACCTGCTTTTAGTCGTTTAATGGATTATGATAACATCAATTATAAATCTTAACCCTTTCATTTAACTTTTAATTACTTTTTAATATATATTTGATTCACTAAATCATAAAAATAAAAACCACAAGTCATACCCGTCCATCGGACGGGTTTTGACTAGTATATATATATATATATATATATATATATATATATATATATATATATATATATATATATATATATATATATATATATATATATATATATATATATAATAAAAACATAACTTCTGAATCTCCTAAACGTCTTTGTGGCTGCATATATACATTAAAGATTAGGATAAAATTTTATAGAATCATGCTTATAATCAAATTGTTAACCGGCCCTAAATATAGGCCTATAATATATCACCATATATATTTTCCTAATATATTCACATATAATTAAGGAGATAAATATGAACAAAAAAGAAAGAAACATTTATACCATTACAAAAACAGTCATGTATATAGATTATGATTTGGATTATGTAACCAAAAGATTCATTAGCCTAATCAAACAAATGCAGGTTCGAACCTCACATGTGTCCATTTTTGGATTATAATCTAACATGCACACCCGAACTAAACATTGCATATGTGACATTACGTGGCATTACTTGGCATTGACGTGGCATTTCGTGTGAATTATGACGTCATGCACATCCTGATATATATATGCTAAAATCATCCTTGTGGTTTGTAGTTTAAACCATAGGGATGATTTTTGTAGTTTATTAAAAAATAAATAAACTTATTATTATTATTATTATTATTATTATTATTATTATTATTATTATTATTATTATTATTATTATTATTATTATTTATTTATTATTTATTATAAACTCACTTTTATTAAAAACTCATAGGATTACAAAAGATTAGTGGGGAGCCTCGAAACCTTTTATTATTATTATTGTTATTATTATTATTTTTATTTTTATTTTAATAAAAACATCACTTTTATTAGAAAACAAAACCATAGGATTACAAGAAATTAGTGGGGAGCCTCGAAACAATCTGGGCTCTCACACCTTTAGCTATTGCAAAACTAATGCTACTGAATATATGAGTAGCAGCACGCGCCCCAATGTCTTGAGTTATAGAGAACTTCCGGATCCGCTTAAGTAAGGTCACTGCATCTGCCTCAAGTTCCCCCAAAGAGGAAAATGAGAAAGGGATGAACCCATAACTAGTATCCGCACATTTAGCTCCGTAGTTGACGCGCTTACGTTTTGCGGCATCACTCACCACACGACCTGGCACAAAATCAATCATACTAGTTTGCGTGAGGGGGGACGACCCCGTCAAATTCACACATACATCCTGCACTCCATCCCAGGAATAGAGCAAGATATCTGATGCCGCAAGGCTTGCTCCTTCTCTCCACCTGACTCGATGTCGACCTCTTTACGAGTCGAGACCCCGAATCTAGAACAAATATCAACCAAGGTATCGCGCACCATGTTGTGCCGGTGTTTAATACCAATAGTGTTTAATATCATGTTGTGCCGGTGTTTATTATTATTATTATTGTTATTATTATTATTATTGGTATATTTTTATATTTATATATTTTATATATTTATATACTTTTAAAACTTTATTCTTTATTATTATTATTATTATTATTATTATTATTATTATTATTATTATTATTATTATTATTATTATTATTATTATTTATTAAACATCATTTTATAAGAAATTCAAAGAGTTACAAGAAATTAGTGGGAAGCTAGACACAGTGGGCTCTCACTCCCTCTAAATTATAAGAAACAAATCCTACTAAAATATGGTTATGCACGCCCCAATATCTTGAAAGTATGAGAGAACTTTCGATTCGCTTTAGTGGGGTCACCGCATCCTTATTATTATTATTATTATTATTATTATTATTATTATTATTATTATTATTATTATTATTATTATTATTATTATTATTATTATTATTATTATTATTATTATTATAATAATTATTTTATTATAAATCATCACTTTATTAAAAACCGATAGGATTATTATTATTATTATTATTATTATTATTATTATTATTATTATTATTATTATTATTATTATTATTATTATTATTATCTACAAAATCCAACCCGAACAACCATTTATCTCTACTTCAAACTATAGAAACCCAAATCAAAACACATCCTCACATCATCTTCATTTTCTTCAACCTCATTCTTCTATTAAGTTCAATCATTTCATCTTTTTCAACCTTATTAATTTAATCATCTCAATATACTTACATATATGTTAACAAATATCAATTCACCATTTTTCTTCAACCACAAACGCATAACAAAGATCTGGCAGACGGTTGAGGTGGTAGTGGTCGACATTTATGGTTCCAAGATATGACTTTGTTTGTTTAGGTTTCTAGATTTGGTTTTTTTTTGTTATTCGTTATGCGGTTGTGGTTTGAAAAAAAAATATGGTGTATTGATATTTGTTAACACCTGTGTGAGTATTTTGAGATGATTGATTTAATTGGGTTAAAAAAATGAAACTGTTGATACTTAATAAAAGAATGAGGTTGAAGAAGTTGAGGATGTGATGAGGAGGTGTTTTGATTTGGGTATTTAATTGTATGAAAATAGAGATAAATAAATGTTTGGGTTCGTTTTTTTAGGAATAATAATAATAATAATAGTAATAATAATAATAATAATAAATAATTTAAAATTAAAAAAATTTGAAAATATATAAATTATAAAAAAAAAAAAAAAAAAACAAAAGTAAATAATTAGAAAAAATAATTTTAATAATAATAATAATAACATTAATAATAATAATAATAATGATAATAATAATAATAATAAGTTTTATTTATTTTTTAGTAAACTGCAAAAATCATTCATGTGTTAGCAATTAACTTAAATTACAAAAATACCCTTACGTGATATGCACGTGAGATATTTAACAGGTAAAACTAACAATGTTAGTTGTGAGGGATGTATTTCGCCGAACGTTTCACCACTCAAGGATGATTAGTGCTAATAATATCATCAGCTAAAGATGATTAGTGCCAAAAACTAAAAACTATTTTTGCAGTTTACTCTATATATATATTATCTTATAGGTATAGAAATATGTATAATAATAATTTTTGCTTAAATTGATAGTAATAAGTTTGCCAAAATTTGTGGCATAGTCTAATTGCTGTTAGGGGTGTCAAAAAAGCCAACCCGACTTGAACTCGATTAAACTTATTCGGGTCAGGTTATTTGGGTCAATAATCTTATTCAGGTGGACTCGAATAATTTGAATGATAGATAGGGTCGGGCGTTGAGTTGAATACGTTCGCCTAATTCGGTTTCGGCCCGATTGACCCGAATAAGATTTTTTTTTTATTTTTTTAATATATTTTTTATAAATTCTCTATGTAAGCTTATAGTATTAACTAAATTTTTTTTTAATCATTTTACTCATATTTGGATTGACCCGAATGGACCCAATCTGAGTGAACCTGACCCGAATGACTCTACCTGAGTGAACCTGGCCCGAATTGACCCGAAACAGAGTAACCCGAAATCTAAATAAGGTTGAGTTCGGATATGATTTCTCAGTCTCAACCCGACTTGACCCGAACCTGTCCCGACTAGACTCGACCAACTCGACTTGACCCGGACCCGACCAACCTGACTCGATTAACACCCCGATGTTGTTCAAATTATCCATCTAAGTCAAAATGACTACGGAGTACTATATGCCCTTCTATTTCTATTCATGTGACACTGGCACAATAATGAGAAATGAATGATTTGCCTATATAGACAATAAGTTGAAAGAAACAGCCCATATATTTCACATATGGGCCTCAATATAGTCTGCATGCCAAGCGCAAGGCAGGCAGCTTAATGCCGGCTTGCAAGATCCATGAATTATTATCATGCAAAACAAAAAATCAATAAAAAACAAGGATGATTTTTGTTTGATTGTTTGGTTATTAAAGATGATTTATGTAATACTAGCTTATTACATGAATATACTCTAATTTCAATTAGTTAAAGAACAAAATTCAACTAATATAAAGAATCTGAATTGGCATACGTGCCATTTAAACACTCTCAATCAGTTACAAGTTACAACTATTCTTCTCTTAAACATGTACTGCATGCACGCCATATTATTTTAACAAACCAATCACTTTCATGGGTCATTTTTATATATTAGAGCTAGCTTGAATGGAAGCTAAATTGGTCAAAAAAACTCAACAAGTTGGATATAATTCCCTTGGTACAAGTTTGATACCCAATTTACTTGACCTAATCTATCTATACTGTAAAACGTAATAGTTTTGGTATGCTGGTAGTTAAACTTTTAACTTTGGTAGTGAATATCGCCTTCACCGTACCGGTCTATGATTCGACAACTTTGATTCGCTTCTAGTGTATAGAATTTGTGTTGGTTTGTGGGAGTTGTAAACACGACAAAACGATTAAAGGTTTGTGAGCCGATGGGGGCACACGCGATAAATACGAATATATGTGACAACGTAATATATAACTTGAATTATACTATAACCGTTTACATCCGTTTTCTTTAAACGACCCATGTGCATGTTCTTGGACTTGGGTCGGGTTAACTAAGCTGCCTTGGGCCTTGTAGCTTGGAAAACGAATGGGCAAAAAGGGGAAGCATGGGTTTGCTTGGGCTTGAACTTGTCGAGCAAGTAATAGACTCCAACTGGGAGTCGGTTTGTTTAGTATATAAACAAACACACCCAAGCTAAAACTCATGCATTATAAACTATCCTTAACATCCCTAAAACCGATCCAGTTTTTCTTTCCTGCTCTATCTTGGTCAACTTGATCACAAGGTCGATTAAGGGTTTTTGGTTTTGAATAAATCTAAACTTGATTGATTCAAGTGTTTGGATAATTGGTGGTGTTTTGTTCCTGGTCTCCTGGTCGACACAACAACAACAACAAGCTTGGTGTTTTCTGGTCGTGGTTCCACTTATCGGACAACAAAGCTTTTGGATATCGGATAGGCTTATCCGATATCGGGTCGAGTGGAAAAACAACCTTTGTTGTTTTCTTTCGTTCTCGGGCAGTAAAGAATAGTTCTTGGAGGTTTTCTGCTTGTGACTTATTCAAGTGGTCAAATTGTTAATTGGGTTTTATTAATACGTTCTCGACTAGCCATTAATCGAACGTATACGTTATCGGGTTTATGTGTGATACTCATTGAGGTATCTATCTTTGATACTCGGGTTTTGTATTGGTTACTTGTTCGTTACTAAAGTCCAATTGCCAAGCAAGGTTAGGTTTTCTTTTATCCTTTTTATTAATTAATCCTTTATTAATCAATTGTTTATTAATTACGTGTTTAACCTAATTGCAAATACTAGATCTTTATCCGCTGCGTACTCGTAGAGGTTAATGGTTAACTTAGTTCTAAAACCCCAACAGTGGCATCACGAGTCAACTCGTTTTTGCGATTATGGGTTACACGTTTCTTATTAATAAACATGTTTAAAAGGCTGCATGAAACCTAATTTAGTTATTCATTTTATTTTGCTTTGACAACTTTATGCAATACTTGTCAATTTTTAATAAATAATAACTAGTCACACACAAATTAAAATTATATTGATAATTAGAATTAATTTGTTAATTAGAATTAAATTTGTTAATTAGAATTACTTGTTAATTAGAATTACTAGTTAATTAGAATTAAAAGTTAATTTGAATTAATTAATTGTTAACTAGAATTATTATGATAATTAGAATTACATATTGGTTATTAAATACATAAAATTGCGTAATTACTTGTTAATTGAGATTGCCATGTTTTATGTGTTTTCCGGCCACAAGACCCACTCAATTGCTTTTATAAGTAATGTATGGGGCGATCTAGGTATTATATCCTAGTGACGGTCTTATGGTTCTCCGTTTGGGGAAGACTCGCAAGGAACTCGGAACAATATGTGGCTATTTATGTTGATGGTTATGCTTATATATTTGTGATTCCTATATGTACATTATTACTTGCTTTGACACCTAATTGTATGCAATATTGAATAATGCATATCGTAACCATAACATTAATATTGGTCTTTATTTACATGCCTAAATACCATGCTCATTGTGACATGCTATTTGATTCGTGGAAAATCGTTTTTGTAAAATAAAGTGACCTAATATATGAAACACGTTTACAAGAATTTAAAAATTACGCTATGGACACTTGGGATGTACGGCTCACCCACTAGAACAAACTCAAAAGGGTGTTAGGTTCTAGGGTTTCTTGAACTTTTGTGATTTTTGTTTTGGAAAAGTAAACGAGATATACGTTTTTTTTCTTCTTATTGCCGTGTAAAGGAGGGGCACACAAAAGGGAAGTGCTGCAATCAAGGGGAAGTAAATGGAGACTTGCCAAGTTTACACTAATCACGAACCTGGTCTAATTCTAGGCTAGGGTTGATGTTTATGCTCTATAACTTATGGTTTCGGTTTTGACGTGTTTTAATAGTCCTATTTGACGAGGTTCCCTTTTTATGAATAAATCATAATTCTTTAGGAAGTTTTAAAGATTATGATAAAATCCTATTTTATCATAATATGAGGAGTCTCACATGGATACTTATTGACATAGATGAAATGTCAACAACTTTATGTGAGGAGTGATGATCAAGGCTCTCGAATAGCCGAGATATCATTATCACTAGTTTGTAGTTTTGTCTATAGGGATCAACGAAGAATACTATTCTTGATGATGAGTTCAATATAGACAACCACTTTAGTGATTTTTAAGGGAGCGTAATGAGACTACTAAACTTATCATGTTTTTACAAAAAGACATTATTAATTCATCTAGAAAATATACGAAAGTATTTTGTAAGTGATTTATTAAAGATCATACATTTGTTATATATTCTTTTTGAGAAAAGAGATATTAGAGAGAAATTCTTCATGATCTTCTTAGGATGCCCAAATCATAGTATGGAGACTCCTCATATGATACACGGTTCGTATCAAGTTTTTAAAAAATTTTAAAACGTGACTTTTTTTTTAAGAAATTTCCTTCCTTGTAGTTTTCAATCATACACGGATCGTATCAAGTTTTTAAAAGTACAATATACTCTTAAGAAACTTGGTAAAGAAGCTCCGGTACCAATTGTGGAAAACTAGAAGGGGGGGGGGGGTTCAATAGTTTTACCGAACTTCGTTTTAAAATATTTAGATCGACTTATGCCAATCTATTTAAATGTGTATGTTGGATGTTGATAGATAGGTATATAAATATGTAATGCAAAGGTAAAGAGTAAGAAACACAAAACCACGACACGAGTGTTTATAGTGGTTCGGCTACAAGGACACCTTCCTTGCCCTACTCCACTCTCCGAGTCACCTACTCGAGAGTTCGTAAGCACTACACGACACAAACTCCTTATAGCGGAGAAGCCTTCACAACGTCGCCTACTCTTTTTCTGGTACAAGGCTAGACACCGGGTTCTTCCACGAGGTAGAACCAAACCTATCACAACGTCGCCTACACTTTATCCGGTACAAGGCTAGCTACCGAGTTCCATTACAAAGGAGGAACTACGACCCAACACTACACAACACCTAACCCAAAGGAGACCCACTCCTTATTACAACATCATCAAGGATATCAATATCCTTGGACACAACCTATCTATATTTGTACATCGATGCACCATATCGATTGTACACCCTTGGCATATTTCACTAATGCCTTTGGCATGATCTTTTGGCACCTTTCACTAATGCCTTCGACTTGACCCTTTTGGCATCCTTCACTAATGCCTTTGACACGGACATTCAACACCTTTTACTAATGCCTTCGTCTTGACCCATTTGGCATCCTTCACTAATGCCTTAGACACAACACTTTTAGAGAGGAAGAAAGAACTATCAACAAGAGAACTTCAGTAGTCTTGATGATGACGAAGCATGGCAACTCATGGACTTGAGCTTGCTCGACTTCAAGAGGTTGTGATCTCGCCTTTAAGAGGAACCTAGAGAATCACACAAAATACATAGAAAGATCCTTTGGATCCGAGGTTAGAGAGTTTACAATAGTAGGATAAAGTATGTGTAGAAGTGGCAACTTATAATGAAGAAATAGCTCACTATTTATAGACAAAAACATGCTACTATTCCACGGATCCCATGGATCCCTTGCTTGAGGGATCCGTCTAGTGTATTACTAGGGATCCGTAGGACGCTCCCCCTAAATGGGTTGTGGGTCATGGATCATGGATCATGGGTCGTAGGCTTTGATCCATGGGTATCCAAATAGATACAATGTATTTAGAAGATGCAATGCATCTAGTCAATGGGTCATGGGTTAGCTCCATGGGTCATGGATAATACCCATTATGACTTATGTATGATGTCATGCAATGGGTCATGGGTTATGGATCATGCTCCACGGGTATGGGTTATGAACTTTGGGTTTTACCCAACTACATTCAATGTATTTAGTCAATGGGTCAAATACTTAGATTTCTACCAGTTATAGTACATACTAAGTATGTATATATCTACCCATTATGTAAACACTAGTTGTTATACATATGCATTACTATAACATGAAAACACTATTACTTGTTTAATGATTTATATGAAGACGTAAGTGTGTTAGTAGACTGTTGGCTCAAACCATTTACGTATTTTATTTGTTTCGTTTAAAATGATTTTATGTTTGTTATCGACAAAACATTAAAAGATCGTAAAATATAAATAAATGTTTTTACGTCTTATTTGTATTAATAGAGAAGTTGCAACACGATGGACTTCTCAACTCATCTGGCATTAAGTCACTTGAAAAGTGTGTTGCTTGTATGTCTGGTAAGATGGCTAGAAAACCTAATTCACATCAAGTGGAAAGGGCTAAAGATTTACTTGGACTTATACACTCAGATGTATGTGGCCCATTTAGAATCACATCAAGACAAGGAGCAAATTACTTCATGACTATCACTGACGACTATAGTCAGTATGGTTATGTTTACTTGCTGAAACATAAACATGAAGTGTTTGAAACATTCAAAGTGTTTCAAAAGGAAGTAGAAAATCAACTCGGGAAGACCATAAAATCACTACGTTCTGATCGTGGAGGTGAATATATGAGTCAAGAGTTTTTGGATCATCTGAAGGAGCATGGGATTATTGCCCATCGAACTCCTCCTTATACTCCGCAACACAATGGTGTATCTGAGAGGAGAAATCGAACCATGCTTGACATGGTGCGTTCTATGATGAAACAAACTACTCTTCCAAAGTCCTTTTGGGATTATGCCTTTGAGTCTGCTGCATGCATTCTCAATATGGTTCCAACTAAGAAGGTTGAAAAGACACCATACGAAGTATGGCATGGGCAAGCCCCTAAGTTGTCTTACTTAAAATTCTGGGGTTGTGAGGCACTTGCTAAGCGTGATACACTTACCAAACCTGAAAAACTTGAACCTAGAGCTGTTAAGTGTATCTTTGTAGGATACCCTAAGGAAACTATGGGATATTCTTTCTATCTTCCATCTGAGAACAAAGTTATTGTTGCTCGAAATGCTGAGTTCTTTAAGAATGATCTTATGGATCTTAAAGCAAGTGGGAGTTTAGATGATCTTGAATTAATTCAAGAAGAAGATACAAATCCTTCTTTAGACTCTAGCATTCATCACGATGAGGAGGATCAAGAAATTGAAGAACCTCAAAGTGATATTGTTCCCATTTGAAAGTCCAATAGGACACGCTGTGCTCCTGGCCGTATGTGTTTATACATTGACGCTGAGGAACATGAGTTAGGGAATCTTGGTTAACCCAATAACTATAAAGCTGCATTGCTGGATCCTGAATCCAAGAAATGGCTTGATGCAATGAATGTGGAAATGCAATCCATGAAAGACAATGTTGTCTGGGTCTTAGTTGAGCTTCCTCCTAACTGCAAGACAGTTGGCAGCAAGTGCCTCTTCAAGAAGAAGACTGACATGGATGGTAATGTATACACCTTTAAAGCTCGTCTCGTAGCAAAGGGCTTCACTCAAATCTACGAGATTGATTATGAAGAAACCTTTTCTCCTGTAGCAGACATTAGAGCTATAAGGATTCTCATAGCCATAGTTGCATACTATGACTTTGAGATATGGCAAATGGATGTCAAAACCGCCTTCCTCAATGGACATCTTTATGAAGAAGTCTATATGGAGCAACCTGAGGGTTTTGTTGATCCAAAATATCCTAACCATGTATGCAAGCTCAAGCGTTCCATTTATAGACTTAAGCAAGCATCGAGGCAATGGAATAAACGTTTTGATGATGAGATCAAGATATTTGGATTTTCTCAAAATCAAGATGAGCTATGTGTATATCAGAAAGCTAGTGGGAGTTATGTCACTTTCCTAATTCTATATGTTGATGACATATTGCTTATTGGAAAAAATATTCCAATGTTACAAGATGTAAAATTCTATCTTGGAAGATGTTTCGCCATGAAAGATTTAGGTGAAGCTGCATATATTCTTGGAATCAAGATCTATCGAGACAGATCTAGATGATTAATTGGTTTGAGTCAAAGTCCTTACATTGAGAAAATCTTGAAAATATTTTGTATGGAGAACTCCAAACGTGGCGCGATCCCAATGCAAGAAGAGCCTAAATTGAGTAAGTCCCAAGGTCTTTGAAACACACCTCAAAAGAGCGCATGCAAAGAGTTCCTGCAACCGCTATAGGTTCTATTATGTATGCTATGAGATCTACTAAATCACGATTTTGCGTTCGCACGAGAATATGACAAGTCGATTTCAACGAATCCGGTGAACTTCAACGGACTCTGTGAAAATTATTCTTAAGTATTTACGCATTACTAAGGGTATGTTTCGATTTATGGAGGAAAGATGAACAAGAGCTCGGGGTTTCTTGCTACATCGTGTGGATATCTTACAAATCTTGACGACTTAAAATCTCGGATGGATATGTATTTGTTCTTAATGGAGGTGTTGCTAATTGGAAAAGCACAAAGCAAAGTATCTTTGCTACTTTATCTACAGAATCTGAGTATATTGCTGCTTGTGATGCATCAAAAGAGGCTGTATGGATTTGTAAATTCATTTCTGGGTTGAACATTGTTCCGACAATTGAAGAACCCATAAATATGTATGGTGTTAATACTGGAGCCATTACTATAGCTAATGAAAGCGGAATCACTAAAGGTGCTAGACATTATCACACTAAAGTTCATTATCTTCGAGAGACCATTGAAATGGGCAATGTGAAGATACTAAAATTTCACACAGATGACAATCTAGCTGATCCATTTACGAAAGCTTTAAAGTTCCCTAAGCATTCTAAATTGACTAGAGATATAGGTTTGGTACCTGCTAGTAGTCTCATGTAAACTGTGTGTTAATTAGTATTTGGAGAATTTAGAGTTGTAAGACAGTTATTATTTTATGATTAATAAAGATACGAGGTACTTGTTATTATATTTGATAAGGATTTAAAAGGTACACTTTTGAGGGGTCATTTAAGCCCTTAATCGACCACTTTTATATGCGTTACTGCTTAATTTCGTTCCTTTTCACTTTTTAGATCTCTTTAAGGCAAATTGCTGGAATGACACTTATTTGGACGAAAAGGCGTGAATATATGAAGAAAATGGCCAAGTCAAGATCAAGACACTCAAGTCGCTGGAATTGAAGGTGACGTCCGCAGTTAGAGGCGGCCGTCATAGAACGTGCTCAAATTCGTGACTCGCTCAAGAGCGAAATTGCTATTTTGCACCGACGGCATCGGGTTTTAAAGAGTAGGCGTCACAACTCGGAAGGCCTAGATTCGGATCCCGAGGCGTCAGAAGATGAAGCCGACGGTGTCACAACCATAAGGTGGCGCCGTCGCAACCATAAGACGCCACACAACCATAAGGTGGCGTCACAAGGTTGACGTGGTCAAGACGAAACCCTAATGGCGGTGATCCGATGGCGTCACATTTAAAGAGTGGCGATAAATGCATGAGTTGTAACTCTATATATAGAATTCGAATTTTCAGACTTTGAGAGAGGTAGTTTTGTGGAGTAAAACCTAATAACGATTTTTGGATATCTTGGGCAGTATCTTAGGGTTCTCATACCCTATTTTACAACAAGATAAGTAATTTAATTCATTGATTCAATTATGTCTTCAATTTTATGTGTGTATGCTTGCATGTTTTCCATGTCCGGCTAATTTACTTGTGTGTTTGCTTAGATCTATGAAACCTAGGATTGCGATAGGTCATTCGTTGTGTTTTTAATGCTTGAGTAATCTTTGTGAACATTAGTTTATAATCGCCTAGAGTTATTGTAGGCTAAAAATCCAAAGATAACCTTAGAGTTAGTTTATGAATCCTAGAGATTTCGTAGGCAATAACCTTAAGGTAGTCTCAAAGAGTTAGGGAAGAAAGCATACCCTACGACCTTAGAAGACACAACGCGTTAAGAATAAGGACGTGACAATTCAACCATCAATAGGAGATAACTAGGGAGTAATAGTATCTAGGTAAACACATTTTTAATCATCATACGAGCACACATAAATTAGATATAGACTACCCCTTACTTAGTTAATTAGATAATTAGAATAGTAGAGTAATCGGTAGAAATACCAACCCCCCAAATCCAATACCCCGAGATTCGTACCTTTCAATTTCCTAAAAAATATAAAAAAAGATAAAAAAATAATCTTCCTGAACCCCAACCTTAGCGTAGTAATTTCTCACTAGCATTCCTAATCCCCTAGAGAACGATATCAATCCCGAGGTTTACCCTAATACTACACTACAACGATTAGGTTCACTGCCTAGGTGGTTGAAAAACTTGCTCAAAGAAAAGGAAGTTTCTTTTGACCCCGAACGCGCGTTGTACGCGTACCAATATTCATATAATATGTTATTCCATATTTGCATGTTTAATCTATGAAATGATTTATCATTCCAAATATGTCCATTATCGGTAAAAAATATGGGAATATTGTTAGGATAAGGCAAATGTGAGTGTTGGTTATAATTTTAAGGAGAATTCGGATTGTTCCCACCAAACTCATTTGTATTCACTAGAGATGCATATTAGATTCCCCAAATTTCAAACGTTTACTTTTGGATCCTTGTCATAAGTAAAATATTGAAAATGGTTTGTTATCTTCGCCCTTAGACTTAAGATGCAAGTAAGTTCTATTATGTGTGGATATTATGTTTTGTAAGTATCGCAAAGCATTTGTCGAATAAGGTAGTTATAAAGGCTATATTTGGAGTGATGTGAAGCGGCATCCACAACACTTGTAGTCAATAAAGGATTTTACTCCACTTGATATATGCGAAAGATACCATGGCGCCTCTTGATTTAATCGAGATAAGCTATGCGGCGGACCTAAAGGGTAATGCAAGATGAATCTTGATTACATTTGATATATCTGAATTAAAATCTATAACGAGATTCTAAATGGTTAAACTATATGAAATAATTTGAGATCCATTATCCATGGTTTTATGGTATCTATAACAAAGGATGATTAAAGCAATACATTGAATGACCATGCTACTGAGAAACTTTTACGAAACTATTCTCTCAGACACTTTTAGTTAAAAACCAAGTGAGAGCGTTTGTGTAACACCCCCAAAATTTGCACAGCGGAAGCGTTCGGGTCATGGGGTGCTACTTAATCAATATTCACAACACAAGGTAATAAATAATGGAAACACTATTCCATTTTCAAAATATAGATTAATTTAAGAAATAGTTCTACAATATTGTTTCAAACTGCGGAAGTAAAGCCCATAAAAATATATGTTGTCCCATTAAAAGTTGTATTAAATATGCTTGGAAACACTTCGATTGCCAGCCTTTAATGGATTCCCTTGCCAATACCCACGCCAAGTAATAAACCTGAGAAAAACATGCTAAAATGTCAACACAAAGGTTGGTGAGTTCATAGGTTTAAGTAATCAAGTTTTCAAGTTGGACCACAGTTGCACATATAGCATCTCCGTGAATGACACTATATGCAAAAATGCTATTACGCTAATACCATGTTCATGCGACCAAAACTACGAAAGTGTGCATGCATCTAGAAACATGATAAATAAAAGCCCAACAAGTGTATTTCCAGTACACTCGTAATCGATACGATATGGTATACGTTCCATGTTTGCCTATCCGGTCAAACTCGAACGGGGGTGTCATCCCCAATAGATTTATTCATAACAATCGCGCCTCCCCAAAGGGAACTAACGGTAGCATAGTGGGATTCAAGGTTGTTTCACGTAATAGTGTTTTCAGTTTCAGGTTCGAAAAGAGTTTTGCATGTTTCTCACCTCATAGTTTTATAAAGCAAGTAAATAAGAGTAAAAGTGGGGCTATAAACTCACCTTAGTAGTTCGATGAATAAAGCACAAAGAGAACAACGCAAAAGTTATTTAAATTGTATGCATTGGGATTGGAAAAATTGTCCAAAGGCCTTACATGCTCAATTCAAAAGACGTGATCATAAATACCCAACTCTTATGTTAGAAGCTATTCACTATTTAAATAACTTTTTTGAAAGGCTTTTTGTGCATTGCATTCATAGCTTTTTGAAAAGCTTTTTAAAATGATTTGATATACTTTGTTAGTGCAAATATTACGATATTTAATCTATACATTCTCATTTGTTTTGTTGATGACAAACATGTAACTTGTAATACATAACGTAAAATGTATAAGTTACTTGTAATTATATCTTGTCTCAACATACTCTCAACACCTCTCGATGACTCAAGTCCTTGTATGCTACAACACAGGTTCGTACATGTTTGTTATGTTGCGTTATGATCAAACCCCTAACAAACCATTAAACATGTTTAGTTAAATAGTTTATAAAACACTTAAGTAAACATAAGTAAATGTGTTGGGTAAAACCCATGACCCATGACCCAAGACCCATACCCAATGTCTAGATACATTGTACCTTGGTGGGCACTCAAATCCTTGACCCATAGCCCATAGTTTTAACCCATAAACCATGGGTAAAGAGGAGCGTGCACGGATCCCTCAAGTATCCCACGGATCCCTTGGAATTACAAGGGCCGGATCCCTCCAAAAGAGATCCTTGGGGCAGAACATGGTTTTGGCCTTTTTGCCTATAAATAGCAAGCTACTTCTTACCATTTGATCACATTCACACATAGTTTCTCTCCACCATTTCTAGGATATTTAGATCATTAGGAAATATGTAAACCACCCTCATCTCATATGATCATAATGCTTCTAACTTTCATTTGTTGTAAGCATACTCTCGAAGTGATCCTCCAAAGCAAGCTTAGAGATCTTGCTTCCTTACCTACTGAAGTGATCACCCATCACAAGATACAAGCACATGAAGATCTTCTAAAACAAGCTTGGGAAACTTTTCATCTTCATTCATAGAAGACTAATTACATCATGCTTTGTGTCCTTGATGTTTAGTTTAGGATTTCATATCCATTAGACACATTGTCTTGGATATTGTCTAGTATCATATTCTTGTATCTATGACTAGACTACATGGTTTATGTGTTTGTGCCATAAAACACAAGGTTTGTTATGTTGGGCCACAAAACATAACGGGTATCATAGATGTGTCAAAGGCATTAGTGAAGAATGCTAAAAGAGTCAAGATGAAGGCATTAGTGAAGGGTGCCGAGTAGTCTAACCAAGGGCATTAGTAAAAGGTGCCTAAGGTGTACATTCGATATGGTGTGTTTCGATGTACAAGATAGAGTAGTATTGGATCCAAGGATATTGATATCCTTGATGGTGTTGTAATAAGGAGTTGGTCTCCTTAGGGCTATAGGTGTTGTGTAGTGTTGGGTAGTAGTTCCTCCATTGTAATGGAACTCGGTACTTAGCCTAGTACCGGATAAAGGGTAGGCGATGTTGTGGTAGGTGTGGTTCACCTTGGTGTGAAAGAACCCGGTGGTTAGCCTAGTACCGAAAAAAGAATAGGCGACGTTGTGAAGGCTTCTCCGCCATAAGGAGTTGGTGTCGTGTAGTGTTTATGAACTCTCGAATAGGTGACTCGGGGAGTGGAGTAGGGCGAGGAAGGTGTCCTTGTAGCCGAACCACTATAAATCCTCGTGTTGGTTTGTCTATCCTTTTACTTATCGCTTTACTTTTATTCTTGCATTACATTGTTTATTTTCTATGTGGTTGATGCCTATGTTTGTGATGCATACTTGGTCTTTCATATAGTCATAAACTATATTTAACACTTTACATATTATGACATACTTGATCAAGAAAAAGTAACCGGACTAATAATGGTGAAACTTGATTTATAATGAACCATTAATCTTGCGGAATCTTATGTGATATTAAGGGGTTGGCCTTACATGCCGTAATGCGTTAAATGCATCCTCGCGTTGAGATTAGCAAATGCAATGGTTTATACTATATTTGATACAAAAGTTTTAAGTTTGAAGCGAGGCGTATTCACCCCCCTACGTTTTCACATACTTCAAGTCTTTCTTTAAAGTGGCATGTTTTAAATGTGGTATGCATTTAATGCATTAAATGCAAAAACTCATTAATGACTTTTTGCATTGCTGATGCTCTTAAACGACCGGTAGCATCGTAACGTTGTCTAAAAAAATAAAAGTACTCGGGAAGAAGGTGAACATCATAACTTAAAATATCGTTGACTATTTTATTAATAAGTGTAGAACTCATACGATACCTTCATCTAAACTTCTCTTACGTGTACTTAGGAAGAGTGTTAGCGTCGCCAAAATAGTCGTCGATTAAACACTGTTCCGCATCTTATCGGTCACATGGTTTTTATGTCCTTGTCCTCTTAATAGCCGATCCCGTTCCCCCTGTTTCTTGATCATACCCACCTAGAAATTGTTCGTACGCCGCATAACCCTGGATATATCGCTCCGGGTGAAAGTAAACATCATAATGTTCGTAGGTGGAGGTGTTGTTCGGATTGTTTGGATCCATAGTTGAAAAAAATTGAGTGTTATTGAAGTACAAATTAAATTGGAAGTGTGTGTGAGGTATGAAATAATAAGGAGGTATTTATAAGATTTTTAAGGGGTAAAATTTGATTTTTTTGGGTATTAATTTGGGTCCAAACGGCTATAAAGGCGTTGCCAAACGCTCCCTTTCTCCTCCAACGTTCGATTTTTTTTACGGCACCACCTTATTTGGTGTGAAGTCCGGTACCGTGCGCCGTTCTCCGATCTCGGTGCCGGTGAAAAACGCCACGATACCCTCTGTTCTTACGATCCTATGGTAAGATCGAGATTTTACTTAAGATCATATGCCTTTAAAGATCCTATGAAATATTGACTCGTTTTTATTTAGCGCGATCATAAAACCAAAAGATCTTAAAATCTAGATCGAGAGCTATACAAATATGCGAATAGTTATTCAAGTAGTTTGCTCTTATTACATCATAGTCTCTCCTATAGCCATTTGGTTCATGAGAGGATGTGGGATACGAGCACCATTTCAAAATAATACTCTCCTACATTCACAAAGAAAGAAAGCAACATTATATTAGATTGAGAAACTTAAAAACTTGTGAGAACATAACAGTGGAATCACACAGTTGGTCATTTGATCCACGTGCTTTATAACAAGTTATGGATCGATACCTCAAATAAGAATTTGCATCAATAAAGGTATGCATGATGCATGCATCTAGATCGTGAAGAGATCAACCTTCAAACTAATTCTAGAAAGAAGAAAAAACAACCTCTTGCACAATACAAATTGTTGGGATTTTAGAACTAAGTTAACCATTAACCTCTACGAGTACGCAGCGGATAAGGATCTAGTATTTGCAATTAGGTTAAATACGTAATTAATAAACAATTAATTAATAAACGATTAATTAATAAAAGGGATAAAAGAAAACCTAACCTTGCTTGGAAATTGAACTTTAGTAACGAACAAGTAACCAATACAAAACCCGAGTATCAAAGATAGATACCTCAATTAGTATCACACACAAACTCGATAACGTATACGTTCGATTAATGGCTAGTCGAGAACGTATTAATAAAACCCAATAAACAATTGGACCACTTGAATAAGTCACAAGCAGAAAACCTCCAAGAACTATTCTTTACTTCCCGAGAACCAAAGAAAACAACAAAGGTTGTTTTTCCACTCTACCCGATATCGGATAAGCCTATCCGGTATACAAAAGCTTTGTTGTCCGAGAAGTGGAACCACGACCAGAAAACACCAAGCTTGTTGCTGCTGTTGTGTCGACCAAGAGACCAGGAACAAAACACCACCAATTATCCAAACACTTGAATCAATCAAGTTTAGATTTATTCAAAACCAAAAACCCTTAATCGACCTTGTGATCAAGTCGACCAAGAGAGAGCAGGAAAGAAAATCTGGATCGGTTTTAGGGATGTTAGGGATAGTTTATAATGCATGAGTTTTAGCTTGGGTGTGTTTGTTTATATACTAAACAAACCGACTCCCAGTTGGAGAGTCTATTACTTGCTCGACAAGTTCAAGCCCAAGCAAACCCATGCTTCCTCTTTTTGCCAATTCGTTTTCCAAGCTACAAGGCCCAAGGCTACTTAGTTAACCCGACCCAAGTCCAAGAACATGCACATGGGTCGTTTAAAGAAAACGGGTCAAGGTCCATGTAAACGGATATAGTATAATTCAAGTTATATATTACGTTCGTCACGTATATTCGTGTTTATCGCGTGTGCCCCCATCGGCTCACACACCTTTAATCGTTTTGTCGTGTTTACAACTCCCTCAAACTAACAGCTCCCACTTGGGAGTAGGTGTATCAAATAGCACACAAAACTAACGACGGAAACGCCTAGCAAACTGTAACCACTGGTAAAATTTCACTTTGCACTAAATTAATATAATCCATTTTCTACATAATTTTTTTTAAATGTTATTAGTTCATAACGACTAGTTGATGTGATTTAACTCACATTCTTACTAAACTGCTCGCACGCGAACCGACACCAACATGCCTTATGTTTATTTCAAATAAACATTCCTATATGTCGTATAAGATTTTTAACTTTAACATGCCACTTTGCGTTAATTCGTTAACGTACAATTATTAAACGTTCAAACTAAAGGTTTGTTATCAATTAGGGTTTTCACGAAACCCTAAGTTATTATAACTATGATTTCACATAACTAAATCATAAACCTTAAAGTACAACACCTCAGAGCTAATGTACAAGCTTTTATAACACGAAAACCTAATCTTACGTTAATTCCCGTTACAAACCCTTATTTGCCAAAACTATGATTTTATGTAAATAAAATCACAAATTAAAATATACATAATTATTATAAAGTAATATTGTACAAACCTTTCATGCACATGTACAAGTATTTAATGCATAAAGATTAGAAATATAACTAAACTTAACTAATAATCCATAAATCAAACAAGGATTTAAAACATATAAACTACTAGTACAATACACCTAGCTCTATGTACAAGAGGTTTAAGCTCAAATGAAATTCTCATATTTTACTCCTGTTGGTTCGAAATACATCAAAACACAAACCAAAGTAAAACTAACTATTTATAAACTAACTAAACTTAACCTAGACCAAGTGTAAACTTAGTTACTCCAAACTTGCTCCATGTCTTGTAGATATTCAACACTTTGGTCAATAACCTCAGGCCATCACATGGCATCTCACGTTTTTACACCACGAATCAATGAATCACCACACCTCACTAAAACCTATGTTATCTTGCATATTATGTCCCTCATCCTCCTAACAAACCTTGCAAGTTGCAAGATATAGTTGATGAAACCCCATGAATTCTGCCTATATAAGTCGACCATAGGAGGCTCATCACACATTCTCACATCTACCACAAACCCATCTCTTGTTTTCACTCTCACAACGCCAAGTAAAACTCAAACTCATTCTACTCTTTTGTTCACTGTCGAGAAGAAGAAGGACGAGAAACAAGGTTTCGGGTTTCATTTCATGATTCGGGTACTTCGGGTTCTTGAGCTTCATACACTTTCTTCAGGGGGAGAGAAAAGTATACATCGGGGTTATTCTTTGGCTATTGGACTTAATCTGCTACTTGATGGTATAAGTTTCTTTGTCTTGGTATGTGTATTCGGGTTCGTGAGCTCTAGTCTAAGAGACCGACCGCATCATTTCAACTACGTGGGGAAGTGGTCTCTTGACACCTTCGGAATGGATTGCTTGAGACTTGGTGGAAAAGGAATTTGAGAAGAGGTATTCAAATGTGGGATGATACGTTCTTTGTTCTTCTACTTGATGATATAACCCGAATGGAGATCCTCGATTATCATTCTTAAAAGGAGCGCGGGATTTATGATAATGGTGTGCTTCTCTGTGCACTGGCTAAGGAAAGCTTGAAATAGAGCTTGAATCTGCTCGGCTAAAGGATTTTCGGTTTGGGGAAGCGCCAAAGTCTCACTTCGGATGGTTCAATTTCTTTCTTGATTCAAGAGCCACGAAGCTTTGGTGGTGAATGTTTAAGAGTTGATGACTTCTATCTTCTACAACGGGTCTGCTTTCGATATCCTTATCTCGGTACTCGTATCATCATCTTCTTTAACTATATCATCTATTCTATCCTTGTAAATATTTATTCGAAAAACAAAATACAAAATATAAAACCAACAAAAGAAAATAGAAAAATATAAAACCTTCAAAACCATAAAAATCGAAAATTTCAAAATACCAAAATATGTTTTCTCAAGACATGTCTTCTGGTATCGATAACATCTACGGTCTTAGAAATGTCATTCAATAATGGCACGGGACCATAGATGAAGTTCGAGCAGGAGGTGTAAATATTCTTTTCTAAACATGTCTCAAACAATGGCTTACAGTTATTTCAGACTGTAACCCGAGCTTCAAAATATGGTTTGCTATTATTTCAGATAGCAACCCGCTCTTCACAAGAAAGGAAAGTGCTGCGCTAAACCAAATTTTCAAATATTTCATGCACTTTTCCTAAAAACAAATGAGGAAAGTATGTCGAAGGACTGCTGTTCCTACTCAAATATTTTTCCGTCTATAAATTCTTCAGAAAAATATTTGTTGTTTTCTAAAATGGTGGTAAATGAGTTGCTTGTAAATCTATCGATTCGAAATTTTGTGAAAATTGAAAACTCAATCAATGACTTGACGCTTTTAATCTTTTGAAAATAAGTCATTGATTGAGGGAGAATGTTTTCAAATTTATATCATCTAACGGACTTTCTTAATTATCCCACGTGCTTATACGAAAAATATAATTGCCTATGTTGAAGGACTAGGTTTCTAGGATATGATTGTTAGGTTTAGATGATTAGAGTTTGAGAAACACATTATTCCATACCTTACATGATCGATTGATATGTTGGATTGACTTTTATTAATCGATTCTTTGTTTGGGTGTTGTCGACCACCATATATGTGTATGTGTGTTCACTAACATATGCGGTATATTGGTATATAAGAATGTTCCCGATCTGGATCCCACAAATGAACATGATTGGATGCCGCAAGGAAAGGGTAACGATATCTTGGGTTGACAAATGAAGAAAGCGGAGCTTAATTGGACTTCTATGGAGAGTTGGCATAAATGCAGCGTAAGAGGTCTCTTTGCATCGCCAGATGGTTTTCTTCTAAGTGATTGAAGAAAGCGAGCTTAATTGGAACTCGGTTGGCATTCAAAATGCAACATAAGAAGAAGTCTCACTGCATCTGCAGACGGTTTTCTTCCAAGCCCTCGACAACAATGAAGCTTCTCAACCACTTAATATATCTTTGTGCAGGATACCATTTTTAAACAATTTTGAATAAGTTGATTAAATTGTTTTGAAAATGGAAAAATATTGTTTGAAAATAAATTGAACTTAATTTTGAAAATCACGGACTTCATTTATCAAAACTTGAGTCACTCAATTATCGACTACGGTCATGGATTGAGGGAGAGTGATTTAAAATAATATATTTTCAAGCGATATTTCTTCACAAAGTTCCGCTTTGTACGAAATAAAGTGGTGATCTAAAGATTTAATGTTATGTCATGGTATGATTTTCTTTAAAACTCAAAGATCTTACAAAATGAAATTTTTACATTCTTGTTTGATTGTGAAAGCTGTTTTATTTTACTTAAAGATCGTTTAAAAACTATCATACGACACTAACAATCTTTAATGTCTAGAGTTGGTCCTTATCTATCACTTTTCAAAGTTAAATCAAGCCACGTCTTTCCCCAAAATGTTTTAAATGATTTAAATCAATTGGGATCACAAATCTCAAAAGGTTTGAAATTTTGATCGGGGTAGAGATCGTGATTTAAATCTCATATCTGTTTTAAATGGAATTAGTTTTAGTCCTTTAAAGGCACTCCTGCCTCCATGTGTCAAACGATTTCAATATGCATAATGCACATGTTGAGGAGGAGGATTTATCCAAAAACCAGATGAGTATTTAAACAAGGCCACATTTTCTCCCATGTTTTCTAAACCTAATTAAATCACTTGGGATCCAAAATCTCAAAGGGTTTGATATTTTTGATCGGGGGAGAATTTGTGATTTAATAATGAAATTTGATAAAGGTGATCGTTTTGATTCAATTGTGCAGGCTGCTCTCTCGTATGTGCTAAACGCTTTCGAATCTCAAAGCATATATTGAGGGGGAGCATTTTAAAAGAAAATAAACTATCGAGGTACAAAAGCTTTTATGCTTTAACATAATGTACCTTGATTGAGTTTTCAAATGGGTTCTTAAATGACTTTTGTAATCGTGGATGTGCTTCAAAAGAACTCTTGCCTCTATGTGATAAAATGTTTTAAAATATCCTATGCACATATTGAGGGGGAGAATTTTACCAAGAAAATCAAATGGCTTTTTCGTATGAAAATTGTGATCAAAGAAAATATTTCAAAGTCCTCTTGCCTCCTTGTGCTAAACGATTTCTAAATCATACGCACATGTTGAGGGGGAGGTTTTCTAAATGATCAAAACTATTAAGGTACAAAATGCTTTGATCTCGTATCACAAGTACCTTGATTGTTTTCCAAATGATTTTCAATTGGTTTTAAGGAAGAATGAACTGTACCAAAAGACCGACCAATTTACTTTATGCATGGTGTTATAAGGATGGTTAGGTTAGGTATTAGTTCCCACGATCCGCGAACCGGAGGGATCTACCAGGGACAATCCACTAGATAGTGTAGAGTCCTTAGGTATATTGAAAAAGGAGAAAAGTGAGATACGGGAAGAGTGCGGATGAGGCAGAGCTAATCTTGGAATAAACCCAACAAGGTTCTAGTTATGAAGTCTCGGTAACCATGAAGGGGTTGAAGAATGAAAAAGAACCGAATGTGAAAAGGGTGAAAAGAAATAGCCTCCATCAATTCAACCTTAGGGCGAGAACGGGTTCAATACATATGCTCTTGGTTGTTACTCGGTAACACCGGTATTGAAGACAAGGCGTCATGGACCCAATGGCGCACTACACTAAACTTCCCAAGCCACTCAAGTTCCTCTTAAAAGGGCTTGTTTCATTCTCACGGGAACCGACATAATCTATCGATTTTCTCTTAGAGATTGTTGATATTGAAGAAGGAGACCCTCTCCCTAGTCTCGACACAGAACCAAATGTGCACTATTGAGTCTAGAGCCAAGAGATCATCCACAATATCTCATTAGGACACTAAATTCTTGAAGACTTCTTTGTTTCACACAATGTGGAAAGTAAGTATATATTAAGAGTCCTCGCATTATCCTTGTGGTATTGCGGAACATCCGAGTGATATGAAAATATTCACGATGAAGATGGAAATCCTTCAGAGCCAACATCAAACAAGCTCTTGGTGGGTGACATGTGAGATCTTTTCAAAGATTAAGCTTGTGACAAGCGGATAGAAGCGATGGGAGATTCTTTCTTGAATCAACCTTGGTCCAGGAATGGAATTGACGAATACTTTTGGAAAAACCGTTCGATGTGCAAACCTTCTTTTCTCTAGCACGTCGAATGTGTACTTATGTTTTCAAAATTCAAAAAGTATCTCTGATTGAAAAATACTTTTAGAAAAACCGTTCGATGTGCGAATCTCTACTTTTCACTAGCACGTCGAATGTGTACTCATTCTCTAATACAAAAAGTATTTTGTTTGAAAAATTGATCTTTCTCATAAAACCTTCGTCGTATTGCAAAACTCTTTCTTCAAGCAATACACGATTGTTTTTCAAATCATTTTTCATCAATCAGTGAATCTCAATTACCGGTTCACTCCGTGTTGTCTTCTTTGAGGCGTTCGGTTTGAGAACAACTAGAGCATTGCGAAACCACATCAAGGAGATTCTTAGGAATCCTACACGATCACAGCAAGTGCTTGTATCGATCAGCGGGGAACCGTGGGCGTGTACCTCAATTCAACGAAGTGATCAAAGACACTTCGTGTGTTTTATTGCTAGCTGTTGTTTGCGGTACATTTAGGCGGTTGCGGTGATCGGGTGAGGCGTCAATCCAAAGCCGCATGCTCACGGCATCCACACTTAATTGAAGAAATCATGGTGGTGCATATCTATATAACACGGTTACGATATTTTTATACTATGCTTACGCTTCTGCCGCAAATATCATGAACCGATAAAGCTTCCGCTACTCGATGGAAAGATGTCATGATTCAAAAGTGTGAGCATGTCGGTCCAAAAGTCACAACATCACATGAAGGCAACACTACTATGGATGATCCAGAGAGATTTACTGTGGTGATGATCTCATAGAAAGCTCGAAGATCATCAAAGATGTGGATCAGTTAAAGGCCTCCACTAATCAATGCGGACTTTGAAGAATCGCTACAAAAGCACAAAGATTGTTGAAATGAAGAATTGAAGTCTACGAGCTCGAGAACAAAGACAAGAATAGAATGCTAGGATTCGAAATGTATAACATGGGGTGAACTCCCTTAGGGGGAGATTGTTAGGAATTAGAAAATTCCATAGTGAAGAGTCGGTCACCCCTAATATTATCTAGCATAAGTTAGCTCGTAGACATATCGTTATTTACGTTGTTTAGTAGTTTATTTGTTAGTTAGTAGCATAGTTTAGTTTAGTGCAACACCATGGAGGAAGGACGGGTCTTTACCCACTGTATCCCTGATCCACAGGCCGATAGGAGGTCGTGTTTTTGTAAGTATAAATACCCCTTCCATCCATGGAAGGGGTGGTGCTTCTCATTAATCTAATATTTCATACTTTGTGTAAACCTCTAGCAAGAACACCCAACTCTCTAACTTTCTCTCTCTAATGGCAAACATGTATTTTGATCTTCCAAGACCACCCGAATCATCAACACAATAAATATTAAGATCCTACACATCAACCAATCCAAATCTCAACCAATCAACATTTCAGCTTTTCCTACGAACAATCTAAAGCCCTATCACACAATCGTCTTTCATTGTATCGATCCATCAGTCATCTTAACACATTCCATTTGTCATTGCTTAACGGTTTGGTCTTGATTTTAGTAAAATCCCGCGAAAGATTTTATTTCTCGGTTTGAATCATAGACTTGTAAAATCCGTGCATTCTACCACATCATGTCCTACTCTCTTGACCCGGTGATTTGAAGTACTCAAAGCGTATGATCTTCAGACAACCATGAGAATATTAGCTATCTTGATCGAATGCGGATGATGGAATCAATCAATGATGACTTGAGTTCTTCATGCTCGAGTCCAATGAAAAGAATTGCACTGCTTGGACTACGAATGCCATGCAAAAGGAAAGTAGCATTGAACCTTATCATCTACTTCACTCACACCTCATGTTACTCACACCGATAAGAATGGAGCGAACATGCATTGCCATTTTTCGTCAAGACTTATCCACATTAAGCTGAGCGTTACTATTGAACTTAGAACAATTAGAACAACAACTTGATAAAGAAAAGGTTCAAAAGGGTAGTTCCGGTGCTACACTTCAAGTGATCCACAACCAATTTCAATCATTCATAAGTAGAATTCACATCGATTATGATCAAGACATGGTGAAGTGTCTTTCAAGAAACACCTTTGGAATGGAAATTAGTGTGTTCACAGAGACACTTATCCATCTCATGGATAATGTAGAAGTATATTGAGGAAGTTACTCGAGACGGATGAAAAAGTGGATGAGTGTCAGTGCGATTGAGAGATTGTTGTGATAAGTTGGGTAATGTACTGTTGAAGAATCGGGTGTTCTTTGAATGCGAATGTCCGAGACAACAAATAATGATGAGTCGGGTAAAACACGGATGATGGATCGGTTGGCCTTGAATCTGAGGCTCGAGATTGATAAGCTTGACACATCCGGTCCGGTGACTCTTGTTATACATGATGTGGATGCGGATATCGGACCGAAATTGAGCGGGTGTCATGTAATGAGGTACCCTTCTTTATTCAACATAGTGCATCGCTAAAGTACTTAAACAACCGATCATGATCTTGAACATGACTTTCATGAATGTTCATTCTTGGTCGAGTCTCGAGATTAAGTGTTTCAAAACAAACAATAAGGTTGATAAAAGGCTTTTGATGAACTTTCAAACAAATTCTCAAATCTTGAAAAACATTGCATTTCACTTGAAATTGCGATACAAAGTAAAGAAGAAAGTTTCCAAATTAACAAACCATGTAAAATCGGAACTTCACGAATTCCGTGAACTTTTGAAATGAACACTTTGAAAGCTCGACTTCAAGACAAAGAATCAACCATCAACAATTTGAAGAAACATATTTACGGTATGCATGTGAAAAGTAATTTGGTTACAAGTAATTACGATGTTAATGCTATTGATGATATTCAAATGAGAAATGATGAATTAATTTGTTTGTGTGGCCAAATTACTAAAGGAAAATGAGTCTTTGAGAAAGAATCACATAGAACTAAGTGACTCTGTCAAAGAAGCTAGAACTAAGTCAATGAAACAAACTCTTTGATAGCAAAATTGATGATCTTAAAGCTCAACTTGGAAAAGAGTTTCGCTATTGTTGCTTTAAAAATGAGCTCGAGAAAAACAATAGGAATAGTGTGAACACTAAGTTTTCAAAACCATCAAACTTGGGAAACCGGTTATTAGACAACCGAATGCGTTTAGATCGAGCGACCAAAATTTTCAAAAGCGGTTTGCCTCCCAAGTTGATGCGAAACAAGTTTTGACAAAACCGGTCACTTCACCTCACTTGCCTAGGAAAATTGATATGAATGACTTGTATAAGAACTCTTATCTTGAAATGGCTAGAAAGAAGGCACATAATCGTAAAGATGGAATTTTAGGTGCAAGACCTAGGATGATGAATTCTTCAAAATTTCAAGGCAATCGCTAGTAGTTCTAAACCATTACCTAGGAACACTAATCTAAAGACTAGGGATTGGCGTACATCTAAGAGTAGTGGCGTTTCGATTAAAGCTATTCCATAGCGAGATCACTCTAAGAAATCTAGATCTATTTACGAATCCAAACAAGTTGTTTGCTCAAAGTGTCTCGAAATGTATCTTTAATGCTAATCATGATAAATGTTTCACAAAATCCACGAAGAATGTAAATGCTCATGCAATGGTACAACTGTTAAGTCTAGGATTCACACTAAGTCATCCACGAGTGCAAATGAAGCAAATGAAACCAAAAGCCTCACCTAGATGGTTACCAACTGCTAAATCTTTGGAAACTAGGAATAAGGATAAGTCTCTCCCTATGCATAAGATGCCTAACAATCCTAGACCTTGCCATAAGTGGATACCATCGGTAGAATTTTTAAGGATGCTAGACTTGGGTGGATACCTACAGGAAAGATGTTTACCAATAGCATTCTCAATGTTGACCGTGAAACCCCAAAGGGTTTGGATCATCGATGTCACTAACCATAATATATGCAATCAAGTTTGTAATATTAGTGCGGTGTAGTCCTTACTCGATTGAGATACTTGATCCTTCAATACATGGGTGGCTTAAAGTATGGATAACAAAAGGATTGATATCTCATAATTCACGGGTTCTAGTTACTCAACATTGATATTCAATCGGATATGACGTATGAACACATCAGTTCATGCCTCGTTCTCTAAAGAAAAGAAAAGTGTACGTCTCAGTGCGCTTTATCTTCAAAAGAAGAGAAATCTTCTTATGACGTATGAACACACAGTTCATGCCTCGTACTCTAAAGAAAAGAAAAGTGTACGTGTCAGTGCGCTTTATCTTCTGAAGAAGAGAAATCTTCTCTATTATGACCATTCTCAACAACATGCTTCATACTTTTTCCATGTGCTTCAGTCATCAAGTGAACCGGGCTATCACTGATTGTTTTCTCATTCCACTTGCTCGATTATAATGAAGATGGCGACATCATGTGCTGATTTTTCCGGAGAGAAGTGTGAATAGAACATTTGGATGATTTCACTTATTTAATCAAGAATGGCAACTCCGTATGCAATTCCTGAGGGGGAGAAGAAGTGTAAAATTAATGCATGGTTGATTATTATTTGAGAATTTAAATGGTCATACGGCTCTAAACTCATGTAAGAACCGAGCTTCTACTTATCGGGTAATCTTCACATGGAGTTTCTTCTTAAGAGCCGTTAGTTGACATCTTCACAAGCTAATATGAGTTTATTGACAAAGTGCTTCCGGTTAATGCTTCACGTGCACATCAACATGATGATTCGAACAACCTTACATTCTTGTTTGATGTGATTGTTTGCTTGGTGTTACCATTTCGTGTGTTCGTTGCGGCACGATTCTTCGATTTCCTTGATGAACATCTTTCATTCTTGTTTGATTGGGAGGATTTTCGTTAAGGGATTTGCAAGATGTAAGTTGATTGGGATGCTTTTGGTGATGTTCTTGTTTTGGTGAGTTGAAGATGTTAACTTTCTATTCCCAATGGACAATCTTGAAGAAGGTCGAGTCTGATCGGTTCTACATATTGTGCTACATGTTAGAAGATTAAAGGCGTGTTGCATTTAATGATCTAAAGACTTCTTCTTAATTCATAGCATTTATCAAGCAGTTGTCGGTTTAGGGAGAGCACTAATTGGGGAGAGTGATATGTCGAATTTAATCCCCAATTAGACTTGCTCACATTCTGCGACAAGTTGATTCTCACAGATACATATGAGCTAATGATGTTCTTCTCAAATGATTTCTAGTACACGGGCTTACAATGAGTTCTTGATTCTCAAGTATCAAAACCAGCAGGGGAAGGAGACAAGCATCTAAGCGAGTAAACTTGATGAACTTAATACTTCTAAGTAATTGAAGATATCCGGAAGACAAATGTTATTACCGCATAGAAACTCAAGGTTTGACTCATGGCGAGTAAACTTGATGAACTTAACTCTTCAAAGTGATTGAAGATATCCCGGAAAACAAATGTCATGACCGAGAGAAACTCAAGGTTTTACTCATCAAGGCGTTTAGTGTTCTTATTCCAACTACGTGGGGAAGAGATGTAAGAGTTAGTTTCGATGATGAAAGAGGTTCACAAGTGTGTGATGATTTCGATGTTATCGCAATCATCGGGGGAGAAAATTGTGTACATTGAGGGCGCTCAATTGTTTCACTTGAGTGCTTAATCGGTGATTCGAGAGATATAATCACTTATTCGGAGTTGAAATCCGCAGAGATAGTCCTCCATGAGAGATAATCGATGATTCGCCTGCTTCTTCAATGTTATCGGTTATTTTCTCTTTGGGCATTGGTGCCGGGTTCTTGAGCTTCATACACTTTCTTAAGGAGGAGAAAAGTATACATCGGGGTTATTCTTTGGCTATTGGACTTAATCTGCTACTTGATGGTATAAGTTTCTTTGTCTTGGTATGTGTATTCGGGTTCGTGAGCTCTAGTTTAAGAGACCGATCGCATCAATTCAACTACTCGGGAAGTGGTCTCTTGACACCTTATGGAATGGATTGCGTCGAGACTTTAGTGGTTATGAAATTTGAGAAGATTATTTTATGTGTGGGATGATACGTTCTTTGTTCTTCTATTGGATGATATAACCCGAACGATGAATCACGGTGATTATTCTTAAAAGGAGCACAAGTTCGATGATAATGGTGTGCTTCTTTGTTCACACAGCTAAGGAAGCTTGTAAGAAAGCTTTGAATCGCTTTCACTAAAGGATTTTTCGGTTTGGGGAAGTCGCGAGTCTCACTTTCGGATGGTTCAATTTCTCTCAATTCAGAGCCTCAAAGCTTTGGTGGTGAATGTTTAAGAAATGATGACTTCTATCTTCTCTGTGGGGCATTCGATATCCTTATCTCGGTACTCGTATCATCATCTTCTTTAACTATATCATCTACCCTATCATTGTACATATTTTTCAGAAAAACAAAATACAAAAATATAAAACCAATAAAAACAAAATAGAAAAATATAAAACCAACAAAAACCCATAAAAATTAGAAAATTTGAAAAAGACCAAAAATATGTTTTCTCTAGACATGTCTTCTGGTATCGATAACATCTACGGTCTTAGAAATGTCATTCAATAATGGCACGGGACCATAGATGAAGTTCGAGCAGAAGGTGTAAATATTTCTTTTCAAAACATGTCTCAAAACATGGCTTACAGTTATTTCAGACTGTAACCCGTGCTTAAACCATGGCTTGCTATCATTTCAGATAGCAACCCGCTCTTAAAAGGAAGGAAAGTGCTACGCTTAAAAGTTTTTCACAAATTTCGTGCACTTTTCCTAAAACAATATGAGGAAAGTATGTCGAAGGACTGCTGTTCCTACACAAATGTTTTTCCGTCTAAAAATTCTTCAGAAAAATATTTGTTGTTTTTAAAAATGGTGGTAAATGAGTTGCTTGAAATACAATCAGTTTCAGAGTTTTCGTTAAAATTGAAAACTCAATCAATGACTTCAGCGCTTTTAAACTTTTCAGAAATCTAAGTCATTGATTGAGAGGGAGAATGTTTTCAAATCTATATCATCTAACGAGATTATCTTAATCATCCTACATGCTTATCTATAAAATACAATTGCCTATGTTGAAGGACTAGGTTTTCTAGGATGTGATTGTTAGGTTTAGATGATTAGAGTTTGATGAACACATTTATTCCCATACCTTTTATGATCTGATTGATATGTTGAATTGACTTTTACTAGTCGATTGCTGTTTGGGTGATGTCGACCACCATATATTTGTATGTGTGTTCACTAACATATGCAGGTATATTGGTATATAAGAATGTTCCCGATCCGGATCCCACAAATGAACATGATTGGATGCCGCAAGGAAAGGGTAATGATTATTGGGTTGACAAATGAAGAAACGGAGCTTAATTGGACTTCTATGGAGAGTTGGCATAAATGCAACGTAAGAGGTCTCACTGCATCAGCAGATGGTTTTCTTCTAAGTGATTGAAGAAACGGAGCTTAATTTGACCTCAGTTGGCATTCAAAATGCAACGTAAAAAGAAATCTCACTGCATCTGCAGATGGTTTTTCTTCCAAACCCTACAACAACAATAACGGAAGCTTCTCATCCACCTAACGTATCTTTGTGCAGGAATAATAGTGATGATACCATTTTTCTAAAACTTTGTAAAATACTGTTTTTGAAAATGGAAAATGTTGTTTTGAAAATAAATCGGATTCAAAGTTTTGAAATCAACCGGACTTTATTTTGTCAAATATTAAGTGATTTCAAATTAAATATTTTCAAACGATATTTCATCTATCAAGTCCGTTAGTACACTAAAATGTGGTGATCTAAAGATTTAATGTTATGTTATGGTATGATTTTCTTTAAAACTCAAAGATCTGTCAAAATGAAATTTTTTCCGTTCTTGTTTGATTGTGAAATTGTTTTATTTTACTTAAAGATCTCTTAAAAACTATCATACCTGACACTAACAATCTTTAATGTCTAAATCTGGTCCTTATCATCATTTTTCAAAATTAAATCTTGCCACATCTTTCCTAAAACTTTCTAAATGATTTAAATCAATCGGGATCCAAAACCTAATTGGTTTGAAATTTTTATCAAGGAGAGATCGTGATTTAAATATCAAATCTGTTTTAATGGAATCGGTTTTAGTCCTTTATAGGCACTCCTGCCTCCATGTGCCAAACGATTTCAAATATACAATGCACATGTTGAGGAGGAGGATTTATCCAAAAACCAGATGAGTATTTAAACAAGGCTACATTTTCTCCCATGTTTTCTAAACCTAATTAAATCACTTGGGATCCAAAATCTCAAAGGGTTTGATATTTTTGATCGGGGGAGAATTTGTGATTTAATAATGAAATTTGATAAAAAATGATCGTTTTGATTCAGTTGTGCAGGCTGCTCTCTCATATGTGCTAAACGCTTTCGAATCTCGAAGCATATATTGAGGGGGAGCATTTTATAAGAAAAGAAACTATCGAGGTGCAAATGCTTTTATGTTTTAACATAAAGTACCTTGATTGAGTTTTCAAATGGTTTTCTTAATGGCTTTTGTAATCGTGGATGTGCTTCAAAAGAACTCTTGCCTCTATGTGATAAAATTGATTTTAAATATCCTATGCACATATTGAGGGGGAGAATTTTACCATGAAAATCAAATGGCTTTTTCGTATGAAAATTGTGATCAAAGAAAATATTTCAAAGTCCTCTTGCCTCCTTGTGCTGAACAATTTCTAAATCATACGCACATGTTGAGGGGGAGGTTTTCTAAATGATCAAAACTATTAAGGTACAAAACGCTTTGATCTCGTATCACAAGTACCTTGATTGTTTTTCCAAATGATTTTTCAATTGGTTTCATGAAGGAAAGAACAATACCAAAAGACCGACCTATTTACTTTATGCATGGAGTTATAAGGATGGTTAGGTTAGGTATTCGTTCCCACGATCCGCCGAGCCGGAGGGATCTACCGAGGACAATCCACTAGATAGTGTAGAGTCCTTAGGTATATTGAAAAAGGAGAAAAGTGGGGAATGGGAAGAGTGCGATCGAGACCGAGCTAGTCTGGAATAAACCCAACAAGGTTCTAGTTATGAAGTCTCGGTAAGCTTGAAGGGTTGAAGAATGAAAAGAAATGAATGATAAAGGGTGAAAAGAAATAGCCCTCCATCAATTCAACCTTAGGGCGTAAACCGGGTTCAATTCATATACTCTTGGTGGTTACTAAGGTAACATTGGTATTGAAGACATGACATCATGGACCCAATGATGCTTTGCACTAAACTTCCCAAACCACTCAAGTTCCTCTTAAAGGGCTTGTTTCATTCTCACGGGAACCTACATAATCTATCGACTTTCTCTTAGAGATTGTTGATATTGAAGAAGGAGACCCTCTCCCTAGTCTCCGGCAAAGGAACCAAATGTGCACTATTGAGTCTAGAGCCAAGAGATCATCCACAATATCTCATTAGGACACAAAATTTATGAAAACTTGTTGTTTCACACAATGTGGAAAGTAAGAATATATTGAGAGTCCCACATTATCCTTGTGGTTTTGCGAACATCCGAGTGGTATGTAAAAGTATTCACGATGAAGATGGAAATCCTTCTAGAGCCAACATCAAACAAGCTCTTGGTGGGTGACATGTGAGATCTTCTCGTAAGATCAAACTTGTGACAACTGGATAGAAACGATGGGGAGATTCAATCTTGAATCAACCTTGGTCCAGGAATGGAATTGACGAATACTTTTGGAAAAACCGTTCGATGTGCAAATCTTCTTTTCTCTAACACATCGAATGTGTATTTATGTTTTCAAACACAAAAAGTATCTCTGATTGAAAAATACTTTTAGAAAAACCGTTCGATGTGCGAATTCTTTTTACTAGCACATCGAATGTGTATTCATTCTCTAATACAAAAAGTATTTTGATTGAAAATTGATCTTTCTCATAAAACCTTCGTCGTATTGCAAAACTCTTTCTTCAAGCAATACGCGATTGCTTTTCATATCATTTTCATCAATCGGTGAATCTCAATTTCTTTGGTTCACTCACTCCGTGTTGTCTTCTTGAGGCGTTCGGTTTGAGAACGGCTAGAGCACCGCGAAACCCCGTCAAGGAGATTCTTAGGAATCCTACGATCACGAGCGATGCTTGTCTCGATCAACGAGGAACCGTGGGCGTGTACCTCAATTCAACGAAAGTGATCAAAGACACTTTCGTGTGTTTTATTGCTAATGTTGTTTGCGGTACATTTGACGGTTGCGGTGATCGAATTGAGCGGTCAATCAAAGCCGCATGCTCACAAGCATCCACACTTAATTAAAGAAATCATGGTGGTGCATATCTACATAACACGGTTACGATATTTTCATACTATGCTTACGCTTCTGTTGCTACAAATATCATGAACCGAGAATGCTTCCGCTACTCGATGGAAAGATGTCATGATCCGAATGTGTGAGCATGTCGGTCCGAAAGTCACAACTTCACATGATGGCAACACAATAAAGGGTGATCCGAGATTTCTTGTGGTGATGATCTTAATTAAAGCTCGAAGATCATCAATGATGTGGATCGATATAAAGGCCTCCACTTAAAGTACAAAGTTATCGGACTTTAAAGAATCACCGCAAAAGCACAAAGATGCGGATGTTGAAGAATTAATGTCTACGAGCTCAAGGCGAAGATTAAATAGAATGCTAGGATTGAAATGTAAAATATGGGGTGACCTCCTTGGGAGATTGTTAGGAATTAGAAATTCCATAGTGAAGAGTCGGTCACCCCAAATATAATCTAGCATAAGTTAGCTTGTAGACATATCGTTATTCTTGTTTTATTAGTTAGTTATTTAGTTTAGAGCAACACCGTGGAGGAAGGACGGGTCTTTACTCATTGTATGCACGATCCACAATCAGAAGGAGGACGTTTAGTTTGTAACTATATATACCCTCTACCTCCCAAGGTAGAGGGTTGGACCTTTCATTCATCTTAATCTAACCTTCTATGTTTTCTTTCACTTTCTCTCTCTAAAACCTCTAAATAATTCGACCATATTATTGTTTGTTATGTGTTTATGAAATCCAATATGTTACAGGTGGGAAGAAAGTAACCAAGTCCATAAACCTTTTGAGGGTTTCACCATTCCATCAAGCCCACAAAATACCTCATCTAGTGAAACATATGCTTCGTTTGAGCCTTCACCTAGGATAGACTTTCGTGAACAACCTCCGTGTTTAGAAACTATTTTTGTTGAGGCCCTTAGGAGAACTGACCAAATTTGTGAAAATATTATGGTAAGCAACCAAGCATTAAACCATAAGTTGGATCAATTACTAGATTTTGTTTCATCACGACCTAAGGAAATAATACATGACGAGCATATATATGATGTAGATGTGATTGAGGATAAGGTGAGAAGTCTAGACCCACAAGGTATCCCACAAGCCCCACCATCATTTAAGGCATACACACCGCACGTGACTTACCCGGAAGTAGTAGAAAAGACTTTAGGAATCCCAATGGAGGTAGAACATTTGAACCAAACGCAACTAGAGAATATAGGTTTGAATACTTGTAGTCTCAGTCTTACTCTTAGTTCTAGGGAATTTCCTAGTGTTGATGAACCGGAACCTCAATCTTTATTTCCATCTTTAGATATACATCTAGGAGACAAAATAGGAACCGACCCACCCATCAACCGATTTAGTCCGGGTAGTTTTAGGATGAAGGAAGCCATTCACACACCCCCTTCACCTCACGTGGCAAATTGCTACTCTAAGGGTGTGTATCGCTACTATTACCCGCACTTAAACTTAAGTGTATGGAAAACCTCCCCTTTATCCATTAAATAAGGGTAGAGTCAAGATTGTGACTCGAACAAAAACAAGCGATTCTTGGGAGGCAACCCATGTGTATTTGTTTTTCATTTTAATTTGTGTGTCGTATATCTTTAATTGATTGTTTATTCTCAAGTTTGAATTTGTAAAAATGTTTTATTTTGTCTTTAACCTCGTCGTAATTACATATAAAGGTATTTTACATAAGGGATAAGTGTAGGGAGGATTACACACGTTTTCAAAAAGAAACGTGAACATGAGAATTTCAATTAATTAAAAGATATACATGTGTGTTTGTTCGAGTCAAATGCTTGTATCGAGTCATAATGGATGTTTTGCAGGAATGTTTTCCAGATTTTAAAGATAAAAATGTTCCAGAATTTTTCCGAAAATCGCAGACCGTTCTGTCGGGATAACTGACGTCGAGATCGCAACTGACGGCGTCGGGAGGAGCGAAACAACTTCTAACTTTTCTCGTTTTCGTGCTACTTATAAATTTTTGGAATTTTCCGGCCTTAATTTTCTAGAAAATCTGCAAACATCCATTCCACAAGCATTATATCTTATTTAAGTCTAGAATTACATCTTGTTGTGATTTTTCTTTGTTCGGTTTGATGCGTTGGGTTGTTTGTTTTCTTCAAGTGTGCAGGTTTAATTTATCAAGAAGAAGTTACATAAGATTGGAAGGAGCTTTTCACGCACACATTCTTCTTGGAAAGGATCTAACCACTACTTCACACAGGGATCCTACCGAATTAATCAGGGGAGTATTAGTTTCTTTCATTTTTCATTACCTTCTTTTATCATAACTTTGATACTTCGGGAACATTGGGGACAATGTTCGGTTTAAATGTAGGAGGAAAATAAAGCGGAACTTAGAAACTATGCTTATCCTTGAATATTTTCTTTGTCCAATTGCATTTGTGTAATAAACCATGAGAAAATGTCGGTTAGGGTAATTTTGGCACCAAATTTGTATTTTTTCATGACATATAGGAGTGGGCCATTAGTCTTAATAAAGCGTCTCACGGATAGGAAGTTGCATGACTAGCACAAAAACCCTTTACCACTTAAATTCCACCCAAAATGTGAGGATCGCCCTTAGATTAGTAGGAATTAAAGCATTCATCTTTAATGCTTAGAGTGTGAACCGGTAGTATAATAGATTCTAGAACTTGTTTTGTGATGCATCCCGAGATCGCTAGTAAGACTATACTTGTGTAGTTAGGAATAACTAAATGATAAGAGGCATTAGGATAACCCTTGTTTGATACCCGTAATATAATTACTTCATCCACCTCGGTTGAGTAATTCCCCCACACCTTTGCGTTGTACTCACTTTTAGTACACGATACCCCTAGTTAACCCCTCAGAGCCTATCCTTTTCGCGGTTCTCGTGATGTTTTGGTTTTTCCGGAATATCAATGAAGAGCATTGTTTACACCCCACCCCCAAATGTACACCCAAATCGCCTTAGCCTACCTTGTATGCACTCACTTTTAGTGCATTATTGTTATCACCCTAAAAACCCTTAGTTCAATTATCTAGTTGCTTGCATAAGTTGCTAAGTCAAGTCATATCCTTTGTATACAGTTTTGGGACGATTGAGACTCATGGGAAAAGTTAAAGTTTATGAAATGACGGGAAGGGAACGTTCTAAAAATATTTTATGGTGACAGAAAACTAAGAAAATTATAAAAACAAGAAGTGCTTAATAATAAGCTGAAAAGAAAAATCAAAAAGTTAAATTCTATTAAATAAATGCTATCACTATATTAAAAATGATATTTTGAGATTTTTCTTTTTGAAAACTATTTAACTACTTAAAATATGAAACTTTAATGAAGACAGAAATTTTACAAATTAAAAATAAGCTATTTAAGAGCTTATAAGCTCAACAGTTAAGCTAATGAGCTCATTATGAGTTTTTAAGCTCAAACAAGCTTCTCAGCTGGAAACAAAGATAGATTAAGATGTAAACAAGCTAAATCTACTTATATGAAGCTAAAAAGAACAAATAGCTACACTGAAAAGCTATAAATAAGCAAATAAGCACTTGTGAAAATCCTTCTAACCAAGTAGGCCTGCAGCCATTTTCCCAAGCAAATTCAGCTTATCAAATAAGCTTAAAAGCTCAAAATTAAAACTGATGTGTCAAGATAAGCTGGTGGTCTTTCCAAAAAGCCAAAGTGTGCAAGATTTGACCAACTATTAAGCTCTGTGTGAGCTTGTGAAAGTGGCTGGTAAAACTGTGATCAATGACTCAGTATACACTGAGTGAAATGGGACAAATAAAAAACTACTAGCAGCCCTATTAAATAAGCCAAAAAGCTGAGAATAAACACTGGAATGAAAAGACAGCTAGGTGACCTTTCCAAAAAGCCAAGATTCAAAATCTAAGTCTCACTAATAAGCTCTGTGTGAGCTTATTAAAATGAGCAGATCACACAAACTACCTTGGCACAGGGCACTTTTTAAAACAGGTGATCAAAATAAGCTGAAAAATAAGCCATTAAACAAGCTATCTAGAAAATATAAAAAATACAGTGATGAAGATGAGCAACTAGATTTTAATAACCCAAAAGCTTAAATCTTGAAAGCTAATAATAAGTCCTATAGAAAATAATCTAGTTTATTCAAAAACGACCAAACTGAAACTTTGACTTTTTATAAAAATCAAAGAAGTTGACTTAAGTGAACTTTGGATTGATCTCAATCACTGATTATGTTGTATTAAGGTGGATTAAGACTGATTTGAGCATTCTTAACAACTTATTAACATGAAATCATGATCATAGAACTTGAAAATCCAACGGTGAACAAGTATGTAGAGATTAAATGTGATCTTGACTTTTATACTAACAAACTCGGTTTTATGGTTGCTATGAGTTATTAGGAACTAATATGATAAGTTACAACCACAAACAACAACACAGATAGCCTATATTACGATAATCTGGTGACTCCAAACACCCTTTTAGAAGCTGTTATGAAACTTTTAACACTAAAGCAGTTATCAAACCAAGAAAGCTATAAATTAACTTGTACTAACTATGTTTAGACAAGATTAAACTAAAATTAATAAGAATTAACCATTAATACTAAGAAATGCAAATTAAGATAAAATGGCTTACAAATGGAAATCAAGTGACAATTGAGAACCAAGGTCTGTAAACACTTCCTATGGCTTCCCAAGAAGCTCTAAACCCAAGGGCAATCCAATATTTACCCTGCTCCAGCTGTGATCACCATTTCTTATGATTTTTGATTTTTCACTAATTTATTTGTATTTTTGGTATTTTTCTCTATTTGCTTCTAAAGCGATTTTTAAGGTATCTAAAAGCTTAGATAAGCTTTCTAGGAGCTTATATGGGCTTATCGGTCAAGATAACATCTACAAACAACATTCAAACACTCATGAGATTTTGAAATTTGAAAATGCACAAACCGAAATTGGAACTTGAACCTTTGAATTTTATTATTGAAAAGGATTCACAACACACTAAGATTACTTAAAAGGTACTTCAAAGCTTTAAAATACACTGGAAACTTGAAATTAACTAAAGCGACATTCAAAACTAAAATTACACTAGATATATCACTACATTGCATCCCATCTCTTCTTTATAGACTTTTGAGACTTCTTGTCGACCTCGATTGTTGCCACTTGATTTCACCATTGGATCTCTAAATCATCGAATCGTCCATGTGGAGTTTTGGCGCCAAAAGTCTATAAGCGGTTTTGTTAATTAATGCAATTTGGAAGATATGGAGGTGTTAGGGGAGTGGGTAGAAGTGTAAAGGTGGGTGAAGCAAGTGGAAATGAAAACCGGGCAAGGTGGATAGTGTTTACGGTTTTGGCGTTTATGTGAGAAAGATGAGCAGTATCTCGGTATTTGACTTTCGTTGACCGAGGCTTAATAATACGTAGGGTTCACAATGGGTTTTGTGAGGATCAAAATGTTATTTGGTAGCTCAAGGGGTTCAAGGTCCAAGGGTCAAGGTCCAAGTTTGGGTTGGGCTTGGATATTGCATGTTGGGCGGTGGTTGTGTTTTGGGTTGGATAATACAAAGGGATCCGTTTGGTGTAGTATCTGTGAGGATTATTTTGAAATTGACCAAACATGAGGACCAAACTGAACTTTCCAATGTTATCAAAAGGACCAAACTTGCCAATCTTTAATAGTACAAGGATAATATTTGATAATTTTCCATTTTAAAATATCCAAGGACTAATTTTGCCATTTTTCAAACTTGAGGGACCTTTTCTGCCATTTGACCAAAGATTCATTCAAGGACCATTTTTGATAACTTAGAATAATTCAGGGACCTTGAATGATATTTTTCTTTATTTTGATTTACGAGGATTGTTTTGACAACTTTTGAAACACAGGGGACTAAAGCGCCAATTTTGCAAACTTGATCGTTTTCATCGATTTTGATATTTTGCATTTAAAACACATAAAACACTTGTTTGTGATATTTTCATCATTTTGATGCATTTTTGAGTGTTTTCAGATGATTTTGCAGTTTAGATGGTACAAAAATGATGAGTATTTAGACACTCATCAAACGTTAAATTCAAATTCCCTTTATTTGCGTAATAATGTACTCCAAATGTTTTGATCTTTTCAATTCGGGTCAAATTAGTGTTAGAGTAATAAAAACTCAAGTGTAGGGATGTGCCTATAAATCCCCATCATTTTGATGTTATCGTAGAGGATGGTAGAGTAAAAGTGTATGAAAAAAAAAAAAAAAAAGCGAAAAAAATAGTAAAGAGAAAAGAAAAAAATTATCATAAAAAAAAAAAAAAAAAATTATCATAAAAAAAGAAAAAAAAAAAAACATACGGGCTACCATCCTATATCTATCTTTTGATTTATGTTTGTTTGTTTCAGTTATCTAGAGTCTAGAGTGTCGAGTCTTGGCTTAGCAACGCTATTCTTCTCATGCTTGTAACATAAAGATTTTTGACTTGCCACCACTAAATCGCCTATCCCACCAAACCCTTTGTTTCCCTACCGTAAGCCTAACATTACAACCCTTTAAAGACCTCTTTGATAGTCTTTCCTAGGTGCTTATGCCAAACCGATGGAGGTTTGATCTATTCTCAAGCCTATGGTAATCTATGTACTAGGACCGGTTAATGAGTGTTTATCTTCCATTTCCAACTTGTTATATTTCATATACACCCGAGAGATGTGAGTATCCAAACACCCCATGTGAGGTGTTAGTATGTAATTTCTGTGCTTGTTATGACTTTTGCGGGGCTTATATGTGTTGTGGATTGTTCTAAATCAATGCTTCATGACCCCTAACTTATAAATTAATTAGCTAAAAGCACATTTGCTTGAGGACAAGCAAATACCAAGTGTAGGGATATTTGATAAGGTTTTAAAATGTACCTTTTTGAGGGGTCGTTTAAGCCCTTATTTGATCACTTTTGTATCCGTTATTACTTAATATCGTTCCTTTTCACTTTTAGGTCTCTTGAAGGCAAATTCTTTGGAATGGCACTTATTTGGACGAAAAGGCATGGATATACAAAGAAAATGGCCAAAGTCAAGAATCGAGACACTCAAGTCTTTGAAATACAAGGGGACGGCGTCAGCACAACTAAGCGGCGCCGTCGGACAACTTTGTGACTCAAGAGCCAAATTGCTCATTTACAAGTGACGGCTTGGGTTTTAAAGAGTAGGCGTCACAACTCGGACACCCTAGATTTGATTCAGACGGCATCGGAAGATGAAGCCGACGGCGTCACAACCACAAGGTGACGCGTCACAAGTCGATCAAGACTATCACGACATCTTGCCAAGTAGTTGATATTGTTTTGGCCATAACTTTTGCATACGAACTCGGATTTAGGTGGTTCAAAAGCCCACGCGATCGGAACGAGAAAATATACAGTTTGGTGAAAAAATGGTCGTGATGCCGTCACTCTATAAGTGTGACGCTGTCACCCTTTGCCGACAGAAAATATGCCTATAAATAGAACATTATAACTTCACTTTTTGTAAGCCCTAAACCCTAAGTCCGATTCCAGGGTTTAGGTAGGTGTTTTTCCAGCAACTTAAAGGGTTCCAAACACTCTATAAACATCGTGTAATGGTTTGTTTGTTAATCCAATCCTATGGTATGTCTTCAATTATCATGATTGTTGTTAGCTCTTCATTAATTATGCTTGGCTAATTCACCTAGTGTTTGCTTATGATTGTATGAAACTTATATGTAATTAAACAGATCTTATTTATTTCTTAGTGATGCTTGTGTCTATCTTCATCATTAGGGGTGTGACAATTTCAATGAGTCTAATTGGTTTAGTTTATAATTCTTGCATCCTACTGTCTCTTGTTTGATTGGTTGTCTCTTATCTTAATTGTAATTGGCTTAGGAGTGCGACTAGGCTATCGTTGTCTTGAATGCTTGACAAATCTTTGATAGTTTATGAATGACTTAGTGGATTTCGTTTACTAAACCCAAAGATAACCTCAAAGTTAGTTTATGAATGATTTAGTGGATTTCGTTTACTACACTTAAAGGTGACTTCAAAGAGTTAGGGAATGCACACCTTACGACCTTAGAAAACACAACGCGTTAAGAATAAGGACGTGACAATTCAACCATCAATAGGACGTGACAATTCAAGTAGGTAGAATTGGATAGCTAGCAAGGAGTAATACATCATAAGTAGATACGCTTCACGTTCTGGTAGACCCATAATTTAGTTAGTATCTTTTGGGATAGTTGACTAGCAACTAATTCCACCCTCCCTCCAAAACCGAGATTCATAAAATATAAAAATACAAAATAATCATCCCTAACCTTTAGACTTAAATCGACATACACTTCAAATTTAACGACACTATTCCCTAGAGAACGATATCAATACCGTGGCTTACCCTAATACTACACTACAATGATTAGGTTCACTGCCTAGGGTGTTATAAAACTTGCTCGAAGAAAAGGAAGTTCCTTTGACCCCGAACGACGCGTGTAGCATTATCAGTGTGCCTCAGGGCTGTACCATGTTAGCGATGCTTCGCCAGTGACATCATCAATTGTTGATTTGAAACAATAGCTACAGTTATTGTGTACCATGTTTTGCGTAATGTGTGTGTATATTTTATTATGTTATAACTTTAATTTGAGTCAATCATGCATACCTGTAGTTTGGTATTATTGGCATCCCCGGTTGTTGACAGTGCCAGTGAGGCCTATCTGGTTCAATGTTCTTGTTGCAACGCTTGCACCTACTTGTATACCAGGCGGCATCTTCTTCAATCTTTGTTATGACTGCTTCGACCGTAAACTTTTTGTTATGCTGTCAAAAATAAGAGTTAGTGACATGTACTTGTTTATTTATTTCATATACTTGTTTATGTCTTACAGTGAGCGTCTCGGGACTTATGCCAAGTATTGTTGCCATACGGACTGGACTCGCTTGGTGAAGACTCAGCTGACTGATGTTGACTTATTGGAGGAAGATCATCAGCGTGCCGTAGTATGATTCGACATACAGTAGGGATCATTTTTGTGACATAGTATCAACGTATATTTGTGAATTAGTTTATCAAGTTGTGTTACTGACATGATACTTACACTACTTGTATTTCGTCTGCTTGTGGTATTTTAGGATTGAAATAATAGCTAGTTGACGGGGTGGCAGAAATCTGAATATTGCCTGCAAAGTTTTTGACCAAGTAGGAACTCACAGCAAGCACAATCGGCTGATCAACCTGCAGGCTAAGCTCTGTCTCAAATTTTGTGGCCATTTCGTTCCATAAGCTTAGGGTCAGGCTATTTGATGAGTGTGTAAATACTCATCATTTTTGTACAAAATAAACTGCAAAATCATCTGAAAACACTCGAAACACATCAAAATGATCAAAATATCACAAATCGGTGTTTTATGTGTTTTAAATGCAAAAATATCAAAATCGGATGAAAACGTATCAAATTTGCAAAATTGCGGTTTAGTCCCCAACTTTCAAAAATTGTCAAAAATAGTCCACGAGTCAAAATTTCAAAAGAAAAGTCACCAAAGATCCTTTTAAATCATAACTTGTCAAATTTAGTCCTTTGGTGAAAAATATCAAAAGTTTGAGAAAATTACAAAATGGTCCTCAAGTTTGAAAATTGGCGAAATTGGTCCTGGAAAATCGAAAATGGCAACTTTGGTCCTTGCATTATTAAACTTTGTCATTTTAGTCCTTTGAGCAACTTTACGAATTCAAGGTGAATGGTCCTTGAGTTTTCGAAATTACATATTAATCCTTGTCATTTATTAAGCCATTTAAGCCATTTGACCCTTATCACCCTTTGGACCCCTTGCCACTTAAACCTTTGGACCCTTTGCATTTTGGACCCTGCTTACTAATATCGGTCAAACCATGAGTCAAATAAAAACAGCAAATGCGCCAAAAGTCTCCACCTTCTCCCCCACTGCCCTGCTCACTCAAGCTCCCACCATGCCCACAGCTCACCTTCACCTTTTCCTTGTCCCCCCACCTCAAAACAATTCCAAGAAACATTAAATGCACCTCAATCTCCCACCCTCAACCCAAAGCTGCTAACACTACTTTTTGGCGCCAAAATACCAATTGAAGGCCAAGATGAATTTGACCCATCCAAAGGCTGATATCATTGATGGGAAAGACCAAGTGGGACCCACAGAGTTCAAGAAGTCACTACAAAAGGAGAAAGAAGCAGTAGAATACTCTGTCGACTGTTTTTAGACCATTTCTTAGTGTAAACTTTTATTTTCTGTTGTAAACCTTTAAATTCAGTCTTAATTTCAAAGTTGTATTATGTTTTATGGTTAATAAAAGTTACTTTCAGGTTTCAATTTCGGTTGTGTTAAATTTCGGTTATGAGTTCTTGTTGAGATTTTTAGTTTCAAAATCCTTTGTTCGGGTTGTTGGTTGTTTGTTATAAGCTTAAAAGGTTTAGTTAACATCTCCATAAGCTTTTTATAAGCTTATACTTAGTTTCAAGCCATTTTGGTTGTTAGTCAACATAAGTCAACAAAAGTCAAGCGGGTCATATTGTGAATCAAATTAGTTTGGTTTAATTTACATTCTCATATTGTTGTTTGAATAAGTTTAATATCAGTTTTAAGCATAGTCTCATTAGGGTTTAAAGTTTTAAATGCATTTTGTAATTTTAAAGGGGTGTTTGGTTTAAGCTTTGATTCGGGTCAAAACCCAATTTTTACCCACTTTGACTCTCAAAGTCAAAGTGGTTGAAGGTCTAGACAAGTTTTAAAGTTGAATTGAGCTTAAGTTTAGCAAGGTTGCAAAGTTTGGTTTATATAAAATTCCCATAACTGCTTTCTGTCCACTGTCCAAAACAGCAGCCATAGCTGCTGTTTGAGCCCCCTTTTCCCAGCTTATTTGTGGTTCAAACTCTGTCCAAATCACTTTTCTCACGTCTCCACATACCCCTCTTTACATAGTAATAGTTTATTTGGCTCTTAGGATAGTTTAGGTTACTTAAAATTTGCCTTAAAATCATTAAAACCATCTTTTCTGATGTGATGGCATTTGCACTTTCAATTGTTTAGCTTATTTAGTTGTCCCATTTAGCTTATTTAGGAATCCTTAGTACTTATTAAGTCCAATAGGTTAAGCTAGTTCATAAGATTGCTTATTAATGCTTATTTAAACCTTTTTAGATCAGCTAGTATTCATTGTATGCCCATTTCCCTTTTTAGCTTAGGACTCATCCTTAAACTGCTTATGCTTCCCTCTTTGTTGCTTATTTCTTGTAACACTTAGCTTAATAAGGTTCCCAGAATAGTTGCTTAACTCATTGCTTGTCAAAGTTGCTTTTCTTGTTGCCTTTTTCGCTTAAAAATTGCATAAGGGGTGTTTGTTTTAAGCCACCGTCCCAATCTGTTGTGATTAAGCGGTTCTATAATCGCTTATTTCAAGTTTTGATCAAAAGTGTTTTCACAAAAGTTTAGTTTTGATCTTATTTACAAGTTGCAAAAGAAAATTTCAAAAATAAATAGTTTTCAAAAGGACGGGGTGGGATTCACCCCGACCTTTAGCACTCGACCACAACACACCTCTCTAACCAAGCGCCTAGGGTCTTTTCGAGGTTTACATTTGCGCTAGTTAATACTTAAAGTACCAGTTCAGTTTTAAAGCTTGTTATCTTATTAGCTTTTTAGCAGCTTATTTTCAAAAGTAGTATATATTTTTTTTATTTTTCTCAAATTCAGTATAAGTTAAAGTATTTTCTGAGAAATTTTCAGATTTTTATAAAATCATTTAGTATTTTTAATAATTAAATTAGAATAAATTAGTTTTTAATTCATAATAAATAATATAAAACTCAAAAAAATATAAATCTTTTTTCTAAAATTTTCTTTTATCATATAGTACGTAATAAAATTAGTTTTACATTCGTAGGCCTTTTATTTCTTAAAATTTACGTTTTATCTTGCGCTCCAGCGCTATTTTTGTAAATAACGCTCGTTTTAGTTTTAAGTAACGTTTTTAGGTAATTTAAATTTATATTTTAGTTAATATAGTTTATTTAAGTTATTTTATTTTATAAAACACAAAAACATCATTGTAAAAATAGTGATAGCGTTTATTTAATATCTTTTATCTTTTTAATTTTCTTAATTTGTATTTAAGTCGCTTTTATTTTATAACTTTTTCAGTAGTGTAATATTCATATCCAAATCTTTTCTGATCGCTATCATTAGTGGTCATTCTATCGTCTGATCATGTGTTTAACACACCATTGAGTCTCCGTGGGACTTAACGACAGGAATCCTTGTATTCTCGATCTTAATTGCATACGTGTAGCGGTTTAAGTCTTTTGACTTGTTGTTCGGACACAACCAAAATTTTGGCGCCACACGGGAGGCTTAAGCGTGTGTTTAGCCTTTTCGATCCATTCTTGTGCATACCCACCTTTGTAAAAGTTTTTGTAAAGTTTTCAAAAAAATCCAAAAGTTCATTAACATTTTTCCTAAAGTGTTAAAAGCCAAAATATTTTCATTCTTTGTTTTTGTCATCATGTTTTCAAAACACCAAAATATTCATCTTTACCCTCTCACATCTTTGATTCTTCATCCCTACCCTCTGTTAACCTTTGATTCTTTCCATGTCTTATCCTCACCCTCTTGGTTGTCAATGGTGTGGTGGTCCTCATAATGGTGGCAATTTCCCGGTTGTAGTGTGGTGGAATCGGGAAGCGGGTGCATCTATAACCAAGATCCCTATTCCTACCATAACACGATCGATTTATTCCATCACTACCACCTTGAGACACATCAGTTATCTTGTTGTGAGTCTTGTGGAGGTCCTCACTCTAGCTCGGATTGTCAAACAGGGAATCCATTTCCTTGTAACAATTACGACTCTTCAGATAATGACCAACCTCCACAATACCAAACGATTCAAACACAACCTCTGCAAATTCCTCAAGAACTTCTCCAAAATTGTCTCGATACACTCAAAGATTTAAAAGAATTGATTAAAGAAGAGTCTCGTCGAAAAACGATCTTTGAAGAACAAGCGGCTAGAGTAAGCTCCCAATATTGGAAACCTCTCGCGACGATTATGATGACGACGGCGACGACGATGATTTTGATGAGGAATCTACGACTCCGAGTGGCAATCCCACCCCGTTTGAGCCTTTCATTTCCGACTCTTCCCTTCACTCACGCCGGTTGAGAGAAGTGAATTCCTTTGGAAGAGGTCGATGATCCTATTTCTTTGAAATTCTTTGATCCCGAGGACTCTCTCATAATGGAGGATGATCATCTCGGCACTATTTCGGAAGCGGAATCATCGAGTGTTGAGGATCTTATCCTAATCCCAAGTGAGTCCGAGGATATATCCAATAGTGATTGGGATTTGCATGTTTGTGATTCTCTCGACATTTCGAGGTTACTTCCGGATTTTCTCAAATCCTCTTTTGAATTTAATGATGACTACACTTTTGCGAAGTAAATCCTCTTTCGATGAAATGTCCGATTCCGATCTGAGAGACCAACGACGAAGTGGTGGAAATTGCTAGCTCTCGAGCACACCACTTGTCCCACCTCTGTATTCTATCTTCTCTTCCATCATGTGATGATGACTCTATCCTCATCGATGAGATTCATGATCCAAAAATCATGAATTCTCCTTCCGATAATGAGGAGTTAGTCATGATCATTATCATAATTCTCCTTCTTTTCTTCACATACGGTGTGACTTCTCCATGTCTTAACTCCTTCGGAGTGAAGACACTATCTTCGACCCGGCATTTTCATGTACCATCGTGGTAGGGTCATCTCTCTTTCTATGTATATCTCATCGGTGTGGAACTTTCACGTGCTTCAAATGTTTGTCCAAACATTTTGAATGAAAGTCCGAGTGAGATTGTTTCTTCCACTTTGCTTCCCATGAACCAATGAATTGGGTCGAGTCAAGCTAGCGACTGGAAACCAAAAACAAGAGTATACGCACCATATGGGTTTTCACCCATATTTACGTCTTCTTACCCCTTTCTACCACCTAAGTGTGGGGTGATGCCCATAGGTATATATATATATATATATTCTAAAAAAAAAAAAAAAAAAAAAAAAAACCTTTCAAATAATGGCCGTAGTATTTCCTTTACGTTCTTTGTTTCGGCATAACCATGCGGTACTTTGAATATCGAGGCGATATTCATTTCTAAGTGTGGGGAATTCTCACGAATTTCATATATTATCTACCCAATTCCCGTTTTGGCCAAAAATTTTTTTGGAGTAAGTGTTTTACACTTTCTCATTTGGTTATCGATCCGCCTTGTTTGATAAACTAAAGGATTGGCTAATCCAGAGCAAACGGCTCTTGGTAAAGATATATCAAATCCGTTTATATGGCTTGCAATTTGCCCAAAATTGTATGGTTTTCATTCACCATATCCTAAAAGTGAAGAGTTGGCTAGCCCGCAAGGTTATGGCTTGTGGTAAAGGCGATGGAAAAACCATAATTGGTATTCACTCACCAAAGATAATTCGATAATTTATCTAAGAGTTGGCTAGTCCGGAAGGTACGGCTTACGGTAAAGACTAATCAAATCCGTTCTGGTGGTGGTTTGCTCAAAATCACATGGTTATCGATGTACCATGGTTCTTACTTGAACTGAAACATTTGGCTACTCCGTAAGTAATGGCTTTTGGTAAAGAGTTTAAAATCCATTATGTTTTCTCAAATCATTGCTAGGGACTAGCAATATCTCGATGTGGGGATTGATGAGTGTGTAAATACTCATCATTTTGTACAAAATAAACCGCAAAATCATCGAAACACTCGAAACACATCAAAATGATCAAAATATCACAAATCGGTGTTTTATGTGTTTTAAATGCAAAATATCAAAATCGATGAAAACGTATCAAATTTGCAAAATTGCGGTTTAGTCCCCAACTTTCAAAAATTGTCAAAAATAGTCCACGAGTCAAAATTTCAAAGAAAAGTCACCAAAGATCCTTTTAAATCATAACTTGTCAAATTTAGTCCTTTGGTGAAAAATATCAAAAGTTTGAGAAAATTACAAAATGGTCCTCCAAGTTTGAAAATTAGCGAAATTGGTCCTGGAAAATCTGAAAATGGCAACTTTGGTCCTTGCATTATTAAACTTTGTCATTTTTAGTCCTTTGAGCAACTTTACAGAATTGGCAGGAATGGTCCTTGAGTTTTCAGAAATTACATATTAATCCTTGTCATTTATTAAGCCATTTAAGCCATTTTGACCCTTATCACCCTTTGGACCCCCTTGCCACTTAAACCTTTGGACCCTTTGCATTTTGGACCCTGCTTACTAATATCCAGTCAAACCATGAGTCAAATAAAAACAGCAAATGCGCCAAAAGTCTCCACCTTCTCCCCCACTGCCCTGCTCACTCAAGCTCCCACCATGCCCACAGCTCACCTTCACCTTTTCCTTGTCCCCCCACCTCAAAACAATTCCAAGAAACATTAAATGCACCTCAATCTCCCACCCTCAACCCAAAGCTGCTAACACTACTTTTTGGCGCCAAAATACCAATTGAAGGCCAAGATGAATTGACCCATCAAAGGCCGATATCATTGATGGGAAAGACCAAGTGGGACCCACAGAGTTCAAGAAGTCACTACAAAAGGAGAAAGAAGCAGTAGAATACTCTGTCGACTGTTTTTAGACCATTTCTTAGTGTAAACTTTTATTTTCTGTTGTAAACCTTTAAATTCAGTCTTAATTTCAAAGTTGTATTATGTTTTATGGTTAATAAAAGTTACTTTCAGTTTCAATTTCAGTTGTGTTAAATTTCCAGATTTATGAGTTACTGTTGAGATTTTTAGTTTCAAAATCCTTTGTTCAGGTTGTTGGTTGTTTGTTATAAGCTTAAAAAGGTTTAGTTAACATCTCCATAAGCTTTTTATAAGCTTATACTTAGTTTCAAGCCATTTTGGTTGTTAGTCAACATAAGTCAACAAAAGTCAAACGGGTCATATTGTGAATCAAATTAGTTTGGTTTAATTTCTGTTCTCATATTGTTGTTTGAATAAGTTTAATATCAGTTTTAAGCATAGTCTCATTAGGGTTTAAAGTTTTAAATGCATTTTGTAATTTTAAAGGGGTGTTTGGTTTAAGCTTTGATTCGGGTCAAAACCCAATTTTTACCCACTTTGACTCTCAAAGTCAAAGTGGTTGAAGGTCTAGACAAGTTTTAAAGTTGAATTGAGCTTAAGTTTAGCAAGGTTGCAAAGTTTGGTTTATATAAAGTCCCATAAGCGCTTTACATCCCTTTCAAAAGCAATGACCATAGGCTTTGTTTGAGCCCTTTTCGACTTATTTGTGGTTCAAACTCTGTCCAAATCACTTTTCTCACATCTCCACATACCCCTCTTTACATAGTAATAGTTTATTTGGCTCTTAGGATAGTTTAGGTTACTTAAAATTTGCCTTAAAATCTGTCAAAAACCATACTGCTACAGTAACAGTAGCAGCTGCACTTTTCAATTGTTTAGCTTATTTAGTTGTCCCATTTAGCTTATTTAGGAATCCTTAGTACTTATTAAGTCCAATAGGTTAAGCTAGTTCATAAGATTGCTTATTAATGCTTATTTAAACCTTTTTAGATCAGCTAGTATTCATTGTATGCCCATTTCCCTTTTTAGCTTAGGACTCATCCTTAAACTGCTTATGCTTCCCTCTTTGTTGCTTATTTCTTGTAACACTTAGCTTAATAAGGTTCCCAGAATAGTTGCTTAACTCATTGCTTGTCAAAGTTGCTTTTCTTGTTGCCTTTTTCGCTTAAAAATTGCATAAGGGGTGTTTGTTTTAAGCCACTGTCCCAACTGTTGTGATTAAGCAGTTCTATAACTGCTTATTTCAAGTTTTGATCAAAAGTGTTTTCACAAAAAAGTTTAGTTTTGATCTTATTTACAAGTTGCAAAAAGAAAATTTCAAAAAATAAATAGTTTTCAAAAAGGACAGGGGTGGGATTCGACCCCCTGACCTTTAGCACTCGACCACAACACACACCTCTCTAACCAACTGCCCTAGGGTCTTTTCAGGTTTACATTTGCGCTAGTTAATACTTAAAGTACCAGTTCAGTTTTAAAGCTTGTTATCTTATTAGCTTTTTAGCAGCTTATTTTCAAAAGTAGTATATATTTTTTTTATTTTTCTCAAATTCAGTATAAGTTAAAGTATTTTCTGAGAAATTTTCAGATTTTTATAAAATCATTTAGTATTTTTAATAATTAAATTAGAATAAATTAGTTTTAATTCATAATAAATAATATAAAACTCAAAAAATATAAATCTTTTTCTAAAATTTTCTTTTATCATATAGTACGTAATAAAATTAGTTTTACATTCGTGAGGCCTTTTATTTCTTAAAATTTACGTTTTATCTTGCGCTCAAGCTATTTTTGTAAATAACGCTCGTTTTAGTTTTAAGTAACGTTTTAGGTAATTTAAATTTATATTTTAGTTAATATAGTTTATTTAAGTTATTTTATTTTATAAAACACAAAACATCATTGTAAAAATAGTGATAGCGTTTATTTAATATCTTTTATCTTTTAATTTTCTTAATTTGTATTTAAGTCGCTTTTATTTTATAACTTTTCAAGAGTGTAATATTCATATCCAAATCTTTTCGATCGCTATCATTAGTGGTCATTCTATCGTCTGATCATGTGTTTAACACACCATTGAGTCTCCGTGGGACTTAACGACCTGGGAATCCACTGTATTCTCTGATCTTAATTGCATCTGTGCTTAAGCAGTTTTAAGTCTTTTTGACTTGACTGTTCGGACACAACCACTATTGCCGCTGCAGTATCAAGTAAGGCATAAGAATTTTGCAGCTATTGAATATTGGTTATGGGTCTGCGTTGCACATTAGTACATACTTGAGGTTCTGAATTTCGACATTTTTTCTTAGTACTCGGTTGCCCGTTGAGCTTCCAAAAGCTTTTATCATTCCTGTTAGGAATTGGAAGTGTCGGTCACCCTAATTATAAGGAAGTGTCGGTCACCCTAATTATAGTCTAGCATATGTTAGCTCGTAGACATATCGTTATTTAAGTTATTTAGTAGTCAGTTAGTTAGTTGTTAGCTTAGTTATTAGTTTAGTGTAACACCGTGGAGGAATGACGGGTCTTTACCCACTGTATGCCTGATCCACAGCCTGACAGGAGGGCGTGTAGGTTGTAACTATAAATACCCCTTCGATCCTTGGAAGGGGTGGAGCTTCTAATATAACCTTTTCATTTTTTTGGTTTCATCTCTCTCTAGAACTCCCTCTCTACTCTCTTCATCTCTCTAACATGGAATACTTGTATCATCATCATCCTAGACCACCCGAATCATCAAACAACATAAAATATATGATCCTACAATTGGTATCAGAGCCCAGGTTATGTTGTTTTTGGTGATTCGAATGGTTCTTTGAGCGGTTTTGTATGCGGTTTGTTCGATGCTATGATGCGGTTTGATGCTTGTTGATATGGTTGTGTATGCGGTTTGTCCAATTGGTTCAAATCATGTTCTTTTTAACTGTTTTACCTTATCCTTCGTGGTAAACAGTTTTCTGTCATTTTAAGTATCCTAATATGGTCAAAAACATAAAAGTCTCATGCTTTATTTATTTTCATATATCTGGTTTGTGTCACTTGGTGTCCAAACAGGTTTAAGTTATTTCATCTTTTATGACTTTTTTTGTAACCATTTCCGGGATATTTGTGGTCAATATGGGTAAAAGGCTTTGTGGTCAAAATGGGTGAAAAGCATATATTTTTATGCCTTTTTCTGGGTTTGAAGCTATTCGGAAAAAAAATGGTAAAATCTTCTTGGATGCGTTTTGAAGAAAGTTAAAACCAGATCCAGATTTTTAGGGAAGTATAATGCGTTTTGTCAAAATCATTGATGCGGTTTGTTAAAATGGGGTTGCGTTTTGACCAACCCCTTACGATTTGAATGAAAGCGTTTTGAGTCAACCTTGATGCAGTTTGTCTACTCAGCATAATGCGGTTTGTCAAAAATCATTGTGCAGTTTGTTAAAAAGGGATTCAAAGTGCGTTTTGACGAAACTCTCTGCATTTTGACAAAACACTTCATGCGGTTTGAGAAGGAAAAAGAGGAATGCGATTTGTTGACCATTGACCAGAGATCCAAATACCATGTCATGACCTCAGGTTATTAATCAACCATTATCAGTCTATGGTCCTTTCAGTAAAGTAATCGAGATGAACAAAGAAACAATTTACAGATTCGACTCAAATCAAAGTTAACCAACAAAACCAACACAACCTCAAATGCATCCTAAACCCCTCGACTTCAACTGTAAACAAAATGGATCCAAAAGCAAAAATTACATGAGATCTCAGTTTATTCAAACGTTTTCGCAAATTTGATAAAGAATTTTTTTTGTTTGAACATAATCATCACTGATCCTATAAGAAGCTTCGCTTCTTTTCATTTATCCGAAACTAAAAGACAAGATCTATAACAAGATTGTTATAATCTTATCCTCAATTCATTCAATGACACATCAAAAATAAAAACGAAACTCAACACATTCAAACCTACCCGAGACCCCTATAGGACCTTGAAGCCTTCAAGATGCTATCTTGATTAGTCTTAAGCAGTATTCATAAAAGTAAAGGTGGGTTTTTGATATTTTCTTCGTCACAGGAACATGTGTCGAGAAAAAATACATGTTGTTATGTGTTTTGTTTAAGGGCGTATAATGAAAGAAATGATATGTTGTTGTGAAATTCATGATCTGTTGATGGTTGATTGAGATGCAATTTAGATCTGGTATGATTAGAGATGCGTTTTGTGCAGAAGATAAATGGGGGCGGATTATTTGTTAAGTGTGTTTAGGGTTGTGTAATGTGAGAAGTATTAGGGTTAGGATAAAAGTGTGAGGGTACTCCTTATAAAAAATGAGTTATTTTGAGTATGGATCAGGTTTTTCATTGGACTTGGGCTCAAACTTTACTGGATCAGATATTAACTTGATTGAGTTCTTGGACTGGGCCGGGTATATTGAGTTAATGGACTGGATAGTGACTGTATAATTGGACGCTTATATTGAAATTGTTATCCAAATGTTTTTTTTTAACAAATATTGGATACAATTTTTCATAATATTTGATGAGGTTTGGTACTTTGGTGTACACGTTTTCACGGAGAATATTATGTCACCGACTGATTTAATATTTGAACAAGGTTGACTACGGGGTTGTTTGTACAATATTTCTTATTTGGATTTGAAGCGAGATTTTCTGGGCGCGTTTACTTATTTCGTCTTTATTCTATCTACCCTTCCACGAAGATAACTTGTTTGGGCATTTATAGAGTGTGATAAAGACTTGGCTATTTAGTTATTTTTGTGATTCTTTCTCGCTTAACCTACAACGTAACTATCACTACGGTGTCTCACGCAGTTGAGGATACGTCAAGAGGTTTTGTACATTGGGTACACCGTTTCTTTTTCACAAGGATTAGTACAAGCTTAAGTAACAAATCTAGGGAATTCTACTTCATGTTCAAGCTTGGTATACCGGGTTTACTTCTTCTAGTGGTCACTGCAATAGCCGACTAAATACGTGAATGGTGTGTTTACCAAAGAGTTCAAAGGATGAGATGTGATCGGCAATTCCCGTGTGATATTCGACGCCACAGAATGTCAATGATACTTCACAGTCTAAGCAAAATCTTTCAAGAATCTTCAATGTCATTCATGATTTTTCAAGATGTTTGCTTATGACAAGAAATTCTCTTGCAAATGGTCGTACACGTTAATGATGCTTCCGAAAGTTAGAAACCATCATGGGGGAGAAACGTGTACTTTGATGTTTTACGGTCAACCTCCAGGGGAAAGTAGTGTATACTACTCTACTTAGTATGGTTTGTGAAGTAGTCTACATACGGGAGAAGAATTGTTGATGATGGTGAATGAACCGCTGCATGTTCCCCTAAAACTGATATTCACCGAAACCAAACTTACCATAAAACATTCAAGCTGACATTGTTTACGGTTTAGTCTTGATTTTGTGAAATCCCACGAAAGAAACTATTTCTCGATTTAAATCATAGATTTGTAAAATCCCGTGACAATGGAAACATCCTGGTAATAGTTAAGTGCATTTCTGGATCTATCTCTCGGTTTATTCTTGGTTTTGTAAAATCCCGTGAAAGAAACTGTTTCTCAGTTTAAACCATAGAATTGTAAAATCCCGTGATGATGGAACCATCCTGGAGAAAGGAAAGCGTATGTCTGAATCTTATCTGATGCTGGTGCAACGGTTTCTACCTCGAAGAAGGGATAAAGAGTGTACTTCATGAATTGGATGTGTGTTTGGATTTTCTTCATGACAGTTTGGTTATTACATGGTTTTACGGGGTTATGTGATTTTAACCATGGTCGGGATTAAACCATTATGATAGTTCACTTAAAATGTCAAAGGATGCTAGATTTGAGCTTTAAACCACAAGATGTGACAACAGCGTTAATTCAGTATTATCTATTTGAGGTTGAAGTGAAATGTCACGGGCAAGTGTACTTAGTATCTGAAGTTATCGGGGATGGTTGGATGAAGATTCTTCGAGATCCTTGTTCGAGCTTTTAATATTTTCAATAACGAAGACTTGGAAATCTAGTTATTTTTGGGTGATTTTTCTTTTTCTTTTTACCACTTGGGGGAATTGGTCTCTTACCACCACAAAATAACTATCACTTTAAGGAGTTATGTTGTAGTGCTGAGTGTCACATTAAATTGTGAATTTTGAAGAGGTGATGTACGTCTTATACTTGATGGTTGGTTGGATGAAGAGTATAGAGTACTTAGGGATTCAAAAGGGCATGAACTCTCGGCACCGCTCTTTGTTACATGTGTGCAAGTTTAAGTCACGAGTTCGGGTAAATTCACTTTAGGGTCAAATTCATCATATTGGGTTTTTCTCCATCAGCTGTCACGACAAAGAGCCTGCTGAATGATAATGGGGTTGATTACAAGTTTTGCCAAGAGATGCTGAAAAGAGAGAGATAATGACGTTTGAACACAACAGTTCAAGCCTCGTTCTCTAAAGAAAAGAAAAGTGTACGTTTCAGTGCTCTTTATCTTCTGAAGAAGAGAAATCTTCTTATGACGTTTGAACATAACAGTTCAAGCCTCGTACTCTAAATAAAAGAAAAGTGTACGTGTCAGTGCGCTTTATCATCTGAAGAAGAGAAATCTTCTCAAGTATGACCATTCTCATCAACATGCTTCATGCTTTTTCCATGCACTTTCAGTCATCAAGTGAACCAAACTACTGTTGATTGTTTTCTTATTCCACTTGCTCAATTATAATGACGATGGCAACATCATAAGCTACCTTTGAGGGGGAAAAGTGTGAATAGACTACATTGGGATGATACTCACTTGCTTAGTCAAGAATGGCAACTCCGTATGCAATTCTTGAGGGGGAGAAGAAGTGTGATAATTCTGCATGTTGAGTTATAACTGAGAATATATGGTCATATGGCTTCTAACTCATGTAAGAACCGAGCTTCTTCTTATCGGGTCATCGTTACATGGAGTTTCTTCTATGAGCCATTGGTTGACATCTTCTCATGGACTGATGAGTTTAATGACAAAGTGCTTCCAGTTGCAGGGCTGATTTCCTTGATGAACATCTTTCTGTTCTTGTTTGATTGGGAGGGATTTGAGTTAAGGGGATTTTTTATTTGTAATATTTCGTTTAGCACATGGAGAGACCACTTAACTATCTTTAAGTTAACGGGAATGCATTTGGTGAGTTGAAGATGTTAACTTTCTGATTCCCCAAATGGATAATCTAGAAGAAGGTCGAGTCTACAGTCTGTTCTACATTTTCTGCTGCATTTAGAAGACTAAAGACGAGTTGCATTTAACGATCTAAAGACTTCTTCTTAATCTGAGCATTCATCATAAAGATTGTCAGTTTAGGGGAGAGCACTAATTGGGGAAGGTGAAATGTCAGATTTAATCCCTAATTAGACTTGCTCATTCTGTTCTTCAGCAAGTTGATTCTCTCAAGAGTTCAAGTGTTCTTTTCAACAGATTTCTAGTATACGTGCTTATTATGTGTTGCTGATTCTGAAGTATCAAAACCAGCAAGGGGGAAGGTGAAATGCATCTAAACGCGAGTAAACTTGATGAACTTAATACTTCAAAGTGATTGAAGATATCCCGGGAAGAAAAATGTCATTACCGTAGAGAAACTCAAGGTTTGACTCATGGCGTTTAGTGTTCTTATTCCAACTATGTTGGGGAGAGATGAAAGAGTTAGTTTCTGGAGATAAAAGAAGTACACAAGTGTGTGATGATTTCGATATTATCGCAATCATCAGGGGAGAGAGATTGTGTACATTGGGGATGCTCTGCTGTTTCACTTGAGAGCTTAATCAGTGATTCAGAGATATAATCACTTATTCCGGAGTTGACATCCGTAGAGATAATCAGTGATTCGGCCTGCTACTTCAATGTTATCGGTTATTCTCTCTTTAGGCATTCGGGTACTTCGGGTTCTTGAGCTTCATACACTTTCTTCAGGGGAGAGAAAAGTATACATCGGGGTTATTCTTTGGATATTGGACTTAATCTGATACTTTGATGTTATAAGTTTCTCTGTCTTTAGGTATATGTGTATTCGGGTTCGTGAGCTCTATTCTAAGAGACTGACTGCATCAAATCATCTACTTGGGGGAAGTGGTCTCTTGACAACTTTTTTCGGATGCATCGCTTCAGACTTCAGTGGAATGAGAAGAGTTATTTATGTGTGGGATGATGCTTTGCTGTTCTTGTTGATGATATAACCCCGAACGAAGAATCACAAAGATTATTCTCAAAAGGAGCATCAAGATCGATGATAATGGTGTGCTTGTTTGTGCACCTAGCTAAGGCAAGCTTGAAATAGAGCTTCGAATCTGCTCAACAAAAGGATTTTCAGAAGGCTCAATTTATCTCTTCGATTCAAGAGCCTTGGAAGCTTTGGTGGTAGATGTTTAAGAAATGACGATTTCTATCTTCTACAACGAGGCTGTTCGATATCCTTATCTCGGTACTCGTATCATAATCTTCTTAAACTGTATCATCTTCTCTATCTGTAAATAATTATTAAAAACCAAAATACAAAAATATAAAACCAGAAAAAAGAAAATAGAAAAATATAAAATCATTAAAAAAACCCATAAAAATCAGAAAATTTGAAAAATACCAAAAATATTGTTTTCTGGTATCGATAACATCTACGCTCTTAGAAACGTCATTCAATAATGGCACGGGACCATAGATGAAGTTCGAGCAGAAGGTGTAAATATTTTTTTCAAAACATGTCTCAAAATATGGCTTGCAGTTATTTCAGACTGCAACCCGTGCTAAAAACTATGGTTTGCTATTATTTCAGATAGCAATCCATTCTTCAAGAAAGGAAAGTGCTGTGCTAAACCAATTTTCAAATATTTCGTGCACTTACCTAAAACAAAATGAGGAAAGTATGTCGAAGGACTACTGTTCCTACTCAAATATTTTTCCTTCTAGAATTCTTCAAAAAAATATTTGTTTTAACAAAATGGTGGTAAATGAGTTGCTTGAAAATCAATCAGAATCAAGTTTTCATAAATTTGCAAAACCCAATCAATGACTTCAGCATTTTTAAACTTTCTATAAAATGAGTCATTAATTGAGGGGGAGAATGTTTTTCAAATTTACATTATCTAACGGGCTTTCTTAATCATCCTATGTGCTTAACTGAAAAATATATTTGCCTATGTTGAAGGACTAGGAATCTTGAATGTGATTATTAAGATTAGATGATTAGAGTTTGATAAACATATAATTCCCATGCCTTTGTATGATCTGATTGATATGTTGTATTGACTTTTATTAGTCGATTGCTGTTTGGGTGATGTCGACCACCATATATCTGTATGTATGTCCACTAACGTATGCAGATATCATGGTATAAAAGAATGTTCCCGATCCGGATCCCACATAAGAAGATGATTGGATGCCGAAAGGAAAGGGCGACTATTTCTTGGGTCGACAAAAGAAGAAACGAAGCTTAATTGGATCTCTCTATGGATAGTTGGCACGATAGATGCAACTTCAGAGGTCTCACTGCATTAGCAGATGGTTTTCTTCAAGCCTTACAACAACAACAACAAAAGCTACTCAACCACCTAACGTATCTTTGTGCTATAAAAAGTAGTGGATGATACCATATTTCTTAAAACAATTTTGAAAATATTGTTTTGAAAATGGAAAAATATTGTTTTGAAAATAAATTGGACTTAAATTTTAGGAATCAACCGGACTTCAATTTAAACTAAAGTCACTCAATCAATGACTACGGTCATGGATTGAGGGGGAGAGTGATTTCAAACTAAATATTTTCAAACGATATTTCATCTATCAAGTCCGTTTGTTCAAAATAAGTGGTGATCTAAAGATTTAATGTTATGTCATGATATGATTTTCTTTAATACTCAAAGATCTTTCAAAATGAAATTTTTTCTGTTCTTGTTTGATTGCATGTGAAGTTGTCTTATTTTACTTAAAGATCTCTTAAAAACTATCATACCTGACACTAATGATTTTTAATATCTATAATTGGTCCTCATCAGTCAATTTCAAAAATTAAATCAAGCCACGTCTTTCCCCAAAATTTTCCAAATAATTTAAATCAATTGGGATCACAAATCTCAAAAGGTTTGAAATTTTTGATCGGGGGAGAGATCGTGATTTAAATCTTAAATCGGTTTTAAAGGGTGATTGTTTCAAAAGCACTCCTTCCTTCATGTGTAAAACAATTTCAAATACATGATGCACATGATTGATGAGGAGCATTTAACCAAAAACCAGAAGAGTATATTAAACAAGGCCACATTTTCTCCCATGTTTTCTAAACCTTATTAAATCATTTGGGATCCAAAATCTCAAAGGGTTTGATATTTTTGATCGGGGGAGAATTTGTGATTTAATTATGAAATCTGATAAAAGATGATCTTTTGACTCAAAGTGCATGTTGCTCTCCCATATGTGCTAAACGCTTTCGAATCTTGAAGCACATATTGAAGGGGAGCATTTCAAAAGAAAATAAACTTTCAAGGTACAAAGATTTCTATGTTTCAACATAAGTACCTTGATTGATTTTCTAATGGTTTCTATTGGCAATCGTGGAAGTACTTCAAATGAACTCTTTCCTCTATGTGTTAATTTCAAATAACCAACGCACATTTTGAGGGGGAGAATTTGCCAAGAAAATCAAATGGCTTTTTCCACGAAAATTATGATCAAGAATATATTTCAAAGAACTCTTGCCTCCATGTGCTAAACAATTTCAAAATCATGTACACATGTTGAGGGGGCATTTCTAAATGATCAAAACAATTAAGGTACAAAATACTTTGATATTATATCACAAGTACCTTAATTGATTTTTCAAATGATTTTTCAATTGGTTTCGAGAAGGAAAGAACAATACCAAAAGACCGACCAATTTACTTTATGCATGGTGTTATAAGCATGGTTATGTTAGGTATTTGCTCCCACGATACGACCAGAACCGGAGGGATCTACCCAGGGACAATTCACTAGATAGTTTAGAAGTCCTTTGGTATAATGAAAAAGGGGAACAGTGAGAAATGGGAAGAGTGCCGACTGAGATAGAGCTAGAACTGAAATAAACCCAACAACGTTCTCATAATGAAGTCTCGGTAAGCACTGAAGGGGTTGAAGAATGAAAAAGAAATGAATGTGAAAAGGGTGAAAAGAAATATCCCTCCAATAATTCAACCTTAGGGCAGAAACCGGGTTCAATTTATATGCTACTGGTGGTTACTAAGGTAACACTAGTATTGAAGACAAGACGTCATGGACCCAGTTACGCACTGCACTAAACTTCCCAAGCTACTCAATTTCCTCTTAAAAGGGCTTGTTTCATTCTCACGGGGAACCTACATAATCTATCGACTTTCTCTTAGAGATTGTTGATATTGAAGAAGGAGACCCTCTCCCTAGTCTCCGGCATAGGAAACCAAAATGCACAATTGAGTCTAGAGCCAAGAGATCATCCACAATATCTCATTAGGACACAAAATTAATGAAGACTTGCTGTTTCACACAATGTGGAAAGTAAGTATATATTGAGAGTCCTACGCATTATCCTTGTGGTATTGCCAGAACATCCGAGTGATATGTAAAAGTATTCACGATGAAGATGGAAATCCTTTTAGAGCCAACATAAAACAAGCTCTTGGTGGGTGACATGTGAGATCTTTTCCAAAGATCAAGCTTGTGACAACTAGATAGAAACAATGGGGCGATTCATTCTTGAATCAACCTTGGTCCAGGAAATGAATTGACGAATACTTTTGGAAAAACCGTTCGATGTGCAAATCTTCTTTTCTCTAGCACATCGAATGTGTATTCATGTTTTCAAACACAAAAAGTATTTTTGATTGAGAAAAATACTTTTGGAAAAACCGTTCGATGTGCAAATCTCTTCTTTTCTCTTGCACATCGAATGTGTATTCTTTTTCAAATACAAAAAGTATTTCTGAATGAAAATTGATCTTTCACATAAAACCTTCGTCGTATTTCAAAACTCTTTCTTCTAAGCAATACGCAATTGTTTTCAAATCAATTTTTCATCAATCAGTTAATCTCAATTCGTTGGTTCACTCACTCCATGTTGTCTACTTTGGGACGCTCCGGTTTGAGAACGGCTAGATCAAGTTGCGAAACCCTGTCAAGGAGATTCTTCGGAATTCTACCGATCACAAAGATTTATATCGATCAACAGGAACCGTAGTTCTTGCAACTATATTCAACGAAGTGAACAAAGACACTTTCGTGTGTTTTAGTGCTAGCTCGTTGTTTGCAAGAACATTGACGGTTGCGGTGATCGATATTGAGAAGTCAATTCACAACCGCATGCTCGCAGCATTCACACTTAATTGAAGAAAATCATGATAATCAAAGATATACAAAGATGCTTCCGCTACTTTGATGAAAATATGTCATGATCCAGAAAGTGTGAGCATGTCGGTCCAAAAGTCACAACATCACATGAAGGCAACACATCAAAGGGTGATCCAGAGATTTACTGTGGCTGATGATTTCAAAGAAAGCTCGAAGATCATCAAGACGTAGATTAGTTCAAAGACCTCCACTGAAAGTACAAAGTATGCGGACTTTGAAGAATCGCTACTCAAGCACAAAGAATGCGGAAGTTGAAGAATTGAAGTCTACGAGCTTAGAACTAAAGACAAAGATAGAATGCTAGGATGCAAAATGTATTTCATAGGGTGACCTCCCTTAGGGGGAGATTTTTAGGAATTGGAAATTCCATAAGGAAGTATCGGTCACCCTAATTATAGTCTAGCATATTTTAGCTCGTAGACATATCGTTATTTACGTTATTTAGTAGTCAATTAGTTAGTTGTTAGCTTAGTTATTAGTTTAGTGTAACACCGTGGAGGAAAGACGGGTCTTTACCCACTGTATGCCTGATCCACAGCCCGACAGGAGGCCGTGTAGGTTGTAACTATAAATACCCCTTCCATCCTTGGAAGGGGTGGAGCTTCTAATCTAACCTTTTCATTTTTTGTTTTATCTCTCTCTAGAAATCCCTCTCTACTCTCTTCATCTCTCTAACATGGATTACTTGTATTATCATCATCCTAGACCACCCGAATCATGAAACAACATAAAATATATGACCCTACAATTCCAACACTGCGGATGATCCCAATGTAGTCTAGACACGCATAAAAATAGTTAATCGTTCGGGTCCTTACCATGGGTTATAATGTAAATGTATTACCTGTTAGGATTGCTTCCCGAACATCGACTCTAGATCCGAGTTCGTTGTAGGCAGCGAAATTGAAATAGTGAGTAGGGAAACCATTGTCCTCTAGTGGAGCAACTATAGTGTACTTCCCAATCAGCAATGTTGTATTGTTGGGGAGTGTACGTTGCCAAACCTCCGTGTTCTTAGCACTAAACCTACACATTTTATAAGACAAACCTGTTTGCAAAAGCGAGTCAAACTGTTTGATGTCCTGAACATCAACGTTTGCCTGAATTGCATTTCCCTGTGGGGTATTAGATGTTAGTAATTGATTAGATCATTATTGATTATGTTAAAATTCTTTATCATATTCACAATGCATACCCGTTTGTCTAGAAGCATTAGGCAGAGACCGGTTGGATTAGGATTGGGAACATTTCTAGATGCCCATTTGCGGTACACTTTAACGTGCAGTTCTTTTTGCAAGTCTCGTGGTTTGATGTGTGTAATGTCAACGACGCCTGCTTCTGTTGTGATGAGTACACCTTTTCCTTTAGTATCTGTGGTGGTCATAACATCTGTTGTAGAGCTTCCCTCTGGGCTTGCCTGAATGACCTCAGCCTTGTCTTTGTCAGTCTCTTGCCTACAATTGAATCAAACGCTTATGAACAACGATGAAATAGTGTAGGCTAATGGCCATGGTCTGCCTTACACAGATGCAAAAGTTATGAGTGTGAACCTTTCTGAACCTGTCTTAGCATGCATTATCTTAGTTTCTTCTGCACTTGTTTGAATCAGTTCCCCCTTTCCTTTATCAGCCATTAGTCTGCAGTTAATGCCACATAAGTAAGCGACGCTGACATAATGTTGGGTCATATTTTAAAAAAAGGCTTACACTGCTAACAGATGACCAAAATGTGTGATTAGCAAATTACGCAACATGTAGGAATATAAATAATGCAGTTAGGAAGTTAGAGCTAGCAACCATTTAAGTGTCTATAAAAACCTGTGCATTCCTGTAGCAATGACTGCGACATCTATAGATTAACGTTATGCTACAAACATGTGACTTAGGCCTGCTGCGCTCTTATTTTTTTCAAAAAGTCTTTGTACACTATGTTTTTTGTTGTGTTGGGTGGTTGGTTTGGATGTGGTTCAATCACTATTTTGAGACCCTTTGATGACGTAGTTCTCGAGAGAGCAACGTATAGCTGACCGTGCCCAAATATAGGTTCTGGAAAATATATGCCTATCTTTGAGAGAAACTGGCCTTGGCTTTTGTTAATCGTTATGGCATAGCATAGCTTAACATGGAATTGTTTATGCTTAAATACAAAAGGCATCTTGTCCTCTTTGACAGTTAATAGAATGCGTGGTATAAAAACTTTCTCCCCTATTCTCGTCCCGGTTATAATTTTCGCTTTGATTACTCTCGTTAGCAACTGAGTAACTATCATTCTTGTACCATTGCACAAACCTCCTGTGACATTTAAATTACGCATGAACGTCACCGGAACACCAATTCTGACCTCCAACGAATGCGGAGGGATCCCCGTAAATTTCATGGAGTTCAGATAATCTTCTGGCTACAATAATTCTGTAGCGGCACCATCGCTTCCAACAGGGATTGCCTCGTCAGCGCTCATATAAAATTCAGATGTTCCGAATACCTGTTGCAGTATCCTAGCATTTATTATGTCAGCGGTTTCATTTTTTGGACACACTATTTCCTTGTCTTGAAAAGTTCTCACTGTCGGTGTTTGCAGTGACTCGATGTCATATATGAACTCTATCGGATCATCCAAAGCTCGTTCACCCGGTTCCAAACAAAACGCATCTGGAATGCGAACCCATGAGGTATTTTCTGGGTCATCACCATCTTCTAAGCCAGCATTTCCATCACCAATGCTCATCAGCCACTCGGAGAACGACTGACATTCAATCTTTTCTTCTGTTGTCGTGCCTGGCCTTTGCTGTCGCATATTTTGTAGAAGGAAAAAGACCGTAAAATGTTGCCACAGTCTTGACTCAGCTATGGAAGCACCAATGATCACATTTCTTGAGCCCCTTCTATACTGGCAACGTCTGACGAAAATCACCACCCAACAAAACTGACTTACCTCCAAAAAGCATGTGCCGATTGTCCAGAAGGTCCCGAAGCTATTTATCCAATGCCTCAAAACATCTTTTTTCATTCATTAGGGCCTCGTCCCATATGATCAAGTCTGTTTTGCAGCTCGCTCAATTGCATGTTTTTTTATCGCACACACTGATTCATCAGTGAACTGCAATGGTATTTTAAAGCGCGAATGCGCTGTTCTTCTAGATGGCTGCAACAGTGATGCTACGCCAGACGAACCAACGACCAACACTATTCTCCCCTCGGCTCTATGTTTTGCGATAACTGCCTTCCATAGGAATGTTTTACCTGTCCCTTCGTGACCGTATACAAACATTAGTCGTTGTTGTTTGTTGTGCACAACATCTGTGATCGTGTCAAACACGTATCGTTGTTGTTCGTTTAACTGCGGTATCAGGCTTCTGCTCTCTGCAGCCATCTCTTCCCTATTGTAACAGGTTTCTTCCATCATAGTGCGGTTTCTAAACAGACCTAGCAGTCCAGGTGGAGGATCAGGTAACCCGTAATCCCTAAGTGATTTTCCGTGGTTGGTAAGCAGTGCTTGTACTTCGTATAAAACACCTCCTTCCAATTCTGGGTCGTTTACAAATGTGAGTCGTAGACCTAATGCTTCTGACAATATTCGGGGAACATCGTCAGACATATGGCGCCAAAACATCCGCCAAAGTGTCACTGGACTTGTGATATTTGTGAATAGATAAATATGTGCAAAGAGCGCCCTCAACTGAGCCGCCGTAGCCGTTGTACAACTTTCCTACATCGCTGTAACCCATTCTCGATCATCCTGTAATAACCCCAAAGCTTCGAACGCCTCCCTGTTTGTGTTGTGCGTATAATCATCGACAGTCCTAATCCCTGCAAATGACACACACCCCTTTTGATGGCACAATAGCATGCGCTGGTAAAACAGGTCACCCACAGTTGGGTGGACATATGCTAAGTGTCCAATCGCTGATCTATTATTGCGCATAGGTGTTCATGTTCTATCTGCTTTAGACCACACAAACTCCGACGGAAACTGTAGATACGTTAAATGCCTTCCAACTGTTGATGATTCATTAAATTCCAACCATGCAGTTAGAGTAGTCCGTCTGGCACCAGGATTGTCAAGTATGGACTAAACCGTTTGCGAAGCTCTAAAAGAAATATGATGCATGTTCTCTAAATGGATAGCGAGGATCTGAACAACGGGTTCTCTACTATGAATATCAAAACCCAATATTCGCCAGCAAGCTTCGTGAGGACCAATATACCGTGCGTCAACAAAAAATTTTATTTCATCGACACACAGATTAGAAGTGCTCGCTGAAGTTGAAGCATGTGAAGACTGAACGTTTGCGTCACCTATCTTCCTAGACACCCGTGCAATAATCCTGTCAGTACCCTTAGAAATATACTTAAAGAGATACTTTATAAGCATGGTCTAGCCACAATACTCAACATTTATGTGCGCATAAAATCTTATACATAATGCACGGCTGTACGACATAACATATGCATTGTCTAATCTAACACCATGTCATTGTGCGTCTATTTGCATATCCCTCCGTCTATAATGTGAATACCCTCATCTATCAAAGAATGTCGCATCAGAGTAATCCTTTGGGAAAAAAAATTTGCACGTGCCTCTTTCACACATACACACTGCATTCGGAAATGCTCCTCCACACGGGCCATGTATCATAAATTCTGTAATGACTCTAAAACCTTCCGGATCATCTTGCTGATGAGGTAGCTCCGCACTTACATATCTGTCTATTTCATCATAACGCATTGTCTCTGGTCGGCAAGATGTCCACAAAAGTATGTGGCAATGTGGCAAGCCGCGTTTCTGGAACTCCACTGTGTACAGGACTGAAAAAAATACAAGCGTAGATAAATAACAGACGTAGTGAATTTCCAAAACAAAATATAAATTTAGAAGATATAGAATTGTTAGGTGTACATAAAACGTACCTACATTTATCGAGCCAAAAGGCCGAAACTCGCGTATATACTTAATGAGGGATTGGATCTTGCGCTGAAATACTCGATCAATGACATCTGGTCTATCGGCCGCGATGGGGTTAGGATACGCATCCATATACTCTTGTATTTCAGGCCATTTAGTGTTACAGGTGAACGTAACGAAAAAAGCATGGTTGTCGTGTTCCCTACAGATTGTTAGAGCGTCTAAATAATGACTGTACATATAACGTAGTCCGCCAGTAAATGACGATGACAAATTTATTCGAGAACCCACATCTGAGCCATCAGCGTCCCCACGTGAAATTGCATCATACAACCCTCTCAAATAATCACCCCTGATATTCGATTGGTTGGCCCTAATAAAGTCCATTCTTTCTTGCTCTATACTGCAGTACGCAGTAACTACGTATTGCTGAAATAGTTTCCCACCCCTAGACAATAGATTATAGTAGCCAAACCTATCATGTAAATGCTAGCAATAAAAAGCTTTCATGGACGTTCGCTTCCCCCTGCGTGTAGTTACACTTTCAACGTTGACGTAGTGCAAATCAAGATGGTAGCCATGCTCTCCAAATACAAACAGCAGCGAAAACTGGGCGGACATTTAAATTGCATGCAACTTATTAATCCTTTGCTAATCGCCAGAATGACCTTCTAGTATTATGTCAAAATCACTCTCCGTTTCCTCCATATCGCCCAAAACTATAGCCCCAATTGAATCTGCCATCGGTAGCTCATACTGTCACGCCTTACCTATGTTGAACAACCTAACTTTAAACTCTGGAACTTCATGTTGCTGTAGTTTATCTCGCGCTGTTCAGAAAAGTTGAACTAAAGCATTGTTCTCATCAAGGAACGCTATCAATTCTCTCACAATCGCTGGCCTTAAAAGGTTCCTGATAAGGATTTAAAAGGTACATTTTTTAGGGGTCATTTAAGCCCTTAATCGATCACTTTTAGATCCGTTACTGCTTAATTTCGTTCCTTTTCACTTTTTAGGTCTCTTGAAGGCAAATTGCTACAATGACACTTATTCGGACGAAAAGGCGCGAATATATGAAGAAAATGGCCAAAGTCAAGAATCAAGACACTCAAGCTGCTGGAACAGAAGGTGACGGCGTCACGGCCAAATGGCGATGCCGTCACAACACGTTTTGAGACGACTCAGAAGCCAAATTGCTATTTTTCAGTTGACGACATCAGGTTTTAAAGAGTAGGGCGTCACAACTCAGACGGCCTAGATTTGGATCCCGACGGCGTCACAACCATAAGGTGACGCCGTCACAAAGTTGACGTGGCCAAGACGAAAACCTAATGGCGGCGACCCGACGGCGTCACAAATAAAGAGTGATCGTCATATTGTGACTCTATATATAGAATTGAATTTTCTAATTTTAGAGAGGTAGTTTTGTGGAGTAAAACCTAAACCGAACTTTGGCTGTCTTGGGCAGTATCTTAGGGTTCCATACCCTATTTTACAACAAGATAAGTGATTTACTTCATTAATTCAATCATGTCTTCAATTGTTTGTGTGTATGCTTGCATGTTTTCCATGTCCGACAAATTTACTTGTGTGTTTGCTTAGATCTATGAAACCTAGGTATTGAATATTTATTGGTTGTCTCTTATCTTAATTGTGATTGACCTAGTATTCCGATAGGTCATTCGTTGTGTTTTTAATGCTTGAGTAATCTTTGTGAACATTAGTTTATAATCACCTAGAGTTATTGTAGGCTAAACATCCAAAGGTAACCTTAGAGTTAGTTTATGAATCATAGAGATTTCGTAGGCAATAACCTTAAGGTAGTCTCAAAGAGTTAGGGAAAAACGCTTACCCTACGACCTTAGAAGACACAACGCGTTAAGAATAAGGACGTGACAATTCAACCATCAATAGGAGATAACTAGGGAGTAATAGATCTAGGTAAACACATTTTTAATCATCATACGAGCACACAACAATAGACATAGACTACCCTCACCTTAGCTTAGTTAATTAGATAATTAGATTAGTAGATTAATCGGTAGAAATACCAACCCCCCAAATCCAATACCCCGAGATTCGTACCTTTCAATTTTCTAAAAAATATAAAAAAGATAAAAAAAAATAATCTTCCTCAACCCCAACCTTAGCGTAGTAATTTCTTACTAGCATTCCTATTCCCCTAGAGAACGATATCAATTCCCGAGGCTTACCCTAATACTACACTACAACGATTAGGTTCACCGCTTAGGGTGTTGAAAACTTGCTCGATTTAAAAGGAAGTTCCTTTGACCGAACGCGCATTGTACGCGTATCAAGTTTTTGGCGCACGGGAATAAAATAGCTAGTTAGATTTCCACCTCGTTTAGGTTCCCTTGCTTGATTCCTATCAAGTAAGCTTTTTTCTCATTTTTAGCTTCCTCGTAGTCTATCCCCCTTCTTCATGACCTTTGTTAGTAACCAATCACTTTTCATCATGGAAGGTGATAATCAACCACCACTCATCAACCCACCACCAAATGACCCGCCAAGAGGCCGTACTCTTGGTGAATACTCAAGACCAAGCCACCTAGGCTATAGAAACACCATTGAGCTTCCCAACCAAGCCTAAACTATGGCCCTTCGATCCGCACCATCCGGTTGGTGCAAAACGGATGTGCATTCCATGGACTTCGTTCCGAAGATCCTAATCAGCATCTTAAGGATTTCCTTAAAATCGTCAATTCCATCGACCTCGATGCTACTACTCGGGAGACCACACGCTAGCATCTCTTCCAATTCTCTCTACGGGACCAAGCTAGTAATTGGCTTGAGCGACTTCCCGTCGGCTCCATCTCAAGTTGGGATGATCTCACCTCTCGTTTCCTTGCCCAATTTTTCCCACCGAGGAGAACTACTATGCTTAGGAATGAAATCTTGATGTTCCAACAACTTCAGGGCGAGTCTCTCTACGAGGCATGGACCCGATTCAAACACCTGCTCCATAGAGTCCCTCATCATGGCATTGATCTTTGGCTTCAAATCCAAATCTTCTATGACCATACCGATTTCATCACAAGGCAATCCATTGATCGAGCCGCCGGTGGAAGGCTTAGCAACTCCAACGCTGAAGAATCATGGGATATTATAGAAGAGCTTACCGATCAAAGCTACAAAAATTGGAGTGAATCCCATGAAACCCCCGTTAAAGTGGTTAATGCCATATCGATTCCTCATGAGTCTTCCAACGTCACTGAAGAGCAAATGAGTGCTCTTGAGAGAAGGATCGATTATCTAATTGAGAGGCAAAGGAGAGCGCCTGAACAAACCCCTCGAGAAATGGTTAATTCCGCTAACTCCACCAACCACCCAACACCCTTCTCTGAATCACCAAGACAGGAGCAAAATCTCAATTCCGAACGGCGCTTCCGTTCTACTTATCCAATACCACTCTCACCGAGCTTTAAGGAACAAATGAGAGAGTACATGGCAGCCCATACGAAAAGATTAGCGAAATTTGAAGAGGAGGTTTATAGGCAAAGAGAGGAGATGCAGGCAAAGATGAAGGAGATGATGAACTTGGTAAAAGAGTATACTAAGACAAAAGTTCTCGAAAAGGTGCTAGTGAGAAGCGATGATCACCCTCCCCCCACTTCGTTTGTTAACGCCATTTCCATTGTGCCTGATGAAGATGGAACAGTTGAGGAGAAGGAAAGTGAGAAAAGCAAGAAGGAGGAGGCTGAAACCAATGATGAACTAGAGACCATTGAGTACTACCTTAAGCACGATATTAATAAGAACACCATTGTTAACCAAGTGAACAACTTTAGGTACTACGAGGTTCTTAGGAAAGCCCTAGAAGGAGAAATAACAGAAAAAGAGTATGACACTATGCCTATGGGACCTATGTATGAGCTGGTTCTAAATAAACCAGTAACTAAAAAACGAGAAACCACGGGGAACTTCGTGATACCATGTAGCATAGGTGAAATTGATAATATAAATGCCTTAGCTGATCAAGGATCTGATGTAAACATAATGCCGCTATCAGTCTATAATAAGTTGACTAAGGAAAATCCAGCCAAGACCAATCTTAGACTTTCCTTAGCAAATCACACATATGTCTACCCCTTAGGAATAGCGGAGGATGTCTTAATAGAGGTGGCCAATATTGTCTATCTGGTGGACTTCGTGATTATAGACATTGAGGAAGATAGAAATATGCCACTCATTCTTGGAATACCTTTTTTGGCCACTGCCAAAGCAACCATCAAATGCGGCGAGAGCATCATGATACTCAAGAGTGGCAAGGGATACACTAGGATACCTATTGTTCCACGATATCTAATAAAGATTATGGAAAAGATTACTGATGAGAATCCACAAGTCCCTAACAATATGGTTAGGAAGAAAATCAACGATTGGGAAAAGGGGCTAAGAGATTTCATGGTTCAAGGACTACATGCAACATTGTGGAAACGCGATAAAAAGTTAGGAAATAATCCTACTGCAATACCACAAACTCAAAAGAACCCTAAGGAATTTTTAAAGGGAGAGAAAATGATTTTGTACAAGTCAAGAATAAAAGCATTAAGAGGTAGAAACAATCCAAGATGGTTTGGGCCTTGATGCAGGTTTTACTGACAAGGTTTTAATATTTATATAGTCTCGTTATACCTATGGTCTACCCTAATGCACTAACGGGCAGTGTACCCGGTCGTGTGTAGTGTAGTATTCGGTAAAACCGAGGTCGTCCCAAGAGCTATGTGTGTTGGATTATTACTAAGTCTAGGTGTCACAGATTTTAATAATGATTATGATAAGGAATTAATTAACTATGAAAGTAGATAAAAGCAGATAAAAGGCAAAGGATAAATCAATAGAGGATAGTGGTGCTAACCTAGTTATTCCTCCTAGCTAGTAATGTCTACGTCTACTTACTTCCAATTACTTCAGGTGGGGTCAAATTCGAGAGGACAACATTTGGTCAATTCGCCTAACCTATCAAAGAAAGATGCCACAACAGAGAAGTCGGTGTCCCTCATAAGTCTTGTTGTTCCTAGTCCCTAAGCCGAGTTATTAAGTACCGCTACATGCTAGATTTATAAAAGTGAGTGCCCGGCGTTAGCAACTTAAACACTCACCCCTAATTCTTATGTTCATCGAAGCGGTAGGTGATCGTTGGTCAAATCGCATAAGTAGAAAGGGTCGTCGGTTGGTCATATCTTACCCTTCCGTCTCCGCCTACTCACTTAGGTCGGTTGGTCATATCTCCTAAGCAACTAGCCTCACCGCCATTCAAAACTACCGAAACAAGGGTAGCTACCAATAAACTATGCATGCATACACTTAGAAATAATTATCTGAAAGTAATGTAAATGAAAACAAAACAATTAAGGAATCATAACTAGGCAAGCACCAAGAGGTGCTTAGCAGCTCATATTAACCATACAAATCAATTCAATATTCAAAGTTATGAAATACATGAATCGAAAGTAAAGAAAAGATAAAATGCTAATGCTTATCGTAGGGAGTGATTTCTCCTTGGAGACACTCCGTATGCTCCTCTAGACCTGCCTTTGGCTTCTTCCCACGTTCTTTGGTTGTGGTGTGTGGAATGGGATGCTTTAAAATGCTGGAAATCGTGGGGTATTTATAGGCCAGATCTGGGTTACGGCGTAACTAATATAAGAGTTACGCCGTAATCTTCAATTCCTTCATAATTTGCACTAGATCTGCTGGTTACGGCGTAACCTTAGGAGTGGTTACGCCATATCTTCAATATTACTTGGTTACGCCGTAGTTGATGAAATAGTTACGGCGTAGTTATCAGCGGCGCGGAACCTCATTTGACCTAATATAGTTACGTCGTAGTCTTTGGGGAGAGTTAAGCCGTAACCTTATGATGAGTTGGTTTTCTGAGTCACGCTTTAGTTATGGCGTAATGTGAGAGATGAGTTACGCCGTAACTTCTTCAAAGTCAGCATACTATGATAAATCTTTGATATTTCTCCAATTTTGCGTCTCTTTAGCTCTAATGCTCGTAATTTACCTGAAAGTGGAAAACAATGGAAAGCAAGCGTAAATCCATATAAATGATATAAATTACAAGCATTATCGGGGGAAATTGACACTTAATATTCAGGACTATTTGATGTTATCAAATATCCCCCCACTTGAACTCTACTTGCCCTCAAGTAAACCTTATTAGAAAGATTACTAAAAGATGTCTCCCAAAACACGGAAAATATAAGTTTACAAATCCTTATGCTAGAATAAAACAAAGCGAACACCTCACGAAATGAGAACAAAACACTCAATTCTCTCAACTATTCTAAGTGTCAATTTCGGGTGATCACTCAATCGCATGATCATAGCATGTATTCTATCATAAGCTTGGCGGTTACACAAATCTCCACCACTAGAGTTAAGGGCTAAACAATTCTCGAAGGCAATATGGGTAGACACGACAAAGGTTAAGGGTGACTCGTCATTACTAACATGTCACGGCGAAGTGGACAAAATCAATGATACATGACCAAATCCATGGCCAAGACACCAAAGATTTCTCGCTGCATCACCTAGACACGCTTCATGACTAAAGGGTAGGATAAGACATGGGATATATAAATGGTGTAAAATAAAAATCAAGCAGGTAGTCTAAATATATAACCAAGTCATCACCACTTACCGTCCGTCCAAAGTTCAAGCTTTGAAGTCAAGAAACCGGATCATGAAATACTAGGTAGATGTGTCATTAGAGGACGTCATGATGGGCACACTACCTTTTATCCAACTGTTGGCATAATTACCAAGTCCAATATTCAAATGTGACTGAGGTGGCCTCCTCGATACTAAGTCTATAAAGCTCATAATATAGTGCTTATAACATCGCACTTTTCAATAATAACATAACAACTATTTTTTTTCAACATAACAATAACAACTAAACAATAATATCCCCCCACTTGAGATGAACATCGGGAATTCGGGGGGTCTTCAATGATCTTCAGGAATATGTCATCGACGAAAGTGTGATTTCCGAACCTTTCCACTTGAACCTTGAACTTAGGCAAATGATGACTTCCCAATCACAAATAAAGACTACAGGGTAGGCTAAGGTGTATCGAACAATATATTGGGTTAACAAAATGAAAGGAATGGCTCAGATGGGTGTATCTAGGGGTATCTTGCAATAAAGGTGAGTGCAACAAAAGAGTTTCACATGGGGGTCGAGAAGTCGAGGTGACTAATCGATAGACACACAATGGTAGGCTATTTGGGTGATAATCCTATAATATTGCCTTCTAAAACTGAAAAGTCCAAATACATCGAGCTAACTCAACATACCTCGTCTATGGTCTCGAAATGATGCAAAGGTCAAGTTCTAAAGTTTACAAGCTACCGGCACTCTCATAATTTGGTGGAATTGGGGTAAAATATAGGAAACGGATAAGGCTAATCTCACCATATAATATCAAGGGTTGTATGTGCTCGACTAAGGTCTAATCTAGTTAGGTTAAGAAAAACATGTCAAAATTTTAAAAATGGCATAATGTTTCAAAATAAACTAGAAAAATGATGGCAAAATAATGTTCAAGAGATAATTCTACTCCCGTCCCCCCACTTGAGTTGTACAAAGTCCCTTTTGTACTAAGTGTTAAATAAAGGTGAAGAGAAAAATAGAATTAGAGCGAGAACTTCCCTAAAATTTGCTCCACAAAGAAAGAAGGCCCACAAAAAAGAGATGTGCCTTCGTATAAGCATCATGAACAAACTTCAATCCCTGAAATCACAATACTGACAAGCATAATTCTAAAAAGAAAAAAAAATGAAAAATGAAAAACAAACCTAACTCACTTTCGTAGGAATCACGGTTGCATTTAGCATATGCAACAAGCCTTTTAAACTACTTGGTGTCCCAAGTGGACGAGTGAAGTCTCGTGAGGGTTTCTGAGGAACACACCCACAAAGTTCATTTAAAATACTAATACAAGGTTATTGTGTTTTAAAATGAAAGAATTAAAGCGAGAGGAAGGTTACGTCGTAACTCTTTTGAGGGAGTTACGCCAGAATCGGCAAAACCCGACATAAGTCGCAGAAGCGAGTGGTTACTGGCGTAACCACATAGATGGTATTACGCCGTAATTGGTAATGCGTCCATAATTACTGCTGCAAAGGTATGGTTACTGGCGTAATCACGAGATGAGTTACGTAGTAACTATGGCCGAATCGACAAGAATCGTGACAATCACTTCCTCGTTTCACGCAAAAATGGTTAAAACACAAAACCCAATAGAAATGGAAATAAAACAAAAGAAAGGGATAATTCGGGTTGTCTCCCGAAAGAGCACTTTTCTTTATTTACGAGTCTTTAGGTTAGACTCAGAGCCGCGGGCTCTATGGGGGTCTTTGGACTTGGCCGACTTCCACCACTCGTTGGCACTCGTTCATCCATTTGTTAAATCCCTTTTTTCTTGCAGTATTACTGATGCCACCTGTTCTAAATTTTTGTGAAAGCCATTCATCACATGATTTTCCCCGGTCATCATCTTCAGTAATAAGACTACTTGTTATACTTCTGCTTGATCTTTCATCGTTAGTTATGGTGTCAGTAAGATGATTGTACTTGTCCTGCTTAACCAATCCCTTATTGATTTTTGAGTTCCCAAATCTTATTTTGTACCAATCTTCAAATGCTAATTCAATATCATGTCTTTCACCCTTGTGAGGGTATATCCATTCATTCTCCTTTCTTTCACATTCATGAAAAGGACTATACGAGGGCCATGCTGTCACTGATTCGTTATCCTTGGTTAATATAGGGTTGCGGAAATGTTTGTTTGGAATTAGAGCTTCCTCAATGCCCTGGACAATCTTTCCCTGTTTCTGCTTGCAATTATCAACATTCTCTCCATTGTTATTAGTACTACGATCAAAATGTAGAGGGGGATCTAGTGATTGAACATTAACAACATCAATATTATTTGAAATTTCAACTTTTGGTTTTAAATGCTCTTTCATACTAAAAGTTATTCGTTCATCTTCAGTTCCCAAAGAAATTTGTTTTTCAAAAACCTTAATTTGAGCCCTACAAGTGGCCAGAAAAGGTCTTCCAACAATTAAGTTGTAAGCCTCCCGCTTCCCCATGTCAATTACCACAAAATCAGTAGGGAAAAAGAACTTTCCAATTTTTAAAAGCACATTATTTACTATTCCCCTTGGTACAACTTTAGAGGAATCAGCCATTTCTATCATCATTGTTGTCTCTTTTAAATTGGTAAATTTTATTTTATCAAACAAAGTGGTAGAGATAAGGTTTACCCCGGCCCCCAAATCAGCTAATGCGGGAATCTTAATATTACCAATAGTGCATGGAAGAAGAAAACTTTCCTGGTATTGCTATTTCTCAGGAAGTTGGCTTGGCAGGACCTCGTTGTCTTCTGATTTATCATCTTCTCTTAGGTAGTTAATCCCGGACGATCATTTGTGATAGAGGACTTGCACTTATCTTTCTTTTCTTTATCTTGTGCAAATATGGCCTTGCAGGCAATAGCTTTAGCATTACTCGTCTCAAGGTTTTTAGCTAATTGCCCAATTTGTGTTTTGAGGTTTTTAATTACAGCATCTTGGTTTCGTAGGTTCATATTGGTGTCATCTTTCACCTTGACCATCCATTCCTTGAGTTTATCTCCATTTTTTGTAGATTCCTCGATGTGCCTATGCATTATTTCTTCAAGGCTTGGTCTAGGAGGATTGTTGTTGATTCTTGTGTAGAATCCTGGGGATTTTTCTCGATATCTAGGCCCGTTAGTATTGTAATTGTTGAAAGGGTTCTCACTTCCATATTTAACTTCTCCAATCCTTTTAACTTCCTCGTTGGAAGAACATTCCTTAGTAGGTGGAGCCCCATTTCGCTCAACTTGAATGGAATGCACATTTTCCTTGAGCTTCTTCATTTCTCTTCCAAGACTTTCTAATTTGTTGTTTATTGCTGCAAGACCTTCCATATCTCCATTCTTACTTCGGTTGTTCCCTCCATTGTGCCATTTGTGAGAGTGGTCTGCCATCTTTTGAATAGTTTCTGAAGCCAAAGTGGGCGTCATACCAGGAATCGGCCCCTAAGAATCGATCATTTGCCTTGAGGAGATGTTCAGACCTTTGTAGAAGACGTTCACCTTTTGTTGGCTGTTGAGGTCATGAGTTGGGCATTTGTATAATAATTCGTTATACCTTTCCTAAGCTTGGTATAACGTTTCATCACCCTCTTGCTTGAAGTTATGGATTTCTTCTAATTGCTTAGCAGTCTTTGATGGAGGACAGTATCTTTGAATGAAATATTTTTTTTAGGATAGGCCAGGAGTTGACTGTTTCGGCAGGTAATCGATCAACCCATCTTTTAGCAGCTCCCGTAAGAAAAATAGGGAATATTCGTAACATGACAGCATCATTTGAGACTCTGGGAATTTTAAATAGGCTGACAATGTACTCTACGTTGTCTATATGTTCATGGGCATCATCGGTGATGCTTCCAGGGAAGGGATTTGCACGTAATTCCCTCATAAATTGAGGTTTGATTTCGAATTACGCGTTTTCTGCGATAGCTGGCCTAACAATCCCTGGTCCTTGTTCTTCCCTTGTTAATGCTAGACATTCCTCAAGAGTGAGGTCATCAATGTTAACAACTTCCATGGTACCTGAAACCTTGAATAGTGATCGTGAGAAATATAGAAAAGTTTAAAACAAAACGAAAATGAAATACTTAATAGCAATCCTAATATAACTACCCAGCAACGGCGCCAAAAACTTGATGCAGGTTTTACTGACCAGGTTTTAATATTTATATAGTCTCGTTATACCTATGGTCTACCCTAATGCACTAACGGGCAGTGTACCCGGTCGTGTGTAGTGTAGTAATCGGTAAAACCGAGGTCGTCCCAAGAGCTATGTGTGTTGGATTATTACTAAGTCTAGGTGTCACAGATTTTAATAATGATTATGATAAGGAATTAATTAACTACCAAAGCAGATAAAAGCATATAAAAGGCAAAGGATAAATCAATAGAGGATAGTGGTGCTAACCTAGTTATTCCTCCTAGCTAGTAATGTCTAAGTCTACTTACTTCCAATTACATCAGGTGGGGTCAAATTCGAGAGGACAGCATTTGGTCAATTCTCCCTAACATATCAGCAAAGATGCCACCACAGGAGAAATCAGGTGTCCCCTCATAAGTCCTGTTGTTCCTGGTCCCCTAAGCCGAGTCATTAAGTACCGCTACATGCTAGATTTATAATAGTGAGTGCCCGGGCGTTAGCAACTTAAACACTCACCCTTAATTCTTAAGTTCATCCAAACGGTAGGTGATCAGTTGGTCAAATCGCACAAGTAGAAAGGGTCGTCAGTTGGTCATATCTTACCCATCCCATCTCAGTTTGCTCACTTAGGGTCAGTTGGTCATATCTCCTAAGCAACTAGCCTCTACCGCCATTCAAAACTACCAAAACAAGGGTAGCTACCAATAAACTATGCATGCATACACTTAGAAATAATTATACGGAAGTAATGTAAACGCAAACAAAACAATTAAGGAATTATAACTAGGCCAGCACCAAGAGGTGCTTAGCCGCTCCTATTAACCATACAAATCAATTCAATAATCAAAGTTACGAAATACATGAATCGAAAGTAAAGAAAAGATAAAATGCTAATGCTTATCGTAGGGAGTGATTTCTCCTTGGAGACGACTCAGTATGCTCCTCTAGACACGCCTTTGGCTTCTTCCCACGTTCTTTGGTTGTGGTGTGTGGAATGGGATGCTTTGAAATCTTGGAAATCGTGGGGTATTTATAGGCGGATCCGGGTTACTGGCGTAACTAATATAAGAGTTATGCCGTAATCTTCAATTCCTTCGTAATTTGCACTAGATCTGCTTGGTTCTGGCGTAACCTTATGAGTGGTTACGCCGTATCTTCAATATTACTTTGTTACCGTAGTTGATGAAATAGTTACGGCGTAGTATATCGGCGCGGAACCTCATTTGACCTAATATAGTTACGTCGTAGTCTTTGGGAGAGTTACGCGTAACCTTCGATGAGTTGGTTTTACGAGTCACGCTTTAGTTACTGGCGTAATTTGAGAGATGAGTTACGCCGTAACTTCTTCAAAGTCAGCATACTATGATAAATCTTTGATATTTCTCCAATTCCGCATCCCTTTAGCTCCAATGCTCGTAATTTACCTGAAAGTGGAAAACAATGGAAAACAAGCGTAAATCCATATAAATGATATAAATTACAAGCATTATCGGAGGAAATTGACACTTAATATTCAGGACTATTTGATGTTATCAGGCCTTATACGGTAAAAGAAACTAATCTAAAGAATAAAATCGTTATCATAATAGACGACGTTGGGAAGGAGTCCACGGTAAGCATACAACGTCTACAACCTTTTAATAAAGGCTTGGTAACTAAAGAAGGTGACGGTGATGAAGTAATGTAGGGGCACGACTTCGAGTCTAGCTACAAGACTCATAAATATAAAAAAGCGCTTCATGGGAGGCAACTCATGCTTAATTGTTTGCTTGTTTGTGTGTCGTATATCTTTTGTTGATTGTTTATTCTCATGTTTGAATTTGTAAAAATGCTTTATTTTGTCTTTAACCTCGTCTTAATTACATATAAAGGTATTTTACAAAAGGGATAAGTGAAGGGAGGATTACACATGTTTCTCAAAAAGAACGTGAACATGAGAATTACGATTATTAAAAAGATATACATGTGTGTTTGTTTGAGTCAAATGCTTGTATCGAGTCATAATGGATGTTTTGTAGGAAATATTTCCAGATTCTAAAGATGTAAATTTTCCAGAATTTATTCCAGAAAATCGTAGACCAGTTTCTGTCAGGATCGCAACCTGATGGCGTAAGGAGGAGTAGAAACAGCTTCTAACTTTTTCTCGTTTTCTTTGCTACTTATAAAGTTTTGGAATTTCTCAGGTCTTAATTTTCCAGAAAATATGTGAACATCCATTCCACAAGCATTATATCCTAGTTTAGTAGAGTCATATATATATTGTTACCGCTGATTTTACGCGAAGGTTTCGTTTGTTTTCTTCAAGTGTGCAGGTTTTATTTATCAAGAAGAAGATACATAAGATTGGATGGAGCTTTTCACACATACATTCTTCTTGAAGAAGGGTTTTGTTAATACAAATAAACCGTAAAAACGTTTATTAATATTTTGCAATCTCTTTGTGTTTTGTTGATAACAAATATAATGTTATCTTAAGTACAATTATAAGGATACATGTTATTTTTGTAAAGCATTTACATATAGCCATTTAATACAAATTATTGTAATAAATCATTTGTTGTAATAGTTTATTAGGATGGGTAAACATGACAACCCAAGGATCATATCCATAACCCATGGTATTGACCCATACCCACTTGACTAGATACATTGTACTCATTAGATACATTGTATCTAAAGAAATACCCATTGACCAACCCATAACCCATGACCAATAACCAAAAAACCCATGGGCAAAGAGGAGCGTCCTACAGATCCCTAGCTTTACGCTAGACGGATCCCTTAAGGGAGCGATCCGTGGGATCCGGGGAACAGTGGCAAGTTTTGCCTATAAATAGAGAGTCATTTCTTCATTCTAACACACCCCTCTTCTTACTAATTCTCTCATATACTCTCATTCTCTTCTAACAAAATATCACTTGATCTAGAGAGTTGCTCTTCTTTTTTTCTTTAGTGATTCTCATATAGGTCCTTCTCTAAGGCGAGATCACGAGCATTCTACAAGTCATCCAAGCAAGAGGTCCTTTATTGATTTGTTCCTCCACAAGATTTCTGTAGCAAAGATCCTGTATTAGATATTTCACATATTTGTTGTGTAATAGTCGTGTTGGTTTGGTCCACCGTGTTACGGACTCGGTATTTAGCTTTGTACCGGAAAAAGGTGTAAGCAACGTTGTGAAGGCTTCTCCGCCAAGTTGAAGGAGTTTGTTGACATAGTGCTTGAACTCTCGAGTAGGTGACTCGGGGAGTGGAGTTGGGCAAGGAAGGTGTCCTTGTAGCCGAACCACTATAAATCGGTTGTGTCATTTCTATCCCTTGCTTTACCTTATTTACTTGCTTTATCATTAGATCTATACTTTCTTTACATCCTTACGATTTCACATAATATCAAATCTAAAGTTTTTGAAACTAACTTAAAATCGGCAAAACTATTCAACCCCCATTCTAGTTTTCCACAATTGGCATCAAGAGCTAAGTTTATAAAACTTTTAAAGTAAACCGTATTTTAAAAACTTTTCGATCACTATGGGTTCTGAAAATTACAAGGAAGGGCAGTCTATGCAACGACCACCACTAGTTGAAACTAATAGTTATATATATTGGAAAAATAGATTCAAAACGTATGTGAAGTCTAAAGATATTGATCTTTGGTACATTATTGTTGAAGGTGATTTTGAGGCTACCTCAAAAGATGATAAAGGAAATTTAGTTAACATACCTCATGATAAACTAAACGATGAAATGAAGAAAAATCTTTCTAAAAATAGTGAAGCTAAAATGGTTTTATATAATGCTTTACCCAAAAAGGAATTCGAAAGAATTTCTATGCTTAAAACCTCTAAAGAAATTTGGAATTCTTTAGTTGTAACTCATCACGGTAATCAACAAATTAAAAATAATAAAATTGATTTATTTGTTCAACAATATGAACTATTTTCAATATCGGATGAGGAAACTATAGATCATTCATTAGCAAATTTTAATACTATTATTACATCTTTACAAGCACTTGATTAATCTTTTTCTAGCCGTAACCATGTTAGGAGATATCTAAGGGCACTTCCATCCAAGTGGAGATCCAAGGTGACGGCAATCGAAGAGTCAAAAGATTTGACAATCCTCACCCTTGATGAACTCATAGGCAACTTAAAAGTCTACGAGCTTTTCCTTGCTAAAGATTACCAAGCCTCAAAGGTGAAGAGAAACACAAATCTCTTGCCCTTAAAGCCAAAAAGGCCTCGGCGATGAAGAGAACTCCTCTTCGGATAGTGACGACGAGGAGTATGCTATGGCAGCAAGGGACTTTAAAAAGTTCTTTAGAAGGAAGGGAAGATACGTCAAACAACCGTATGACGACAAGAAAGGATTCTGGAAAAGCAAAGAGGATGAGAAGCCAAGGGATGATCGTGCTTGCTTTAAATGTGGGGACCCAAACCACTTTATTAGTAAGTGTCCCAAACGGGATGATCAAAAGGCATTCGTGAGAGGCACGTGGGGAATGAGCGACGAGGAGGACGAAGAAATTTGTCTCATGGCAAATGACGAGGTATGTCACAAATACTATAGTAGCTCATCACTAGATGATGACTCATTGCATAATGAATATCACAAACTTTGCAATATTAGCTTAAAACTAATTAACAAAAACAAGCTTTTAAAAAGTCAAAACCAACGTTCAGATAAGGAAGTCATAGAATTAAAAGCAAAATTGAAACGTCTAGAAAATGGTAAAATAGCAAGTGGTGAATGTGAACTTTGCGTTCAACTTCAAACACTAGTTGATCAACTAGATTCTAAAATTCCTAGAATAAGTACGAATACTTTAGATATGATATTAGATAGTGTTAAAACCGGAAACAACCAAAAAGGTTTAGGTATTCAGCAACTTGATGCGTCAACTAGTGAAAACAAAGAAACACAATTTGTTAAGGCACTAGAAAAACAAGCCACTGTTGTGGCAGATCCCACGGATCCCACAAGAAGGGAACCGGCTAGTGTACAGCCAGGGATCCGTGGGTCTGCTGAAGCAAACAATGGTAATAACATAGCTTCTTCATCTCGAACTGATTTTGTTATCGTTAATAAGAAGAAACCAACTCATTTTACCACTAGACAACCACCTCCAAAATATAATCCTATTTTTGCAAGAAAAAAAGCTCCATCTTTTTCGAAACCTAATCCATCTAGGAGACCTAATAATGTTTACCCGAGAAGTAACCATCAAATGGGATGGAACCCAAATATGCAAAATGGTTTTCCCTTTCAAAACCTTGCACCATGGAATGCATATTCACCTTATCCATACATGTCTAACATGAATGGAATGTTTAACACTAATAGACCCATGAACAAATGGGGACCAAACTTTTGAGTTAATTGTTTTCTTAGGTGTGCTTAAAGGTCGACCTAGATCCGGATGAATGGGTCGTGGATAGCGGTGCACGAGGCACATGACCGGAAATAAAGATCTATTCTCCACATATGAATCCTTCAATGGAGGAAATGTGGTGTTTGGAAATAGCAAAAGTAAAATCATCGGTAAAGGTACGATTTCTAACAAATCTCTAACCATTAACGATGTGTGTCTCGTAGAAAACCTAAACTTTAACCTCTTAAGTATAGGACGAATATGTGATAAAAAGGGTAATGTACGTTTTACCGAAACCGCTAGTAAGATATTAAAAAATGGCATAACCATAGGAAGAGGAATTAGGAAACATGGAGTCTATGTTATTAAAATTGGCAATGAACCTAAAGACAACTACTACACTTTGGACATAGTGGATGATTACTCTAGGTACACATGGACAAAATTCTTAAAGAACAAAACGGAAACGTTTAATTATTTTGAAATATTAAGCAAGAAAATCCAAAAACAATTAGGAAGCCCTATATTGTCTATTAGAATGGATCATGGTTGGGAATTCGATAATGAAGTGCAATTTGGAGCCTTTTGTGACGCTAATGGTATTACTCACAACTTCTCGGCTCCGCGCACTCCACAATCGAATGGGGTAGTTGAAAGAAAGAATATAACCCTACAAGAAATGAGTCGCACCATGCTAAATGAGCAATCCATACCTCAAAATTTTTGATGCATTGCCGTTGATACTTCAACGTACATACTTAATCGAGTCTTAATTAGACCAATTTTAGGTAAAACTCCATACGAGTTACTGCGAGGCAAAAAGCCTACGTTAGATCACTTTAGAGTCTTTGGTAGCAAATGTTTTCTTCTTAACACTAAAGATTACCTTACAAAATTTGATCCTAAATCAACCGAAGGTATCTTTTTAGGTTACTCCCCTAATAGCAAAGCTTACGTCATACTAAATAAAGAAACAATGAAGGTAGAAGAGTCATTAAATGTAAAATTTGATGAAAGTCCACCCAAACCCTCTCCACCTCTTGTCGATGACGAGATTGTAGAAAGTGAAGTTATTGTAATAAAGAAAATGATAAATGAAGAAGAAGAAGAATCTTCAAATAATGAACTCATTAATATTAAAGAGTCCAAAGATCACCCCATAGATAAGGTCATAGGAAAGTTAAACGAAAGAACCTTAAGGTCTCAAGTTCAAAACCAAAGTAGCCTATTTTGTTTTTTTTCAACCATAGAACCTAAGAATACGTAAGAGGCCATAAAAGATGAAAGTTGGGTAATGGATATGCAAGAAGAGTTAAATCAATTTGTTTCTAATGATGTTTGGACACTTGTCCCTCCACCTAGTAATCAAACCATAATAGGAACCAAATGGGTTTATAAAAACAAGTTAGATGCAAACGGAGTAGTGTCTAGAAACAAGGCTAGACTCGTTGCCCAAGGGTATAACCAACAAGAATGAATAGACTTTGATGAGACCTATGCCCCCGTGGCTAGATTAGAGTCTATAAGAATACTTCTTGCTTATGCTTGTGCTAATGATCTAAAGCTTTATCAAATGGATGTCAAAAGTGCTTTTCTAAATGGTTTTATTAATGAAGAAGTATATGTAGCTCAACCTCTGGGCTTCATCGATTTTGAAAAACCTAAACATGTGTATAAGTTAAAGAAAGCCCTTTACGGTCTTAAACAAGCTCCAAAAGCTTGGTATGATAGACTCAAGTCATTCTTAATCAAACACAACTATACCATGGGGTTAGTTGACAACACCCTTTTTACTAAGAAAAGAGAGTCACATATAATTCATAGTTCAAATATATGTAGATGATATTATATTCGGATCCACTTGTCAAGACATGTGTGATGATTTCTATAAAATCATGCATGACGAGTTCGAGATGAGTATGATGGGAGAACTTAGTTTCTTTCTTGGTCTACAAATCAAACATGTAGAAGATGGTATCTTCTTTAATCAATCTAAATACATAAAAGAGATGTTAAAGAAATTCGGTTTAGAAGAGTCAAAACCAATTAGGACACCAATGTCATCCGACACCAAACTCAAAAAAGATGAAGACGGCGAATCCGTTGATAATACTAAATATCGTGGCATGATTGGTAGTCTTCTCTACCTCATGGCTAGTCGGCCGGATATCATGTTTAGTGTGTGTCTATGTGCTAGGTTTCAAGAAGACCCTAAAACATCACACCTAGAAGCCGTAAAAAGAATATTTAGATACATTAAGGGTACAACACAATTAGGACTATGGTATCCTAAGGGCACGGGAGTAGAAACAATTGTATATGCAGATTCTGACCATGCAGGTGATTAAGTTGACCGAAAAAGTACAAGTGGGGTATGTACTTTTATGGGATGTTGTTTAACATCTTGGTTTTAAAAGAAACAAACGGCATTAGCAATATCCACAACCGAAGCCGAATACGTCTCCGCCGGCAAAGCCTGCCAACAAGCACTATGGATGAAACAAGCGTTAGTTGACTATGACATTCATCTAAGCGACATAGCCATTCTATGTGACAACAAGGGTGCCATCAATTTAAGCAAGAATCCGATATTACATTCTCGCACAAAGCATATAGAGATTCGTCATCACTTCTTAAGAGACAATGTTCAAAAGGGGAACATCTCTATTGAGAAGGTAGCGTCCGAAGACAACATAGCCGACGTCCTCACCAAACCGTTGAAGCGGGAACAATTCAACCTACTTCGTCTTGGTCTTGGTCTCATGGAACAATCGTCGTAATTTACTTTTTAACTCTACAAGGTATGTAAACACTAGCCTTCTTCTTTCTGAGTCTAGGATCTCTATTTCACACACAACTCACAAGCAATACGGGAATTTTCAGAACCCAAGATAAGTTTTTCACTTATAACTCATAATTTTCTTATTTTCTTTCAAAATAAGTACAAGTTGCAAACATATAATTACATACACATCTTCTTTTCAAAGGATAAAACGATTTTTATTCGCACATAGAAACCTCTTTTTGAAACGTTTTCTAAAAAATGATACCTCTTCCCGTATCAACTTCACAAAAGCAATTTCTCACGTCTAGGATAAATCTCTTTTTCATTATTAATACAAAGTAAAAACCCATTTTCATTGCATCTCATGTCTTTTGAATGCTAAAGAGAACACAAAACTAATATGTGTTTTCGGGTACGTTCATATAAGCAATAATGAATTAGGAGCACTCGGGTTATCTCACATAATAGTATGCTTTTTTCACCTCTAGTTTATTTTTCTTTTCTTCTTAGGAGTCGAGATAACCGCAACTCCAAATAGTTTGCATATAGGCACAATCTAGGCAAAAATGTTTCCAAAAGGAAAATTTTGTCTTTGCTGAAACACCATCCCACGGATCCCAAGCCTTAATCTTTGGACGGATCCTCAAGGAAGCATCCGTGAGACGAAGCTAGTTTACCTTCTATTTTCTCACTTTGGATGAAAACTTCAATATTTTTTCATTTATTGGAGTATGTTCTTTAATGCTTGTGTTCTCATGATCACATGCCTTAAATTCATATCTAATCATTAGATTTTAATCTACATTTTGGGTCAAACATTCATTACAATGCATTGTTTTTCTATATATAGGACTCCCAAAATGCTTGCATAATTTATCTCATCTTCACAAACAAACAACACCATGTCATCCAAAAGATCTTACAACTTAGATGAATCACCTAGTACAAACAATCCTCTTCATGAAATCCAAACTTTTGTACTCCCACCTTAAAAAATACCACAATCAAACTCTAGGATATCCGCACAGATTAGCATCCGGCCTTGTTGCTTAGCAAAACCATCATCGAATGGCTCATCACCAACAAATAACTCACCACAAGATGCTTCCATTATAGCACCTCCTTCATCACCTAAAGTCACTCTTTTGGAACTCCTTAAGACTCCAACAAGATCTCAACAACCAAAACAAAAAGAAATAGCCTTTTTGACACCTCCCACTTCTCCAAACACAATTTTCAATGACCTTGAAACATCACCACCCTTAGCTCCCATTAAGCTACAAGAACACCTAGGTTCTTTTCCACCACCACTTCCAAACATTCCGGACTTTGATCCGTATTTTCCTATTTTTCCACCACATCTTTCGCAACTCACAAATCAAAACAACCCGGAAAACTTCCGCACTCATTACCCACATCACTTACATTGTGAACATTGCCAATCCACTAGGGATATTGCAATAGAAGTTAGGGAAAAAATGAGATTCATACTCAACCTCATTCTTGATCGCATCAATACCATTACTCATCAAAACCTCCATCCATAACCTTATGCAAACATGGAAGGAATCATTATTACTATTTTCCATTTTTAGTATTTTTCTTTTGAGTCATTTTCAAGAACAAGTCTTGTTCTTACTTTTACATGCTTGTATGTGTCTTAAATACCACTACATTTTGTTGTTTTATTACAAGGCCTTGTTTAAATACCTTGGCTTCCAATCTTGATTCTCGTCAATCACAAGATTACTTATGCATGTTACTACTAACCTTTTCTTTGTAGGATTTTTTTATTTTTCTTCACTTGACGCCCCAAACTAGGGGGAGCTACCGTCAAGGGGGAGTACGCGATACGTGGTCTATTTTTCCATATTTTATTTCTTCGATGGGTTAACTTTTTGTTTCGACAAAAAGGGGGAGAAGAAGTAAAACTTAGGGGCTTTCAAAACATACATCTATTCTTAAGTTTTACTCATCATAACATTATGTTTTGTCATCAACAAAAAGGGGGAGATTGTTAATACAAATAAACCGTAAAAACATTTATTAATATTTTGCGATCTCTTTGTGTTTTGTTGATAACAAATATAATTTTATCTTAAGTACAATTATAAGGATACATGTTATTTTTGTAAAGCATTTACATATAGCCATTTAATACAAATTGTTATAATAAATCATTTGTTGTAATAGTTTATTAGGATCGGTAAAAATCACAACCCATGGATCATATCCATAACCCATGCTATTGACCCATACCCACATGACTAGATACATTGTACTCATTAGATACATTGTATCTAAAGAAAAACCCATGGACCAACCCATAACCCATGACCCATAACCAAAAAACCCATGGGGAAAGAGGAGAGTCCCACGGATCCCTAGCTTTACGCTAGACGGATCCCTGCTTAAGGGAGGGATCCGTGGGATCCGGGGAACAGTGGCAAGTTTTGCCTATAAATAGAGAGCCATTTCTTCATTCTAACTCACCCCTCTTCTTACTAATTCTTTCATATACTCTCATTCTCTTCTTACTAATTCTCTCACATACTCTCATTCTCTTCTAACAAAAGATCACTTGATCTAGAGAGTTGTTCTTCTTTCTTTCTTTAGTGATTCTCATATAGGTCCTTTTCTAAGGCGAGATCACGAGCATTCTACAAGTCATCCAAGCAAGGGGTCCTTGATTGATTTGTTCCTCCACAAGATTTTTGTAGCAAAGATCTTGTATTTGATATTTCACATATTTGTTGTGTAATAGTCGTGTTGGTTTGGTCCACCGTGTTACGGACTCGGTATTTAGCTTGGTACTGGAAAAAGGTGTAAGCAACGTTGTGAAGGCTTCTCCGCCAAGTTTAAGGAGTTTGTTGACATAGTGCTTGAACTCTCGAGTCGGTGACTCGGGGAGTGGAGTAGGGCAAGGAAGGTGTCCTTGCAGCCGAACCACCATAAATCGGTTGTGTCATTTCTATCCCTTACTTTACTTTATTTGCTTGCTTTATCTTTAGATCTATACTTTCTTTACATCCATACGATTTCACATAATATCGAATCTAATGTTTTTGAAACTAACTTAAAATCGGCAAAACTATTCAACCCCCCTTCTAGTTTTCCACAGATTTAACCACTACTTCACACGTATCCTACCTAGCTAATCAGAGGAGTATTAGTTTCTTTCGTTTTTAATTACCTTCCATTATCATAACTTTGATACTTTCGGGGAACATTGGGGACAATGTTCAGTTTAAGTGTAGGGAGGGAAAATAAAACGGGAACTTTGAAACTATGCTTATCCTTGACTATTTGCCTTGTCCAATTTCATTTGTGTAATAAACCATGAGAAATATCGGTTAGGGTAATTTTGGCCCCAAATTTAAAAAATTTCATAACATGTAGGAGTGGGCCATTAGTCTTAATAAAGCGTCTCATGGATAGGAAGTTATATGACTAGAACAAAACCCTTTACCACTTAAATTCCACCCAAAATGTGAGGATCGCCCTTAGATCTGTAGGAATTAAAGCATTCGTCTTTGATGCTTCGAGAGTGTACCGGTAGTATAATAGATTCTAGAACTTGTTTTGTGATGCATTCCGAGATCGCTAGTGAGACTACACTCGTGTAGTTAGGAATAACTAAATGATAAGAGGCATTAGGATAACCCTTGTTTGATACCGTATTATAATTACTTCTTCCACATCGGTTGAGTAATTCCCCACACCCTTGCGTTGTACTCATCTTTAGTACACGATACCCTATTTAACCCCTCGAGCCTATCCTTTTCGCGGTTCTCGTGATGTTTGGTTTTGAATATCAATGAAGAGCATTGTTTACAATCCACCCCAAATGGACACCCAAATCGCCTTAGCCTACCTTGTATGCACTCACTTTTAGTGCATTATTGTTATCATACTAAACCCTTAGTTCAATTATCTAGTTGCTTGCATAAGTTGCTAAGTCGAGTCATATCCTTTGTACACAGTTTTATGACGATTGGGACTCATGGGAAAAGTTAAATTTTATGCAATGAAGGGAAGGAACGTTAAATGCAAATTCCTTTTATTTACGTAATAATGTACTCCAAGTGTTTTGATCTTTTCAATTCGGGTCAAATTAGTGTTAGAGTAATTAAAACTCAAGTGTAGGGATGTGCTATTATTTTGATGTTATCGTAGAGGATGGTAGAGTAAAAGTTTATAGGGAAAAAAATCGATAAAAAATAGAAAAAAAAAAGAGAAAAAGAAAAAAAAGAGTGTTGAAAAAAAAACATACGGGCTACCATCCTACATCTATCTTTAAATTTATGTTTGTTTGTTTCAATTTATCTAGAGTTTAGAGTGTCAAGTCTTGGCTTAGCAACGTTATTCTTCTCATGCTTGTAACATAAAGATTTTTGACTTGCCACCATTAAATCGCCTATCCCACCAAACCCTTTGTTTCTTACCGTAAGCCTAACATTACAACCCTTTAAAAGACCTCTTGGATAGTTTTTTTTCTAGGTGCTTACGCCAAAAGCGATGGAGGTTTGATCTAGTCTCAAGCCTATGGTAATCTATGTACTAGGACCGGTTAATGAGTGTTTATCTTCCATTTCCAACTTGATATATTTTATATACACCCGAGAGATGAGAGTATCCAAACACCACTTGTGAGGTGCTAGTATGTAATTCCGTGCTTGTTATGACTTTTCGGGCTTATCGTGTTGTGAATTGTTCTAAACTAATGCTTCATGACCCCTAACTTATAAATTAATTGGCTAAAAGCACATTTGCTTGAGGAAAAGCAAATACCAAGTGTAGGGATATTTGATAAGGATTTAAAAGATACACTTTTGAGGGTAATTTAAGCCTTTAATCGATCACTTTTATATCCGTTCTTGCTTAATTTCGTTCCTTTTCACTTTTAGGTCTCTTGAAGGCAAATTCTTTGGAATGACACTTATTCGGACGAAAAGGCGAATATATGAAGAAAATGGCCAAAGTCAAGAATCAAGACACTCAGTCTTTGGAGCGAGAAGGTGGCGTCATGGCCAAATAGCTACGCCGTCACAACACGCTTTGAGACGACTCAGAAACCAAATTGCTATTTTGCACTTGACGGCATCAGGTTTTAAAGAGTAAGGCGTCACAACTCAGACGGCGTAGATTTGGATCCCGACGGCGTCAGAAGATGAAGCCGACGGCGTCACAACCATAAGGTGACGCCATCACAAAGTTGACGTGGCCAAGACGAAAACCTAATGGCAACGACCCGACGGCGTCACAAATAAAGAGTGACGCCGTCGTATACTGTAACTCTATATATAGAATTCGAATTTTCAGAATTTTAGAGAGGTAGCTTTGTGGAGTAAAACCTAAACTGAACTTTGGCTGTCTTGGGCAGTATCTTAGGGTTCCATACCCTATTTTACAAGAAGATAAGTGATTTATTTCATTAATTCAATCATGTCTTCAATTGTTTGTGTGTATGCTTGCATGTTTTCCATGTCCGGCTAATTTACTTGTGTATTTGCTTAGATCTATGAAACCTAGGTATTGAATATTGATTGGTTGTCCTTTATCTTAATTATGATTGACCTAGTATTGCGATAGGTCATTCGTTGTGTTTTTAATGCTTGAGTAATCTTTGTGAACATTAGTTTATAATCACCTAGAGTTATTGTAGGCTAAACATCCAAGGGTAACCTTATAGTTAGTTTATGAATCATAGAGATTCCGTAGGCAATAACCTTAAGGTAGTCTCAAAGAGTTAGGGAAAAACGCATACCGTACAACCTTAGAAGACACAACGCGTTAAGAATAAGGACGTGACAATTCAACCATCAATAGCAGATAACTAGGGAGTAATAGCATCTAGGTAAACACATTTTTAATCATCATACGAGCACACAACAATAGACATAGACTACCCCCACCTTAGCTTAGTTAATTAGATAATTAGATAAGTAGAGTAATAGGTAGAAATACCAACCCCCCAAATCCAATACCCCGAGATTCGCACCTTTCAATTTTCTAAAAAATATAAAAAAGATAAAAAAATAATCTTCCTCAACCCCAACCTTAGCGTAGTAATTTCTCACTAGCATTCTTATTTCCCTAGAGAACGATATCAATTCCCGAGGCTTACCCTAATACTACACTACAACGATTAGGTTCACTGCCTAGGGTGTTGAAAAACTTGCTCGACGAAAAGGAAGTTCCTTTGACCCCGAACGCTCGTTGTACGCGTATCAGTTCCTCCTACCATCTTGAAAATTATCCATCCTGTTATGAACCTCATGGTCTGTATCGTAAATATACAGCTGCAAAAACCTTGGACGGGTATCAGGGACCGGACATAATCTGCCTATTCGATGATATATCTGACCCGAAACCTTGAAAACATAAGGACCTCTACCCACATTAACATATTCATCAATATTCGCGCCCAAAGAATTCATGGCAAACATCTGATTATAAGCTCGTATAATCTCCAGAAAATGGTCATTGGAATTAAGCTCTCGTACAAGTGCCGGATATTCTCTAATCGTTATAAGCTTAACCCTGCCCTCCAAGCAGAAGCGATTGTACATAGGGCCTCTAGATATCGTAGAAGTACTCAACTTCTCCTCGTCCCAAAACATAGCCCTTCAATGGCGGCAAACACGGTTGCAAGAAACAATCCTCACATATTCTCCCGGCGGACCTGATTAAAAACTCGACGGTCATAAACAAACATAGTGGGAAGGTATAGGAAGGTTGTGTTTCATCAAAGTAAACAATATAGCTAAAGTATACCTGACACAACCGAAGCCCTGTTACTGGTTTGCCTACGTGGCATCTCCACATCAGGCACAGCTTGTGATCTTCGACGACGTTTCTGGTTCACCACGCAAAATATTCCCTGCCTGGAAATCCAGGTCAAAAGTAGCCTGAGCATTCGTCGTGCCGCCAACAAACATGGTTCCCAATTGGAAATCAAGATTGACATGAAAACGCATCAGACCTACATCACCCAGCACCAGAAGCATACGTCTGTTACAACGCGTAACAATATTTGACCATATTTATAACAACAAATATTCAACGATTATCACCAGACCTGAGAAATTATCTGAAGAAGTCCCAACGTCGTGAGCACAAAGAATTGGCTGGCCCGAGCAATCAGGAACATTGTCAATAGCCTCCGTCCTTCCAACCAAAGGTTGCATATTTGGCCAGCGACCAGCAAGATTTGTACCCATTCGCTCCACATTGGGAACCGCGTCATGTTGTTGTTGAAGAGGCGCACCAGCAGCATCTGCATCAGCATTCATATTTGTACAATCTGTTGAAACCCTCTTTCTTTTAAGGGCTTCAGCCAACGAACTTTGTCCGCACTCATCAAACACACTACTCAACCTTTTACAACCGTGATGACGTTGGTCCTCATGTACATCGGCAAAATCACATATGCGATCACCCACATTTGGCAACCCACCATCTCCAGCATACACTTTTGCCGCAACTAAATGAGCACCACCACATTCCGACAGCCCAACAATCGAATCCTCGCAGCTAGTTTCCAAGTTTTCAACCACTAATCGATCATATGAAGCCACAGTTGCCGGCAATACACCTACAAAAAAACACGATAATAAAATATGTTGGAACATCTCAACTTCACAATAATGATAATGTGCCTGAAAGAAATTGAAAGTTACAATAAAAACCTGTTAACAGTTTAGAGCCATGATCAGCACCAGCCCTGAACTGCACACCAAGAGCTGAAGTGCAAGCTCTCTTGCTAGAGGCCTCACATTCCTGTGTAACACCAACATCCAAGCAAACGCCTTTCCTTTTCAAACCACCTTGTCCCCTGAAAACCACAGGTTCACCAGACTATGGCACCACTTCTACCTCGCAACCAGCTTCCAACAACGACCCACCTGTAGGAATAGCAAAATCCACATTCACAACCAAACCATGTGCATCCAAAACAACAGCCCCTAAGGTTCTAACCTGGTCAACCTTTTCTGAATTTTCTAGACAACCATTGACCTCACCAACTCTCTTGCGTGCAACACTCTTACTCCTCATACTAATTATTGAAACTGCTAGACAACAAACTAACCTAAAGGAAGCTATGTTGAAGCAAATATTTCACACACCACCAAAAAAAGGGCAACTAATATGCATGCAAAAAAAAGAAAAAACCTGAAAAACACCAAACCTCCTACCCTCTAAGAATCAAACACCCACAACAAAGAAACTACAATAAACATGCAACAACAAAAGGAAAGCATCTAAAGGTAACATGCAACAATGGAACGGTGGCAGAAAACAATCGTACCTACTCAAAAAGTGGAAGAACTACCAACACAGAAAACCTAGCACTAAAGAAACGAAACGGCAATATAAACAGTTGAGAGGGCCCATGAGTATATTAGTTTGGGCTAGTTATATCGGCACACAATTTTACCACCTATCCAAGCACCAAAAGTTGCGTTGCAATAAAATAAGTTATACATATTATTAAAAAACGTTACCGACATTTGGGATTAGTATAGTTATAGAATGTGATATTTGATTTTGCAAAAAAAGTATAGTAAGTAAATGATTTTAATTTAGGGGTGTAAAAAGAACCGAGGAACCAAAAGAGCCGAAGAACCAAACCGGTGCCGACTATGAACCAAACCGAATATTAGAACCATGGTCCGGACCATGGTTCTAATATTCGGTTTGGTTCATAGTCGGCAGCGGTTTGGTTCGGGTCGGAACAATCAGGTTCTTGTACATTCCGGAAATGAACCAACTCTTTTGAAAGTATTAAGTGGTTGTTTGGACTTTGTGTATGTGCAACTTAAAAAATAGAAAAACAAAACCTTCCCCATATGAATCGCCAACTCTGTAACCTAAAACCCAAAACTCATCAAAATCAAAACCCTAACCTTTTAATCTATTTCAAATAACACAAAAATATTGATTTTTCAATTACTAATGGAATTGAAAGATTCAATATCATCATCAACATGGAAGTAAGTTATTTCAAAATAATTTTTACTATTTATCATGATCATTTGAATTGAATTGGGAAATGTTTACGAGAGTCGTTATCGGATTAAAGAAAATAGCATGATTGGATAAATTATTTGAAGTGCACATGATACTTTTGAACAATTAAAAACTTATCTTTTGTATTTTTGTTTATGTCAATTTGAAGAGTTGAAATTATTGCAACGACTTGTATTGTTGGAATTATAACATATCCTTTATGAATGATTGACAACGAATTTTGAATTTTTTTAATCACTCTTTGGTTGTTGTCGGGAATTACCAAAAATTCCTGTAACGGAACCGAACCGAAGAACTTGGTACGGTTTTCGGTTCTACATTTTCCTTATTTCTGATTATGGTTTGGTTTGGTTTCGGTACCATAGACACCCCTATTTTAAGTGATTATATGATAACATCTAATAGTCCTGAATATTAAGTGTCAATTTCCCCCGATAATGCTCGTATTTTATATCATTTATATGGATTTACGCTTGTTTTCCTCTATATTTCACTTTCAGGTAATTTACGAGCATTGGAGCTAAAGAGACGCGGATTTGGAGAGTTTATTGAAGTTATATGATAGTATGCTCATTTTGAAGATGTTACGGCGTAACTCCCCTCTCACATTACGCCGTAACATAAGCATGGCTTAGAAAACCAACTAAACGGAAGATTACGGCGTAACTCCCTCCTAGGATTACGTCGTAACTAATTAGGTCAAATGAGGTTCCGCGCTGCTGCAAGCTACGACGTAACTAATTCCACGATTACGGGCGTAACCATGATTTATAGAAGGTACGACAGAACTCATTCCTGATGTTACTTCGTAACCAGCTTTTCCAGAGCAAATTACGAAGAAATGGATGTTACGGCGTAACTCTTAACTTAAGTTACGCCGTAACCAGATCTGGCCTATAAATACCGCCCAAATTCCATCATTTCTAATCATCCCATTTCACACACAACATCAGTGAACGTGAGTAGAAGTTAAAGGCAGATCTTGGGGAGCATACGGAGCCATCTCCAAGGGAGAAATCACTCCCCTACGATAAGTATTAGTATTTTATCTTTTCTTTACTTTCAATTCATGTATTTCATAATGTTAAACATTGAATCGATTGCTTTAGTTAATATGAGCGGCTAAGCACCTCTGGTGCTAGCCGAGTTATGATTCCTTGATTGTTTTGTTTATGTTTACATTGGTTCCGTATAATTATTTCTAGTGTATGCATGCATAGTTTGTTGGTAGCTACCCTTGTTTTGGTAGTTTTGAATGGCGGTAGTGGCTAGTTTCTTAGGAGATATGACCAACTGACCCTAAGTAGGTAGACTGAGTGGGAAGGGTAAGATATGACCAACTGACGACCTTTCTTCGCTTGTGCGATTTGAACAACTGATCACCTACCGTTTAGATGAAATTAAGAAGTCAGGGATGAGTGTTTAAGATGCTAGCGCCCGGACACTCATTATTATGAATCTTGCATGTAGCGCTACTTAATGACTTGGCTTAGGGGACTAAAAATAACTGGACTTTCAACGGGTCACCTGCGATCTTCAGTGGAAGCCTTTACTGATAGGCTAGGACGAACTGACCAAATGCTGTCCTAGCGACTTTTACCCCCACTTGAAGTAATTGGATGTAATTAAACGTAAACTTAACTTGATATGATGAATAACTAGGTTAGCACGCTTCTCCTCTATTGATCACAACCCTTGCCTCTATTTTCTTTCTTTGTCTTTAGTTATTAATCAATCATTTCAATATTAAAATCTGTGACACTTAGACTTAGTTAAAATCCACACACATAGCTCTTGGGACGACCTCGGTTTTACCGAATACTACATTACATATGACAGGGTACACTGCCCGTTAGTGCATTAGGGTAGACCAAAGGCATAACGAGACAATATAAATATTAAAACCTGGTCAGTAAAACCTGCATCATTATATTATAGAAGTTTTATCAAACAATATAGTGCCGAAATGTAATATTTTGGGTGAAAAGAAGTAAGGTAATTAAAACTTTTAAACGATTATCATAAAATTTTTATCAAACAATATATCGCTGCAACGCACAGACATATTTACCTCGTTAATAACATTGGTAGAAAACTTAAAAACTTTGACACCTACATTTATTCATGTAAAATTAAAGAAAAATGATTTATTTTCCTACAAAACATTTTAATTACCAGCCTAATTCAAAATGTTTTATTTTAATGTTAAACTTTCCATTTAATGAATCTAATGATATATAATTTCACCGTGATTTAAAATCATTTGAGGACAAAATATTCTTTACATATAAAGTGATCAATATCCACCTTCAATATTTTCGCTATTTTTATTTGATCTAATGGATGAGATTAACCAAACAATTTAAAAACCCACTTTTTTCATTTTTTTTTTCAAATATTAATATTTGTCAAACCATTAATCGTTAAGCGAAAACAAAATATACATTACGACAAGCATTTAATTATCTTTCTATAGATAGGCACTTTGTTATACTTTCGACAAAAAAATCGTGTTTTTCACGTTTTTTTACATTTTTTCGTTTTATTCATTACTGAAATTTGCACGAAAAAAATCACATGTGATTAAACACTAATTTGAATATCACATGTAATACTATTGTTAAATCACATATGATATTATACTAATATCACATGTGAATATCGTATGTGATTTAAAACTAATATCACATGTGATATTCAAATTAGTGTTTAATCACATGTGATTTTTTCATGCAAATCTCAGATTCGGAAAAAAACGAAAAAAAGATGAAAAAACGTGAAAAATGTTTTCTTTTTGTCGAAAGTATATCAAAATGCCCGTCTATAGAAAGATAATTAAATGCTCGTCGCGATGGTATAATTATTTTCGCTTAACGATTAATAGTTTAAGAGATATTTAAATTATAAAAAATATGTGAAATAATAAAATGCTTTTAATCTCAACCATTGATTTCTCTTTAAATGTTGGGTTGGGATGAGTCTCTTGGTATATGAGAAAAGTTTGATATAACTCTCATCTTTCACCATCTAATAATTACATCGCATTAAATTAAATAATTTAAAAAGATGGATTATTTTTCAAAAATTATAAGCAAATTATGCACATGAGAAATGCTAATGTTAATACAAATAAACGCGTAAAAACGTTTATTACTCCTTAAGTGTCCGCTTACATCATGCACAAAGTTTTAGAAAATTCCACTAACTACACTCTCCACCAATCAAATATCATTTTTACCCACTAAAGTCTCATCTCATTGGTTGAAATAGAACATGAACACTTAATTTGGGACATCCAAAGATTCTATTGTGGACACTTAATATGGGACGGAGGGATAATATTTTGCGATCTCTTTGTGTTTTGTTGATAACAAATATAATGTTATCTTAAGTACAATTATAAGGATACATGTTATTTTTGTAAAGCATTTACATATAGCCATTTAAATACAAAAATGTAATAATTAATCATTTGTTGTACTAGTTTATTAGGATGGGTAAAAACCACAACCCATGGATTATATCCATAACCCATTGACCCATACCCATTTGACTAGATACAATGTATTAATTAGATACATTGAATCTAAAGGAATACCCATGGACCAACCCATAACCCATGACCCATAACCAAAAAACCAATGGGCAAAGAGGAGCGTCCCACTGATCCCTAGATTTACACTAGACGGATCCCGTGTGGGAGGGATCCGTGGGATCCGGGGAACAGTGGTAGAAATTGCCTATAAATAGAGAGCCATTTCTTCATTATAACCCACCCCTCTTCTTACAAATTTTATCATATACTCTCATTCTCTTCTAACAAAAGATCACTTGATCTAGAGAGTACTTCCTTCTTTCTTTCTTTAGTGATTCTCATATAGGTCCTTCTCTAAGGCGAGATCACGAGCATTCTACAAGTCATCCAAACAAGGGTCCTTGATTGATTTGTTCCTCCAAGATTTCATAGCGAAGATCTTGTATTTGATATTTCACATATTTGTTGTGTAATAGTCGTGTTGGTTTGGTCCACCGTGTTACGGACCCGGTATTTAGCTTTGTACCGGAAAAAGGTGTAAGCAACGTTGTGAAGGCTTCTCCGCCAAGTTGAAGGAGTTTGTTGACATAGTGCTTGAACTCTCGAGTAGGTGACTCGGGGAGTGGAGTAGGGCAAGGAAGGTGTCCTTGTAGCCGAACCACTATAAATCGGTTGTGTCATTTCTATCCCTTTGCTTTACTTTCTTTACTTGCTTTATCATTAGATCTTTACTTTCTCAACATCCATACGATCTCACATATTATCGAATCTAAAGTTTTTGAAATTAACTTAAAATCGGAAAAACTATTCAACCCCCCCCCCTTCTAGTTTTCCACAATTGGCATCAAGAGCTAAGTTTATAAAAGTTTTAAAGTAAACCGTATTTTAAAACTTTTCGATCACTATGGGTTCGAAAATTACAAGGAAGGAAATCTATGCAACGCCACCTATACTTGAAACTAATGGTTTTATATATTGGAAAAATAGATTGAAACATATGTGAAGTCTAAAGATATTGATCTTTGGTACATTATTGTTGAAGGCGATTTTGAGGCTACCTCAAATGATGATAAAGGAAATTTAGTTAACATACCTCATGATAAACTAAATGATGAAATGAAGAAAAAGCTTTCTAAAAATAGTGAAGCTAAAATGGTTTTGTATAATGCTTTACCCAAAAAGAAATTCGAAAGAATTTCTATGCTTAAAACCTCTAAAGAAATTTGGAATTCTTTAGTTGTAACTCATCAAGGTAATCAACAAATTAAAAATAATAAAATTGATTTATTTGTTCAAAAATATGAACAATTTTCAATATCGGATAAGGAAACTATAGATCATTCATTTGCTAATTTTAATACTATTATTACATCTTTACAAGCACTTGATGAATCTTTTTCTAGCCGTAACCATGTTAGGAGATATCTAAGGGCACTTCCATCTAAGTGGAGATCCAAGGTGACGGCGATCGAAGAGTCAAAAGATTTGACAATCCTCACCCTTGATGAACTCATAGGCAACTTAAAAGTCTACGAGCTTGTCCTTGCTAAAGACTCCGAAGCCTCAAAGGTGAAAGAGAAAAACATAAATCTCTTGCCCTTAAAGCCAAAAAGGCTTCAAGCGATGAAGAGAACTCCTCTTGAGTAGTGACGACGAGGAGTACGCTATGGCGGTGAGGGACTTTAAAAGTTCTTTAGAAGGAAGGAAGATCGTCAAACAACCGTATGACGATAAGAAAAGCTTCCGGAAAAGCAAAGAGGACGAGAAGCCAAAAGATGATCGTACTTGCTTTAAATGTGGGGACCCAAACCACTTTATTAGTAAGTGTCCCAAACGGGATGATCAAAAGGCGTTCATGAGCGGCACGTGGGGAATGAGCGACGAGGAGGACGAAGAAATATGTCTCATGGCAAATGATGAGGTATGTCACGAATACTATAGTAGCTCATCACTAGATGACGACTCATTACATAATGAATATGACAAACTATGCAATATTAGCCTAAAACTAATTAACAAAAACAAGCTTTTAAAAAGTCAAAACCAACGTTTAGATAAAGAAGTCATAGAATTAAAAGCAAAACTGAAACGTCTAGAAAAGGGTAAAATAGCAAGTGGTGAATGTGAACTTTGCGTTCAACTTCAAACACTAGTTGATCAACTAGATTCTAAAATTGCTAGAATGAGTACGAATACTTTAAATATGATATTAGATAGTGTTAAAGCGGTAACAACCAAAAGGTTTATTTATTCAACAACTTGATCCATCAACTAGTGAAAAAAAGAACAACAATTTGTTAAGGCACTAGAAAAACCACCCATTGTTGTGGCGGATCCCACGGATCCCATCAAAAGGGAACCGCTAGTGTTAAGCCGGGATCCGTGGGTCTGCTTGTAGCAAGCAAAGTGGTAATAACGTAGCTTCTTCATCTAGAACTGAGTTCGTTATCGTTAATAAGAAGAAACCAACTCATGTCACCACTAGACAACCACCTCCAAAATATAATCCTACTTTTGCAAGAAACAAAGCTCCATCTTTTTCAAAACATAATCCATCTAGGAGACCTAATAATGTTTACCCGAGAAGTAACCATCAAATGGGATGGAACCCAAATATGCAAAATGGTTTTCCTTTTCAAAACATTGCTCCATGGAATGCATACTCATCTTATCCATACATGTCTAACATGAATGGAATGTTTAACACTAATGGACCCATGAAAAAATGGGGACCAAACTTTTGAGTTAATTGTTTTCTTAGGTGTGCTTAAAGGTCGACCTAGACCCGGATGAATGGGTCAAGGATAGCGGGTGCGAGGCACATGACCGCAATAAGGATCTATTCTCCACATATGAATCCTTCAATAGAGGTAATGTGGTGTTTGGAAATAGCAAAAGTAAAATCATCGGTAAAGGTACGATTTCTAACAAATCTCTAACCATTAACGATGTGTGTCACGTAGAAAACCTAAACTTTAACCTCTTAAGTATAGGACAAATATGTGATAAAAAGTGCAATGTACTTTTTACCGAAATCGGTAGTAAGATATTAAAAAATGGCATAACCATAGGAAGAGGAATTCGGAAACATGGAGTCTATGTCATTAAAATCAGTAATGAACCTAAAGAAAAACTATGTCTTACCTCTATGGATGATACTTCGACCTTATGGGATCAAAGATTGGGTCACGCCAACATGCGACTTCTTCAATCGCTATCATCCAAAGATCTAGTAAGAGATCTACCTAAGTTAAAATATGAACATCACTTTTGTGATGCTTGTAATGTAGGAAAACAAGTTCATTCTAGTCATAAAGCTAAAAACATGGTGTCTACAACTAAGTGTCTAGAATTACTACATATGGATTTATTTGGTCCATCCGCTATCCAAAGTTATGGAGGCAACTACTAAACTTTGGTCATAGTGGATGATTACTCTAGGTACACATGGACAAAATTCTTAAAGAACAAAACGGAATGGTTTAATTATTTTGAAATATTAAGCAAGAAAATCCAAAGACAACTAGGAAGTCCTATAGTGTTTATTAGGACGGATCATGGTAGGGAATTCGATAATGAAGTGCAATTTGGAGCTTTTTGTGACGCTAATGGTATTACTCACAACTTCTCGGCTCCGCGCACTCCACAATCGAATGGGGTAGTTGAAACAAAGAATAGAACCCTACAAGAAATGAGTCAAACCATGCTTAATGAGCAATCCATACCTCAAAAGTTTTGGTGCAATGCCGTTGATACTTCAACGTACATACTCAATCGAGTCTTAATTAGACCAATCTTAGGTAAAACTCCATACGAGTTACTCCGAGGCAAAAAGCCTACGTTAGATCACTTTAGAGTCTTTGGTAGCAAATTTTTTATTCTTAACACTAAAGATTACCTTACAAAATTTGATCCTAAATCAACCGAAGGTATCTTTCTAGGTTACTCTCCAAATAGCAAAGCTTACGTCATATTAAACAAAGAAACAATGAAGGTAGAAGAGTCATTAAATATAAAATTTGATGAAAGTCCACCCAAACCCTCTCCACCTCTTGTCGATGACGAGATTGTAGAAAGTGAAGCTATAGTAATAAAGAAAAAGATAAATGAAAAAGAAGAACCTTTAAATGATTAAGTCATAAACATTAAAGAGTCCAAAGATCACCCTGTAGATAAGGTCATAGGAAAGCTAAACGAAAGAACATTAAGATCTCAAGTTCAAAACCAAAGTAGCTTGTTTTGTTTCGTTTCAACCATAGAACCTAAGAATACACAATAAGCCATAAAAGATGAAAGTTGGGAAATGGCTAGGCAAGAAGAATTAAATAAATTTGTTTCTAATGACGTATGGACACTTGTCCCTCCACCTAATAATCAAACCATAATAGGAACCAAATGGGTTTATAAAAACAAATTTGATGTAAACGGAGTAGTGTCTAGAAACAAGGCTAGACTTGTTGCCCAAGGGTATAACCAACAAGAAGGAATAGACTTTGATGAGACCTATGCCCCCGTGGCTAGATTAGAGTCTATAAGAATACTTATTGCGTATGCTTGTGCTAATGATCTAAAGCTTTATCAAATGGATGTCAAAAGTGCTTTTCTAAATGGTTTTATTAATGAAGAAGTATATGTAGCTCAACCTCCGGGCTTCATCGATTTTGAAAAACCTAAACATGTGTATAAATTAAAGAAAGTCCTTTATGGTCTTAAGTAAGCTCCAAAAGCTTGGTATGATAGACTCAAGTCATTTTTAATTAAACACAACTATACCATGGGGTTAGTTGACAACACACTTTTTACTAAGAAAAGAGAGTCACATATAATCATAGTGCAAATATATGTAGATGATATTATATTCGGATCCACTTGTCAATACATGTGTGATGATTTCTCTAAAATCATGCATGACGAGTTCGAGATGAGTATGATGGGAGAACTTAGTTTCTTTCTTGGTCTACAAATCAAACAAGTAGAAGATGGTATCTTCTTTAATCAATCTAAATACATAAAGGAGATGTTAAAGAAATTCGGTCTAGAAGAGTCGAAACCAATTGGGACACCAATGTCATCCGACACCAAACTCACAAAAGATGAAGACGGCGAATCCGTCGATAATACTAAATATCGTGGCATGATAGGTTGTCTCCTCTACCTCACGGCAAGTAGGCCGGATATCATGTTTAGTGTTTTCTTATGTGCTAGGTTTCAAGAAGACCCTAAAACATCACACCTAGAAGCCTTAAAAAGAATATTTATATATATTAAGGGTACAACACAATTAGGATTATGGTACCCTAAGGGCACGGGAGTAGAAACAATTGTATATGCAGATTCTGACCATGCAGGTGATTATGTTGACCGAAAAAGAACAAGTGGGGTATGTACTTTTATGGGATGTTGTTTAACATCTTGGTTTTCAAAGAAATAAACGGCATTAGCAATATCAACAACCAAGCCGAATCGTCTCCGCCCAAGAAAGCATGCCAACAAGCACTATGGATGAAACAAGCGTTAGTCGACTACGACATTCATCTTAGTGACATACCCATTCTATGTGACAACAAGGGTGCCATAGATCTAAGGGGAACATCTCTATTGAGAAGGTAGCACAAAGCGTATAGAGATTCGTCATCACTTCTTAAGAGACAATGTTCAAAAGGGGAACATCTCTATTGACAAGGTAGCATCCGAAGACAACATAGCCGACGTCCTCACCAAACCGTTGAAGCGGGAACAATTCAACCTACTTCGTCTTGGTCTTGGTCTCATGGAACAAACGTCGTAACTTACTTTTTGACTCTACAAGGTATGTAAACACTAGCCTTCTTCTTTCTGAGTCTAGGATCTCTATTTCACGCACAAATCACAAACAATACGGGAATTTTCAAAACCCAAGATAAGTTTTTCACTTATAATTTTCTTATTTTCTTTCAAAATAAGTACGAGTTACATACACATCCTTCTTTCAAAAGGATAAAACGTTTGTATTTCACAACATAGAAATCTCTTTTCAAAATGCTTTCTAAAATGATACTTCTTCCCGTATCAATTTCACAAAAGCAATTTCTCACGTCTAGGACAAATCGCTTTTTCATTATTAATAAAACGTAAAAACCCGTTTTCATTGCATCTCATGTCTTTTGAATGCTAAAGGGGACACATAACTAACATGTGTTTTCGGCTACATTCATTTAAGCCACAATGAATTAGGAGCATTGGTAACACTAAATTACGTACTCAAGTACTAAATATGTGTTTTCGGGTTATCTCACATAATAGTATGCTTTTCCACTTCTAGTTTATTTTCTTTTTCTTCTTAGGAGTCGAGATAACCGCAACTCCAAATAGTTTGCATATAGGCACACACTAGGCAAAAATATTTCCAAGAGAAAAATTTTGTGCTGCCTGGATCACCAAACCCACGGATCCCAGCCTTCATGCTGGACGGATCCTCGAGGAAGGATCCGTGAGATCCGTAAGACGTAAGCTGTTTTTACCTTCTATTTTTCTCACTTTGGATGAAAAATCCACATTTGTTTTTTTGGAGTATGTTCTTTAATGCTTGTGTTCTCATGATCACATGCCTTAAATTCATATCTAATCATTAGATTTTAATCCAAATTTTGGGTCAAGCATTCATTACAATGCTTTGCTTTTCTATATATAGAACTCCCAAAATGCTTGCACAATTCCTCTCATCTTCACAAACAAACAACACCATGTCATTCACAAGTTCTTACAACTTAGATGAATCACCTAGTACAAACAATCATCTTCAAGAAACCCAAACCTTTGTACTTCCACCTTCCAAAATACCACAATCAAACTCTAGGATATCCGCATGGATTAACATCCGATCTTGTTGCTTAGGAAAACCATCATCATATGGCTCATCACCATCAAATAACTCACCACAAGATGCTTCCATTATAGCACCTCCTTCAACACCAACTTCATCACCAAATCACTCACCACCTAAAATCACTCTTTTGGAACTCCTTACGACTCCAACAAGATCTCAACAACCAAAACAAAAAGAAATAGCCTTTTTGACACCTCCAACTTCTCCAAACACAATATTCAATGATCTTGAAACATCACCACCTTTAGCTCCCATTAAACTACAAGAACATCTAGGTTTTTTTCCACCACCACTTCCAATCATTCCGGATTTTGATCCGTATTTTCCTATTTTTCCACCACAACTTCCGCAACTCACAAATCAAAACAACCCGGAAGACTTTCGTACTCATTACCCACATCACTTACATTGTGAACATTGCCAATCCACTAGGGAAATTGCAATAGAAGTTAGGGAAGAAATGCGATTCATACTCAACCTCATCCATGATCGCATCAATACAATTACTCATCCAAACCTTCATCCATAACCTTATGCAAGCATGGAAGGAATCATTATTACTATTTTCTATTTTTTGTACTTTTGAGTCATTTTCAAGAACAAGTCTTGTTCTTACTTTTACATGCTTGTAGGTGGCATACATACCACTACACTTTGTTGTTTTATTACAAGGCTTTGTTTACACACCTTGGATCCCAATCTTGATTCTTGTCAATCATAAGATTCTTTAAGCATGTTACTAACCTTTCTCTTTGTAGGATTTTTTTATTTTTCTTCACTTACCGCTCCAAACTAGGGGGAGCTACCGTCAAGGGGGAGTAAGCGATACGTGGACTAATTTTTCCACACTTTTATTTCTTTGAAGGGTTAATGTTTTGTTTCGACAAAAAGGGGGAGAAGAAGTAAAACTTAGGGGCTTTCAAAACATACATCTATTCTTAAGTTTTACTCATCATAACATTATGTTTTGTCATCAACAAAAAGGGGGAGATTGTTAATACAAATAAACCGTAAAAACATTTATTAATATTTTGCGATCTCTGTGTGTTTTGTTGATAAGAAATATAATGTTATCTTAAGTACAATTATAAGGATACACGTTATTTTGTAAAGCATTTACATATAGCCATTTAAATACAAAAATGTAGTAATTAATCATTTGTTGTAATAGTTTATTAGGATGGGTAAAAACCACAACCCATGGATCATATCCATAACCCATTGACCCATACCCATTTGACTAGCTACAATGTATTCATTAGATACATTGAATCTAAAGGAATACCCATGGACCAACCCATGACCCATAACCAAAAAACCAATGGGCAAAGAGGAGCGTCCCACGGATCCCTAGATTTACACTAGACGGATCCCGTGTGGGAGGGATCTGTGGGATCCGGGGAACAGTGGCAGAAATTGCCTATAAATAGAGAGCCATTTCTTCATGCTAACCCACCCCTCTTCTTACTAATTCTCTCATATACTCTCATTCTCTTCTAACAAAAGATCACTTGATCTAGAGAGTACTTCCTTCTTTCTCTCTTTAGTGATTCTCATATAGGTCCTTCTCTAAGGCGAGATCACGAGCATTCTACAAGTCATCCAAGCAAGGGGTCCTTGATTGAGTTGTTCCTCTACAAGATTTCTGTAGCGAAGATCTTGTATTTGATATTTCACATATTTGTTGTGTAATAGTCGTGTTGGTTTGGTCCACCGTGTTACGGACCCGGTATTTAGCTTTGTACCGGAAAAAGGTGTAAGCAACGTTGTGAAGGCTTCTCCGCCAAGTTGAAGGAGTTTGTTGACATAGTGCTTGAACTCTCGAGTAGGTGACTCGGGGAGTGGAGTACGGCAAGGAAGGTGTCCTTGTAGCCGAACCACTATAAATCGGTTGTGTCATTTCTATCCATTTGCTTTACTTTATTTACTTGCTTTATCATTAGATCTATACTTTCTCAACATCCATACGATCTCACATATTATCGAATCTAAAGTTTTTGAAATTAACTTAAAATCGGAAAAACTATTCAACCCCCCCCCCCTTCTAGTTTTCCACAGCTAAAATTACACAAAAAAAATAATAAAAAAATGATGTGTAGTAAAATAATTTGTTTTAAAAGAAAGAGTTGTAAGAGCAAACGGTATCATGAAACTCGCCTCTCGCCGTTCCTACGTGGCGCTTCGCTACTAGCTCACTGCCACACGGGGGTTGCTCGTCGGCCTCTCGCCGTTTGTTCCTCGTTGGGCAAACGAAGTAAAAAAACGATAAAAAAAACTTTACGTAAAATTAAACTGTTTAATGTATCCGTTGCACTTTTTAAAATGTATCCGTTACTTTTTTTTTAATTAATCTCACTTTACACACTATAAATAATACACCATTTTAACAACAATTTGCACACAATTCTTTTCAAAAAATATTACTTTCAATATCTTAACACATACAAAAAAAATGTCTAAATGTCCAAACGACGAGTATTTTACTTCGATTCTCAACTCAAATCCACAACGATACTCGACTTCTTCGAATCCATCTACCCCATTGTCACAAAACTCAAATTCTTCCTCACAAATGGTTTCACCGTTTGGTACGCATATGACACCTCGATCAAAGTTATCAACTACAATTTGCGTATCATCAAAACCAAACACAAGGATTCCAAAATTTAAAATATCCAAGAAATACACCACCACAATTCCTTCACCCACAATCATCATAACCATCACAACCACAAGTTTTTCAATCTCAACCACAATTCTTTGAATCACAACCATTACAATCACAATTAAAAGTACCACAACCCCCATCACAAGACACACATGATGCACGACGTAATGGGAAAAAAGCCGTGAAACCGTCAAAAACAAAAAAACCACCCATGGTGAATTTGGATGCGGATGTCGAGGATGATGTGGAGTAACATACACGAGCGAATACCCGTTGGACATTCAATGAAGAAACGTTGCAAGCCGAGAATTAGGTGGAAGTTTCTTAGAATGTCGAGATCGGAAATGACTGTTCCGACGAAGTGTTTTGGAAGCAGATTATGGAGGATTTCAACACGGCTACAAATGTGATCCTTGTACCAAAAATATGATCTCAGGGAATTGACTAGGCTTAGCGGTGATTGCGAAAAGTTCAACACTATTTTCAACACTATCCCGTTTTTGTCTCTTTTATCAATTTTTGTACGTTTTTATCCATTTTATTTTGTTTTTGTCCATTTGTATCCCGTTTGGTACGTTTTTGATACGATTTATCCATTTTTGTACATTTTATCCCATTTTTGTTCATTTTTATCCATTTTTGTATATTTTTATCCGTTTTTGTCATGTTAATCCGGTTTTTGTCTGTTTTTTTCCCCTTTTGTCTGTTTTATCCCCTTTTTGTACGTTTATTTCCACTTTTTATATGTTTTATCCACTTTTCCACTTTTTATCCGTTTTTGTCCATTTTTATCCTTTTTTATCCATTTTTGTACGTTTTTATCCATTTTCGTCCTTTATATCCCATTTTTTCCCGTTTTTATCCGATTTTATACGTTTTTGTATGATTTTATCCATTTTTATTTGTTTTTCTCCATTTTATCCTTTTTTGTGCATTTTTATCCATTTTTGTCTATTTATATCCTATCTCTGTCCGTTTTTATCATTTTTTATACGTTTTGTCCGTTTTATCTGTTTTTGTCCATTAAGATCCATTTGTATCCCGTTGTATCTATTTTTATCTATAAGATCGTATATTTAATGTTGTTTGATGATTCGGGTGGTCTAGGGAGATGATTAAACAAGTGTGCCATGTTTAGAGAGTGAAAGAGATGAGAGGAAGTTCTTGAGAGAGAAAGTAAACAAAAGAAAATGCAAGGTTAGATTAAGAGCTTCCAACCCTCTACCTTGGGAGGTAGAGGGTATTTATAGTTTACAACCTAAACGTCCTCCTGACGGACTGTGGATCAGGCATACAGTGGGTAAAGATCCGTCCTTCCTCCACGGTGTTACACTAAGCTAAACTAAGCTAATAACTAACTAATAAACTACTAAATAACATAAATAACGATAAGTCTACAAGCTAACTTATGCTAGATTATATTTGGGGTGACCGACTCTTCACTATGGAATTTCTAATTCCTAACAATCTCCCCAAGGGAGGTCACCCCATGTTTTACATTTGAATCCTAGCATTCTAATTTATCCTCGGTCTTGAGCTCGTAGACTTTAATTCTTCACTTCGCAATCTTTGTGCTTTAGCGGTGACTCTTCATAGTCCGATTAATTTGTACTTTCGGTGGAGGTCTTTGAAGCGATCCACATCTTGATGATCTTGAGCTTTCTTTGAGATCATCACCATAGTAAATCTCGGAACACCCTTTATTGTGTTGCCATCATGTGATGTTGTGACTTTTGGACCCACATGCTCACACTTTACGGATCATGACATCTTTTCATCGAGTAGCGGAAGCATCTTTGTATATCTTTGATTGTCATGATTTTCTTCAATTAAGTGTGAATCTTTGTGAGCATGCGGTGTAAATTGACTTCTCAATATTGATCACCGCAATCGTCCAATGTTCCCGCAAACAACAGATTAGCACTAAAACACACGAAAGTGTCTTTGTTCACTTCGTTGAATATAGTTGCAAGAACTACGGTTCCCGTTGATCAAGATAAATCGCCTGTGATCGGTAGAGTTCAAGAATCTCCTTGATGGGGTTTCGCATTTGTTCTAGCCGTTCTCAAACTGGAGCGTCCCAAAGAAGACAACACGGAGTGAGTGAACCAGCGAATTGAGATTCACTAATTGATGAAAAATTGATTTGAAAACAATCGCGTATTGCTTAGAAGAAAGATTTTTGCATTACGACGAAGGTTTTATGAGAAAGATCAATTTTCAATCATAAATACTTTTTGTATTTGAAAAGAGTACACATTCGATGTACTAGAGAAAAGAAGAGATTCGCACATCGAACGGTTTTTCCAAAAGTTTTTTTCAATCAGAGATACTTTTTGTGTTTGAAAACATGAATACACATTCGATGTGCTAGAGAAAAGAAGATTTGTACATCGAACGGTTTTTCCAAAAGTATTCGTTAATTCATTTCCTGGACCAAGGTTGATTCAAGAATGAATCGCCCCATCGTTTCTATCCAGTTGTCACAAGCTTGATCTTTTGGAAAGATCTCACATGTCACCCACCAAGAGCTTGTTTGATGTTGGCTCTAGAAGGATTTCCATCTTCATCGTGAATATTTAACATATCACTTGGATGTTCTGGCAATACCACAAGGATAATGTGTAGGACTTTCAATATATACTTACTTTCCACATTATGTGAAACAGCATGTCTTTGTTAATTTTGGGTCCTAATGAGATTTTGTGGATGATCTCTTGGCTCTAGACTCAATTGTGCACATTTGGTTCCTATGTCGGAGACTAGGGAGAGGGTCTCCTTCTTCAATATTAACAGTCTCTAAGAGAAAGTCGATAGATTATGTAGGTTCCCCGTGAGAATGCAACAAGCCCTTTTAAGAGGAACTTGAGTAGCTTGGGAAGTTTTAGTGCAGTGTGTCACTGGGTCCATGACGTCTTGTCTTCAATACCGGTGTTACCTTGGTAATAGCCAGTAGCATATGAATTGAACCCGGTTTCTGCCCTAAGGTTGAATTAATGGAGGGCTATTTAACCCCTTCAGTGCTTACCGGTTTCACATTCAATTCTTTTTCATTCTTTAACCCCTTCAGTGCTTACCGAGACTTCATAACTAGAACGTTGTTGGGTTTATTCCAGTACTAGCTCTGTCTCAGTCCGCACTCTTCCCGTATTCTCATTTTTCTCCTTTTTTTAATCATACCTAAGGACTCTACACTATCTAGTGGATTGTCCCTGGGTAGATCCCTTCGGCTCTGGCGGGATCATGGGAACTAATACCTAACCTCACCATCCTTATAACTCCATACATAAAGTAAAATGGTCGGTCTTTTGGTACAGTTCTTTCCTTCTTGAAACCAATTGAAAAATCATTTGGAAAATCAATCAAGGTACTTGTGATATAATATCAAAGCATTTTGTACCTTAATTGTTTTTTATCTTTTAGAAATGCTCCCCCTCAACATGTGCACATGATTTTGAAATTGTTTAGCACATGGAGGCAAGAGTTCTTTTGAAATAATTTATTTGATCACAATTTCCTTAGAAAAAGCCTTTTGATTTTCTTGGTAAATTCTCCCCCTCAAAATGTGCGTTGGTTATTTGAAATCATTTAGCACATAGAGGAAAGAGTTCTTAGAAGTACTTTCACGATCATATAAGCCATTAAGAAACCATTAAATAAACAATCAAGGTACTTTATGTTGAAACATAGAAATCTTTGTACCTTGAAAGTTTATTTTCTTTTTGAAATGCTCCCCCTCAATATGTGCTTCGAGATTCGAAAGCGTTTTGCACATATGGGAGAGCAGCATGCACATTTGAAACAAAACGATCACCTTTTATCAAGTTTCATTATTAAATAAAAAATTCTCCCCCGATCAAAAATATCAAACCTTTTGAGATTTTGGATCCCAAGTGATTTAATAAGGTTTAGAAAACATGGGAGAAAATGTGGCCTTATTTAAATACTCTTCTGGTTTTTGGTTAAATGCTCCTTCTCAATCATGTGCATCATGTATTTGAAATAGTTTGGCACATGAAGGAAGGAGTGCTTTTGAAACAATCACCCTTTAAAACCGATTTGAGATTTAAATCACGATCACTCCCCCAATCAAAAATATCAAACCATTTGAGATTTGTGATCCCAAATGATTTAAATCATTTAGAAAATTTTAGGGGAAAGACGTGGCACGATTTAATTTTGAAAAATGATTGATAAGGAACAGTTTTTCGACATTAAAGATTGTTAGTGTCAGGTATGATAGTTTTTAAGAGATCTTTAAGTAAAATAAAACAATTTCACAATCAAACAAGAACAGAAAAAATTTCATTTTGAAAGATCTTTGAGTTTTAAAGAAAATCATACCATGACATAACATTAGATATTTAGATCACCACTTATTATCGTACAAACGGACTTGATAGATGAAATATCGATTGAAAATATTTAGTTTGAAATCACTCTCCCCCTCAATCCATGACCGTAGTCGTTGATTGAGTGACTTTAGTTTAAATTGAAGTCCGGTTGATTTCTAAAATTTAAGTCCAATTTATTTTCAAACCAATATTTTTCCATTTTCAAAACAATATTTTCAAAATTGTTTTTAAAATGGTATCATCCACTACTTGTCCTGCACAAAGATACGTTAGGTGGAGATAAACAGAAGCTGCTTCAGTTGTTGCTGTAGGGCTTGAAGAAAACCATCTGCTGATGCAACAAGACCTCTGACGTTGCATATAACATGCCAACTCTTAATAGAGATCCAATTAAGCTCCGTTTCTTCTTTTGTCGACCCAAGAAATAGTTGCCCTTCTCTTTCGGCATCCAATCATCTTCTTATGTGGGATCCGGATCGGGAACATTCTTATAAACCATGATATCTGCATACGTTAGTGGACACAAGCAGATATATGGTGGTCGACATCACCCAAACAACAATCGACTAATAAAAGTCAATTTAACATATCAATCAGATCATATAAAGGCATGGGAATATTGTGTTCATCAAACTATAATCATCTAATCTTAACAATCACATCCTAGACTCCTAGTCCTTCAACATAGGCAAACATATTTTTCTTTTAAGCACATAGGATGATAATATAAGCCCGTTAGATGATATATATTTGAAAACATTCTCCCCCTCAATCAATGACTCATTCTATCAAAAGTTTTAAATAAGCTGAAGTCATTGATTAGGTTATGCAAATTTATGAAAACTTGATTCTGATTGATTTTCAAGCAACTCATTTACCACCATTTTGTTAAAACAAACATTTTTCTGAAGAATTTTTTTAGAAGGAAAAATATTTGAGTAGGAACAGCAGTCCTCCAACATACTTTCCTCATTTTGTTTTAGGATAATTGAACGAAATATTTGAAAATTGGTTTAGCGCAGCACTTTCCTTTCTTGAAGAACGGGTTGCTATCTGCAATAATAGCAAACCATGGTTTTAGCGCGGGTTACAGTCTGAAATAACTGCAAGCCATAGTTTTAGACATGTGTTGAAAAAGAATATTTACACCTCCTGCTCGAACTTCATCTATGGTCCCATGCCATTATTGAATGACATTTCTAACACCGCAGATGTTATCGATACCAGAAGACAAATCTTGAGAAAACAATATTTTTTGTCTTTTTCAAATTTTCTGATTTTTATGGGTTTTTGTAGGTTTTATATTTTTCTATTTTCTGTTTGCAGGTTTTATATTTTTGTATTTTTGTTTTGATAGATTTTACAAAGATAGATTAGATGATATAGTTTAAGAAGAATGATGATACGAGTACCGAGATAAGAATATCAAACAGCCCCGTTGTAGAAGATAGAAGTCATCATCTCTTAAGCTTTTACCACCAAAGCTTCCGAGGCTCTTGAAAAGAAGGAATTGAGCCTTTAAGAATGCGAGACTTTGGCAGCTTCCCCCCGAACTGAAAATCCTTTTGTTGAGCAGATTCGAAGCTCTATTTCAAGCTTGCCTTAGCCAGGTGCACAAAGAAGCACACCATTATCATCGATCTTGCTGCTCTTTTAAAGAATAATCATCGTGATTCTTCGTTCGAGGTTATATCATCCAAAAGAACAACAACGTATCATCCCTCACACAAAACAATCTTCTCATATCTCTTTTCTACTGACTTCTGAAGCGATCCATACCAAAAGGTGTCAAGAGAACAATTCCCCCAAGTAGTTGAATTGATGCAGTTAGTCTCTTTGAATAATGCTCAAGAACTCTCCCGAATACACATCATGAGGGGAATGAAAACACCTCCCCAATGTTCACATTTTTCTTCCCTGATGATCGTGTATAAAGCTCAAGAACCAGAAGTACACCAATACCTAAGAACTCTCCCGAATACACATCATGAGGGGAATGAAAACACCTCCCCAATGTTCACATTTTTCTTCCCTGATGATCGTGTATGAAGCTCAAGAACCCGAAGTACACCAATACCCAAGGAAGGAATAACTGATAACACCTCCCTCATGTTACACATTTATCTCCCCTGAATATGTCATACTTGTGTACCTCTTTTATCTTCAGAAACTAACTCTTCCATCTCTTCCCCCACATAGTTGGAATAAGGACACTAAACGCCATGAGTCAAACCTTGAGTTTCTCTGTGGTCATGACATTCGTCTACCCGGGATATCTTCAATCACTTAAAAGTATTAAGTTCATCAAGTTTACTCGCGTTTAGTGGTGTCTCCTTCCCCCTTGCTGGTTTTGATACTTAAGAATCAGCAAAACATTATAAGCCTAAATACTTGAAATCTGTTGAGAAGATCGCTTGAGGTATTTGTGAGAATCAACTTGCTGAAGTACAGTGTGAGCAAGTCTAATTAGGGATTAAATCAGACATTTCATCCTCCCCCAATTAGTGCTCTCCCCTAAACCGACAATCTGTTTGATAAATACCCGGATTAAGAAGAAGTCTTTAGATCGTTAAATGCAACTCGTCTTTAGTCTTCTAACATGCATCAGAAAATGTAGAACAGACTTTAGACTCGACCTTCTTCTAGATTGTCCATTTGGGGAATAGAAAGTTAACATCTTCATCTCACCACAAAAGGATCCCAATTAACTTACATCTTGCAAATCCCCTTAACTAAAATCCCTCCCAATCAAACAAGAACAGAAAGATGTTCATCAAGGAAATTAGCAATCAGCCCGCAACGAACACACTAAATGGTAACACCAAACTACCAATCACATCAAACAAGAACAGAGAGATTGTTCGGAATCATCATGTTGATGTGTACGTGAAGCATTAACCGGAAGCACTTTGTCGATAAACTCATCAGTCCGTGAGAAGATGTCAACCAACGACTCTTAGAAGAAACATCATGTGAAGATGATCCGATAAGAAGAAGCTCGGTTCTTACATGAGTTAGGAGCCGTATGACCAAATATTCTCAGATAAAACTCAACATGCAGCAGTCTCACACTTCTTCTCCCCCTCAAGAATTGCATACGGAGTTGCCATTCTTGATTGAATAAGTGAACATCATCCAAATGTAGTCTATTCACACTTCTCCCCCTCAAAGGTAGCATATGATGTCGCCATCGTCATTATAATTGAGCAAGTGGAATAAGAAAACTAGCAACGATAGTCCGGTTCACTTGATGATTGAGCGCGCATGGAAAAAGCATGAAGCATGTTGATGAGAATGGTCATAAATAAGAAGATTTCTCTTCTTCAGAAGATAAAGTGCACTGACACGTACACTTTTCTTTTCTTTAGAATACGAGGCTTGAACTGTTGTGTTCAAACGTCATAATCTCTCTCTTTTCATCTACTCTTGGCAAACTTATAATCAACCCCATTATCATTCAGTAGGCTCTTTGTCGTGACAGCTGATGGAGAAAACCCAATATGATTAATTTGAACTTGAAGTAAACTAACCCGAACTCGTGACTTAAACTTGCACATATGTAACAAAGAGCGGTGCCGAGAATTCATGCCCTTTTGAATCTCTAAGTACTCTATACTCTTCAACCAACCAACCATCAAGTATTAGAAGTACATCACCTCTTGAAACTCCACAATTCAATGTGACACTGAGCACTACAACGTAACTCCTTAAAGTGATAGTTATTTTGTGGTGGTAAGAGCCCAATTCCCCCAAGTGGTAAAAGAAAAGGAAAAGTCACCCAACAATAACTAGATTTCCATGTCTTCGTTTTTGATAATAAGCTCGAACAAGGATCTTGAAGAATCTTCATCCAACCATCCCGATACCTTGGATACTAAGTACACTCGCCGTGATATTTCACTTCAACTTCAAATAAATAATAGTGAATTGACGCGTTGTCACATCTTTCGGTTAAAAGCTCAACTCTAGCCTTCTTTGACGTTTTAAGTGAACTGTGATAATGGTTTTCATCCCGACCATGGTTAAAAGCACATAACCCCATAAAACCATGTAATAACCAAACTGCCATGACGAATATCCAAACACACATCCAATTCATGAATTACACCCTTTTATCCCTTCTTCGAAGTAGAAACTGTAGCACCAACATCAGATGAGACCTAGAAATACACTTTCCTTTCTCCAAGATGGTTCCATCATCACGGGATTTTACAATTCTATAGTTTAAACCGAGAAATAGTTTCTTTCGCGGGATTTTACAAGACCAAGAATAAACCGTAAGATGGATCTGGAAATGCACTTTACTATTACCAGGATGTTTCCATTGTCACGGGATTTTACAAGTCTATGATTCAAACCGAGAAATAGATTCTTTCGCGGGATTTTACAAAATCAAGACAAAACCGTAAACAATGTTTGTTTGAATGTGTTATAACAACTTTGGCTTTGGTGAATATCAGCTTTAGGGGAACATGCAGCGGTTCATCAACGATTCTTTTCCATCATCAACAATTCTTTACCCATATGTAGATAACTTCACAAACCATACTAAGTCGAGTAGTATACACCACTTCCCCCTGAGGTTGACCGTAAAACATCAAAGTACACGTTTCTCCCCCTTGATGGTTTCGAACTTTCGGAAGCATCATTAACGTGTAAGACCGTCTGCACGAAAAGTTCTTGTCATAAGCAAGCATCTTGAAGAATCATGGTTGACACTGAAGATTTTAGAAAGATTTTGCTTAAACTGTGAAGTATCATTGACATTTTGTAGCGACGAATATTCCATGAGAATTGTTGATCACATCTCAACCATTAAATACTTTGGTAATCACATTTTCCACAAATTCTGTCGGCTATTGTTGTGACCACTTGAAAGAGCAAACCCGATATACCAGATTTGAACATGAAGTAGAATTTCCCAGATTTGCTACATAAGCTTGTACAAATCCTTATGAAAAAAAACAGTGTACCCAATGTACCAAACCTCTTGACATATCCTCAACTGCGTGAGACACCGAAGTGATAGTTACGTTGTGGCTTAAGCGAGAAAGAATCACAAAAGTAACTAAATAGCCAAGCCTTTATCACACTCTATCAATGCCCAAACAAGTCATCTTCGCGGAAGGGTAGAAAGAAAGAAGACGAAATAAGTAAATGCGCCCGGAAAACCTCACTTCAAATTCAAATAAGAGATACCGTAGAAAACTCCGTAGTCAGCCAATTTCCAAAAACAATTCAAGCCGTGACGTAATATCTTCCGTGAAAGATATATAAACCAAAGTATCAATCTGCATAACACAATCACTCTCATCAACAAATCTCATAACCCAATCAAGTCTCATCATCAACAGGTCCAAATAATCACTTTTATTTTGACCCGGTTCAAACAGTATACCCAGTTCAAGAGAGATATTACCCGGTTCATCTTAAATCATAGGCCCAAATCACTTTACCAAAACACCACTAAATCCGTCAAGCCCGAATAAGAAGTAACGAGTCATCTCCGTAGTCATATTTGATAAGCGTTACAAAGTCTAGTCGTAAAGTATAACCTCGTGAAAATTGTAGACCAAAATACCAACAATACAACTCTTAACCAATATATCAAAACTTAATATCCAAAAAAAATGTAATTTAGATAGAAGCATTTGATTGTCCATAACTAGTATACCATATAAACCCATACGAAACAACGTATTTAGTCCAAAAACCGTGTAAACTTTGTCTAAGTCCAAGACCCATAACAAGTTCAAAATCAACAGCCCAAGGAAATTTTAAACCCGATCCATATTCAGTTTGAACAATTCTAATCGGATCAAAGGCCCAAAATGAAGTTAAGATACCCGATCCATTTGTTAATCACTATATCCAATGAAACCCTAATCCCATGGGTATTTAACACCTCCTCATCATACCTAACTTGAACCCTAATATCACTCACATCATTTCCTCCGCCCCCATCCATATCTAAATACTTCTCAATCCTTACAATCTCTCACAAATCAAACGCCTCTCACATCTTCACCGGTCACGAGAATGGTTTCAACATAAAGAACCAATTGACCTCGCCACAAGGATGGCTTTGAGACACATCATCAAGGACACGGTAGGTTTCAATTGAGAGTTATTTCGTTTCATGTGATTTTTCGTTATAAACGAACCAGGAAAGTGAGTGTAACATTATTGTTATTCTTCTTCCTTTTAGTTCGAATAATTAATAAAGGAGCACATGCTTCAAAATCAAATCAGTGATGAAATATGTTCGACAAAAACAATCTTGTAAAGATTAAGCAAAAACGAACCGATCTGATATTTTTATTTTTGAAATTATTTCTTGTTGTCCATTGGTTCTGAGAATAAGGTAGATTTGGATTTGTTGACTGATGTTGGCACATGTCTTGCACGAGTCCCACGAGTCCTTGTTGATTTACACAATGTTTCTTGGACCGATGAGGACTCTGAGGTTGATTTATTTTCCATATTGGACAAAGCACTAGGCTGATGATGGTTGTGGATAGAGATAATTGAAAATGATTGTAGCTTAGACATGATATTGATATGGATAGGTAGCAACCTGATGAAGTACATTTGTTGATGTTGATGATTGTTGATGTTCTTGTTTGCGACTGATGATGGATTTACATCCTGAAGTCGTGACATGGTATTAGGATCTTAGGTCAATTGGTCAACAAATCGCTTTTTGATAGTCACCATACAGTCAAATCGCATATGTTTTACCAAATACACAACTCGCATAAAAGTACTTAGACAAACCGCATGCCTTATTTCAGTTTGACAAATCGCATTCACATACGTTTTCAACAAAACGCATCTTGTTTCAAATCAGACAAACCGCATAGTACTTTTTCCAGTATGACTAGTCGCTTTTGACCAAATCGCATCATTCTTCAAAACAGACAAACCGCATAGTTGGATACATTGAATCTGGACAGATAGGACAAATCGCATGCCAGTTTAAGACAAACTGCTCAAAAGCATTTTGACACAAACCGCATCCATGAATTACTCCGTATGACACAAATCGCTTATTTTAAGAACACCAGTGATGGGCGAACTCCAATAATCAGACCCAGAAACTAAAACAAGCAGCAACACATAAATGATCATCAGCAGAAACATGCAAAACCAGCAGATTCACACCAAAACACAGCATTGGAACAACATAAGTATCAACAGAACTTGTAGTATAACTTGTAGAAAATCTGTTTTGACTATATAAACACAGTTATAGACCGGATTCAACAACCAACAACACCAAATATCAAAACAACATCAATACCCATCAAAACAACATCAAACCATATCAAACCTTATCCAAAACAACACAAACCACATACAAGAACCAAGCAAATCGCATACAAAACCATACGAATCATCAAAAGCAACAAAACCTAGGCTCTGATACCAATTGTAGGATCGTATATTTTATGTTGTTTGATGATTCGGGTGGTCTAGGGAGATGATTAAACAAGTGTGCCATGTTTAGAGAGTGAAAGAGATGAGAGGAAGTTTTTGTGAGAGAAAGTAAACAAAAGAAAATGCAAGGTTAGATTAAGAGCTTCCAACCCTCTACCTTGGGAGGTAGAGGGTATTTATAGTTTACAACCTAAACGTCCTCCTGACGGACTGTAGATCAGGCATACAGTGGGTAAAGACCCGTCATTCCTCCACGGTGTTACACTAAGCTAAACTAAGCTAATAACTAACTAATAAACTACTAAATAACGTAAATAACGATAAGTCTACGAGCTAACTTATGTTAGATTATATTTGGGGTGACCGACTCTTCACTATGGAATTTCTAATTCCTAACATTATCCGTTGTTTATACGTTTTATCCGTTTTTGTCTTATTTTATCCTATTTTGTTTATTTTATCCGCTTTTGTACGCTTTTATCCGTTTTTGTCCTTATTATGTTTTTGTCTGTTTTATCCCATTTTGTCCGCTTTATCCCGTTTTTGTATGTTTTTATCCGTTTTTGTGCGTTTTATCCATTTTTGTATATTTTTATCCGTTTTTTCTTCCGTTTTGTTCGTTTTTATCCGTTTTTTACGTATTTATCTATACAAAAACGGATAAAAAGCAAAAAAATTGGATATAAGCGTACAAAAACAGAAAGAAAGTAAAAAAATGGATACAAACGTACAAAAATGGATAAAACGGGATAAAACATACAAAAACATGATAAATGAACAAAAACGAATAAAAATGGACAAAAATAGGATAAAAACGGATAAAACGAAAAAATGGATAAAACGTATAAAAAACGGATAAAACAAGATAAAAACATACCAAAACGTACAAAACGGATAAAAATGGACAAAAACGAGCAAAAACGGATAAAACATACAAAAATGGATAAAACGTTTAAAAAACGGATAAAACGTAAAAAAAAAAAGGATAAAACGGACAAAACGGAATAAAAATGGACAAAAACGGATAAAACGGACAAAAATGGATAAAACGTACAAAAACGAATAAAATGTATAAAAAACGGATAAGAGTAAAAAACCGTATAAAAACAAAAAAAAGGGGATATAATTGAACAAAAACGGATAAAACGTATAAAAAATGGATCAAAACGTATAAAACGGGATAAACAGACAAAAATGGATTAAAACGTAAAAAACTGATAAAAACGGAATAGAAACGGACAAAAAGGGGATAAAAGCGGACCAAAACGGGATAACATGGACAAAAAATGATAAAAACGTACAAAAATGAATAAAAGTGGAAAAATGGATAAAAAATACAAATATGGATAAAACGTATAATAAACGGATAAAACGTATAAAAAAGGGATAAAAACAGACAAAATTGGATTAAAACGTACAAAACGGACAACTGGATAGAAACGGACAAAAACGGGATAAAAACGGATAAAATGTATAAAAACGGATAAAACATATATAAAACGGACAAAAATATATAAATTCACAAAAGAGGACTAACAGTGCAAATACCGTAAGAACTAACATGTAAATATATTTTATCTCGTTAAGTGATAATAGAGAAATAATTTGCACCGTTAGTCTTTATTTTAACCAAAAGATGTATTTTGGTTAACTTTTATTAACGGAGGGTTGTATATGTCGAAAATTTTGAGAATGTGATATATAGTATGAAACGAGTTAAACCATAAGGATGCATTTTGAAGTTTACTCTTATTTTAATAAAAGAATTTTAGTTTATCTGGAAATTTGAAAAAAAAAATTAAAAAGTTAAAATGAAAAGTTTGTTTTATGTTATAATAAATGAGGTATATGGGAATTGATTTGCACACTTTCAAAAATAATTAGGACATTCTAATTAGGGATAATTTCATTGATATCCTTACAAAACATCCAAATTACATCAATATCCTTGTAAATTTTACAATTACGTCAATATCCTTCAAAAACTGAAAAATACTCATATATATCCAAATAATCATTTTAATATAAAATGGATAGTTTTTAATAATAAACTATTATTTATTGAGTTGTTTTACTTTTTTACCCTTGAATCTTTAGGTCTCAAATATATAATTACTGTAATTCATGTGTCTTCAATGATTACTTTTACAGTTTTATCTGCTCCATGTTTTGACATTTTCATGGAAACAATTATCATCCTAGTTGCTGAGTATCTTTTATTTGAGTTTGATTTTGGTTAGTTTAACGGTGATTGAAACTTTGATTTTTAGATATGTAAAATGGTGATATATATATTAATGAAATTTACAGATTTACCAAACAACAAATCTTGTATTCTGTATACCATTACGCTATAAAATTTCCTACTAATAAAAGATTATAATTGAGATACGAAATTTTATGTTAAAGTAAGATTTGTTATTAATAATCTTAATAGTTAATAACACAATATCAAATGCATCGAAAGCAAAATGATGCTCAATATCTTGGAGGGTATGTTTGGCAGAAAAGATTATGATAGATTATTGAGGCTTAAGATTATTTTTTTTGTTGAAAAATAAGCTACTTAAAAAATAATCTTTGTTTGGCAGACAAAACTTATAAAAGATTATTAAAAAATAATCTTCCATAATCTACGAAAATAAAGGTTCTTACGTATAAACATATAAAATAATATCTTTTATAATTTTTTCAAAGAATAAAGAATAAAGACCAAAGACCAAAGACCAAAGATCAAGACAATCTATTTTCGCTAAACATCTAGGAAGCTTATTCAAGCATTGAACGGTCACTGGTGTGAAATAGTAATCCTATGAGGAAGAAGAAACATTAATGGTGACTGATGAGCTAAAGGGTAAAAAGGTAACAAGTCTAATTTTTGGGATTTAAGATAAAAGTTTTAATGAAATCATTTAATTAAGATTAATTATTTATTTGGATATCAATGAGCATTTTAGATTTTTATAACGATATTGATGTAATTTAAAATTTTATAAGGATATTAATGTAATTTATAACTTTTGCAAAGATATAGATGTAATTGCCTTTTTCTAATTATGCATTAAATACTTATACAATATTAATATTATGCTTTAACTATTTATACATATAAATATCTCAATAATATTTTAAAATTTGCAAATCACCTCTTATTTTGAAATGATAATTAAAGTGATGTATAAATTGTGCAGAACCTAAATAAAGAGCCTCAACTCTTCATGACACTTTGCTGTAATTGAGTGAGTAAATAAGCGGTCCCAATTTCATACCACGTCATTGTATAAAAATGCAAATCTCTTTGTTGTGCACATAAGCATGGACCCACACTGCCATTTGTATTTATCCAGAAAACCAAAACGCGTAAATACACGTCACACGCCTAAATTCGTACAACACACACGCTTTTCACAATCGTCACTCAACTTCACACGACTAGACTCATTATCATCCATTCAAATAAAATCATCATCCAAACACACACCCAGACGAACATTTGAAAGGATAATGTCAACGTTAACAGTTCCACCTGTGTTGTCGTCACCACGTGATGACGCCATGCATTTATACAAAGCTTTCAAAGGTTAAACCCTTTTTTCACTTTTCTTTTTAGATTTTATTTTATTTTCTGTTTTTATCTGCAATTTTGGAATTTTATATAAAATTACGGTTTAGTTATTACACTAGATATTCGTGCATTGTTTATGTTTTAAACTTTTAGGCATAACCCTATAAGTTGCAAATTGGATTGGCCGGGTACAGGTCTAAACGGGTCCGGGTCTCGGGTCGGGTTGACCTGACCGTTTCAAATTTGGTTTATACTTGCTTATTTTACCTCAAAATAAGCAAAAGCATTTTTGATGCCACAAAAATGTTTCGGCTACAAAATAAGCTTAAGGAGATAAGCAAAAATAAAAAAAATGCAATCATAAATGCTTCCTTAATGTTCACATTTTATTCTGAAAATTTGTTATTGGGGTCGCACATTCTGCATAGTTGGTCAAGAAACGGTAGATCGATTTTGGGGGGTGTTTGTTTAAGCTTGTAAACTTCTTTTGACTCGGCTTATTATGACTTAAATATTGAAACTAAGTCCATAAACTTAAAAATAAGCCAGAAAAAACGAGCTTATAAAATATAAGCCAAGTCAAATAAACACATAAGCCCAAAAATAAGCATAAGCAAACACTTTCAGTACACGGTAACTTCTGTATTAGCATGTCACATTGTAAATATGTTTTATTTGTGCAAATAACATGAATCGCGAAATTTATTTAGATATATTTTTCATCTATTTAGGGGTGTAATGTGATGTAGTATTTATTTTGGATACCTAAGAAATAACAATATGTGTATACAGGACTTGGTTGTGACACTGCGGCAGTTATCAATATACTTGCTCATCGTGACGCATCACAACGTGCTCTAATTGAAAATGAGTACAAAACTATGTACCATGAAGAACTGACTAAACGTTTGTCTTCAGAGCTCAGTGGAAATGTCAAGGTATATTTATTATGATCTATAAGCTCTGGTTGTAGTGAACCGGGTTGAAATGATGTTTTTTTTATGGTTTTAGAAAGCGGTTCTACTCTGGATGCCTGATCCAGCACGAAGGGATGCAATGATACTGCATGATGCTTTAACTACTGATATTGATCTAAAAGCAGCTACTGAAGTCATATGTTCTCGGACTCCGTCACAGATACAGTATCTTAAGCAGCTTTACCATCAGCTTTATGGTACTTACATTGAGCATGCCATTCAAGCTCAAGCTTCTGGTGACCTTGAACAGGTTGCTCCTTACTCTCTTTCTCACACACACACACAATATGATCCAATTAGTTCACATGGACCAACGAATGGACAAAAATGATCCATTAATTTAGATCTGTCTAAACATTAAAAGGGAACGAGAGGAAAAATATGTTTGAGATCAAAAAATGAAAGCTGGATCAGTATAAGTGATTTTTACGGCTTAAAGTTGCTGGTACTTGTATTTACAGTTTGTGTTTTGTGATGAAAGCTGAGATGTTATGTTCTAAGCACTTGTCATACGTATAACTTGTGGTGTCAATACATATTTATGTCGAAATCTGTGATGAAATGTTTTAAGGGATTGTATTAAAGAGATCTGAGCGCATATGCTAACCACATGTATCATAAATGTGTTTACTTAATAGTGAAAGTTGAGATGTTATGCTTTAGTGTTAAGGGATATTTATACTAGTAGAGTCCACTTGTTGGTACAATTTGTCTTGTAAATACATGCTTATGTTGGATAATTCGACCCTTCTTCCGCAGTTGCTTCTGGCGTATTTGAGTACCCCTCGCAGTGAAGGGTTGGAAGTTGATAGAACAATGGCAGATCACGATGCTAAAGCTCTGTTTAAAGCTGGTGAAAAGAGGCTTGGAACCGATGAGAAGACATTCAGAGTCATATTCAGTGGAAGAAGTAGGGCACACATGGCTGCTGTCAGTTCTGCATATCATAATATGTATGGGAGCTCACTTAAGAAGGTAAATTTATGCAACTTGTCGTCATTTTGTATATTGGCATACTTTTAGGTGGTTTAACTAAGCCCAGTTGCTTGTTTCGTTTATGACTGAAATGTACACATCATGTCTGTTTACTTACTGCAGGCTGTAAAAGGTGAAACATCGGGAAACTTTGAGCATGCTCTTGTTACCATCTTACAATGTGCTGAGAATCCTGGGAAGTACTTTGCCAAGGTATCGTGAACATACGTCTGAATTTGTATATATGTTTTATAATATTGCTTTGCATATTGCATAACCCCTGTTACTAGAGGTGTCAAAATGGTTCAGTCAGGCGGGTTTGGGTAATGGGATGAAACGGGAAACTCAAAAAAAAGCCACCCATATCAAACCATAAAATGTTTACGGGTCAATGTTGCCATACTATCTGCTACACATAAGCTCACATATGGCCTGTTCTACATGTAAACTGGGGATATGCTGGTCTTTTTAGTCTTATGGGTGATCTGTACCACCTACGGTTGCAGGTAATGCACAGAGCAATGAAGGGCCTGGGAACCAATGATAAAACACTCATAAGAGTAATTGTTACAAGGACAGAGATCGATATGCAGTATATCAAGGCAGAGTATCAAAAGAAGCATCATAAGAGTCTAAACGATGCTGTTCACTCAGAGACATCTGGCCACTACCGCACCTTCCTTCTTTCACTCTTGGGCCCAAATCATCATTAGGAAGTCATTTGGTTATGGTGTGTATGCTTGTTAGAAAGTCTCATTTGATTATGACGTGTATGCTTGTTAGACGGTGGCAGTATATTCAGCGAGTGTGTGCCTGAATAGGTTGTAGTTTGTAGTTTTCCAACTTGACTTTGGTTATGGTGTGTATGCTTGTTAAAGAGTCTAGTATGTTAAAATTGTTCTACATTAGGCTGTTATGGTTAACTTTTCTAGAGATGTGGAAAATCACATCCGGAAAGATAACCTTCTGTTAATTTGTCTTTCTTTTCTTGTTACTGTACAATGTGAGTTCATTTGAGACCATTAAAATCATATGATAGTGTTAGGCCGTCAATACTGAGACATATGTCTGTCACTCGTCACTCCCATTTAAAATGTCCATGTCAGTTTAAAGGGCATTTTCAAAGAGGTTTTTATGGTGAAGCGGCGGGTGAGGTGGTGTCTATACCCAACCCCGGCTACTCTGCTTGGTCATGAAGGTTTTAGGGAGGAGATATGTGGAAGTCTGGCCATGTAATCTAGTAAAGAAATTATGTGGGATTAAGATAATGAAATGGCTTCCATTTGTGTATTGATTACGTTTATAAGAAATGATGCGGAGATCATTCGACCAATGCTACGTCATATCTGTATATTCTTTCACTACTTCCACTGAGCAATAGTCACTGCCATCACTAACCACCTTTATTATGTGTACCATTGGAGTAGTAAAAGAAAAAAGGAAAAAAGAAAGGGCCAAACAAGAATGGCTTCGGGACCATGAGGGACTTGACGTTGATCTGGCGGCAGTGCCTAAGCAAGGGTGAGACCGAGCAAAATTCTCCCTTTGCGGGTGCTCTTAATATAATTGTACACACACATAGAAATATGAGTGAATTACATAAACGGTTACTATGATTCAATTATTAAAGTTGGTTACAAATCCCGTCCAATTATGACAAACCTTAGTAACCATTTGTGTAATTTTGAAAATCACGGTGATCATTTATGTAACGAAATTGGATTTGATACATAACCATTTGAAACATCAATGACTCAGTGACTAAATTTGCAAAAATCGACAAATGGTCCATTTATGTATTTCAGTCTACAAATATCTACAAATATCTTTCGGGTAGAACAGACAAGCAAACGGACAAGCATATATGCTTTATTTGGGTCCATATGTCCCTATAATCTTCCGTGGCGCAATGACAGTACAATTCATAAATGTGTGAATGGAGCAATGACACATGGCCATAACCATCTGGCAGGTTCTAAATATCTACTGTACGTATATGATATAATTCATATAAAAAGTTAAACTTTGCAAAGATGATGAATCATGTCATGAAAACCAATCGAGTGACTACAAATCTACAAGTGTATGCTTTAAAGAAAAAGACAATAATCCGACGTCCCAATCAAGCACATTTGATCAACGGAAGTGATTTGCATATTTTCACAATTGATTAGCGCACTCAAATTATAAGTTTTTTCTGACATATATACCATTGTCAAAACACTTATAATTTAAGTGTGTCAATCAATTATGAGAATATGCAAATCACTTTTATCAGGGACCAAATCTCTATTTTATTACTTTTATTTAGTGTTAGGTAACTACTGTATAATGCATATGCATATAATCAAAAAACACATGTCTATTTTATAATTGGGAATGTCTTGTCTCTTAGTGTCTTTTAGTTACACAAGTCCTTATAGTTGACACATAATTACATATTTGAACGAGGGACTCACATAAATACTTATTATAAATCACAAAAGGACAAATCTTAACCAATGCCCTTAGGACATCGATTAGACATTCCCTTTATAATTTAATTTTGTTAGGTAACTATAACGCATATGCATATAGTAAAAAAACACATGTTGACTTCTTAGAACATAAAAACTCATCCATACTCAATCACACTAACTTAGAAGCTTGCTACGGATATGAAGAATTACAAGTGCACCATCATTCATTTGGTGGTCTATACGTTGGTTGTTGTCGAAAACGTGGCAGCAGAGCTCCAACGAATTGACCATAGGCCATCAAAAGCCGATGGGTCGCTTGACATTTTAGTGGTTGGTGATTGGGGAAGGAGAGGATTGTACAACCAATCCAGAGTTGCTTTTCAGGTACTACTATTTTTAAGTAAGCCAAGTATAAGCAAGTTAAATGAAAGTTTAGTAGTAATATGATAGTTTGGAAGAAATAAAAAACAGTTTTGTCTAACTTACAAGCATTACTCTCACCAATATATATAACTACTGCATTTTAATTATCAATCAAAATTTGACCATTGGTTTACAAAACAAAAATATTTAAGATGGGAAAAGTGGGAGAAGAACTGGATGCGGACTTCATAATATCAACGGGTGACAACTTCTATGACCATGGATTAATTGATGAAGAAGATCCTATGTTTTTCGAGTCATTTACTGAAGTATATACTTCAGCTAGCTTACAAAAGCAATGGTATTTAGGTACGATTTTTCTTTACACAAAAAAGATAACTTCATATGATTATGATTTATGATACACCGATAAGAATTATTTCTGAAAAATGTAATGTCTATTTATTTTGTAGTGTTGGGAAATCATGACTATGAGGGCAATGTGTTGGCACAGTTGAGCCCTGCCCTCAGACAAAGGGATAGCAGATGGCTTTGTCTTAGATCCTTTATAGTAAATACAGGTAAGACCCAAAACCGACTTACTGTATGTATCTTGCAAAGTCATGCTCTCTAGAACCAACTGAGTTACGCGCCTGAAGCCTAGGATGGATATATACTTTTGAAATACACGCATTGGATAGTTGCGGATATATATACAAAACCTCGTTTCATAATTATATCAAGATGTACTTTTGTTTTAATTCAGGAAATGTGGAATTTTTCTTTGTCGATACGACGCCATTTCAAGAAAAATATTTCATAGAAGAAAAACATGACTATGACTGGAGAGGCGTTCTTCCTCGAGAGGAATATTTATCAAACCTTTTAAAGGTATGATGACCACATTAATTCTGACCAAATGAAAATAAATTGGAAGTTCTATTCTCATGTTAGGAATTTATACAAAGATAAGGTATATATGGTTGGTTTGGATGTTCAACATAATTAGCAAAGAACATAAAACTTAATTTGAAAAGGTATTAACATCAATGAATGTGAATGAAGTTCCATTCTTATATAGTTGTATTTTTTCATTCAACCATTTTAAAACTCAGGACATATGTTGTATATACAGGATGTTGATATGGCACTTGAAGAATCAAGTGCCCAGTGGAAAATTGTGATTGGGCATCATACAATTTTTAGTGCTAGTCAACATGGAAACACCCAAGAGCTTGTGGATAAACTTTTACCCATCCTTGAGGTAAATGTTATGCCATTCTATTGGATCGTAAACCAATATTTATGTCACCAATTCGATTTCAGTGTCGTTACAAATGTTTGTAGATTCAGATGGCTAGACACTATTAGCAGAGTAGTAGTATGGGTCTAATTTGGTTTGTTAATTGTGCTCAATCATTCTGAAGGCAAAGGAAGTAGATCTTTACATAAATGGGCATGATCACTGCTTACAACACATCAGCAGTCAAGATGGGTAATTTTATTTGGCAAGCTTGTCTTGTTCGTCCTCTCGAGCCCACCATAAAACATGTAATGATACTAATTTTCATGTGCAGTCGACTTCAATTCCTAACAAGCGGAGGTGGGTCAAAGGCGTGGAAGGGTGATATCAACCCATGGAATCCTAACGAAATGAAGTTCTATTATGATGGTCAAGGTTTCATGACACTGCAACTTACTAAGAATAAGATTGGTGTTGCTTTCTATGATGTGTTCGGCGAGATCATCCATAAATGGAGTACCACCAAGCACACACACATGGAGTCTTAGAACAATGAAAATCTATACATAGAGATTGCACTTGTAATCGATCTAGTTTTTTTAACTTGTGTAATTCCGATCACTGAATAATGAGTTTGAGTACAATATCAATAATGCTAGATGATCAAACGGGCTTTACCCCAATACAAATAATGCTAACACTAAATACCAGTCCACTAAAAACCCTTGTAGTTGGATCGGGAGGACGCAAAATGGTCAAACTGATCTAAAATTCATCAAACAGGGTTGACAGAAGACCCTTAGTGAAAATATCAGCATACTGATAACGAGAAGGAACATGCAAAACATGAACCTATCCTGTAGCAACCTGATCCCAAATAAATTGAATGTCAATCTCGATATACTTTGTGCGTTGATGTTGCACGGGATTGGAAGATAAATAAACCGAATTGAAATTATCACAGTAAACAATAGTGGCAGAGTGTAGAGGATAGTGAAGCTCTCAAAGAAGATTCCGCAACCAGGACGTCTCAGCCCACTTGATTGGCAACACCACGGTACTTAGCCTCGGCACTAGAACGAGGCATAGTGTACTGCCTCTTAGATGACTGAGACAGTAATTTGTTGCCAAGGAAAAAACAATAACCTGAAGTAGAACGACGAGTAACTAGAGAAGATGTAGATGAAGAATACAACTAAAGACCATAATCCAAAGTTCCGCGAACATAACTAAGATCCTTTTAAGAGCAGCAAGATGAGGCTCTCGAGGATCTTGCATAAAGAGACAAATCTGCAGAACCGCCTAAGATAAATCAGGTCTAGTGAAGGTGACGTACTATAAAGCCCCAACAAGGCTCCTATAAGAGTTAGATCAGAAACCGGAGTGCCATCAGCCTTCATATCAGCAAGAGTTCTGCACGAATGACAATTACACATACCAGTGTGCTCAAGAACCTTCGCTGCATACTTTTTCTGGTAAAAAAAACATCCCTTGGTGGTCCGGGTTTCATAAATGCCCATAAAATAGTTCAGGGGACCAAGATCAGTCATAAAAAACTCCTGATATAAAAAAGCTATAATCCTCTGTAATAATGTTGCAGAGGAAGCTGTAAGCAAAATAGCATCCACACATAGTAAAAAATAAGCAACATCCCTGTTTAAAAATAAACAAGGACGAGTCACATCTGGTGTGAGAAAAACTAATACGAGTAGCATAACTCGCAAACTGCTGCAACCAGGCACGGGGTGCCTATTTAAGGCCATATAATGATCGCTAAATAAGACAAACATGATCAGGACCCTGAGGATCCCGAAGACCAGGAGGCTGATGCATATAGACAGTCTCATATAAAGTACCATGGAGAAAAGCATTCTTGACATCAAGCTGATGAACATGCCAATGCTAATGCCGAGAAGCAGCAAGACTGAGAACCATCCTAATAATGGTCGGTTTAACCACCATGCTAAATGTCTCATCATAATCAAGACCTAACTGTTGATGGTTCCCATTAACAAGACGATCCTTGTACCTGCTTATAGATCCATCTACAAAATACTTGTGCTTAACAACCACATGGAACGAACAATATTCGCGTCAGGTGGTCGTGGCACATGAACCCAAGTATTATTTTTAATTAAAGCATTGTATTTGTCAAGTATAACACTTTTCCAATTATGATATTTGATTGTGAGAGTGTATGACTTTGGAACAATAGAAATGGTAGACACATGACAATTCTAAAATGAATTATTTTTATTGGTACCAACATGAAAACGCGTGACCGTGGGATGAGTTGAAGTAGGGTTGGGGTGAGGGTGATTGTCAGCGACACTGGACACGTGAGGTGGGGGTTGGGCTGGGTAGTTTGATTGGGTGGGGGAGAATTTGGGCATCATGGACCCATGTTATTTTAAGGCTGGGTCGGTGCAAGGGTAGGGGAATGAGGTAATGGGCATGGGGGAGTGGACTGAATGGTTAAGGTGTTGGTAGAATTAGTGTAATGTTGGGCAGCTGGGTTGGAGTAGGAGGTTGGGCCGGTTGAGTAATTGGTTGGGCAGGTGTAGGAAATGATGTGCAATAAGGTTGGGAATGGTGTCGAGAAAGGTACAAGATTGAGCTATGACACCATGTTAACTTGTGTAGTTCCCATTGTTGAATAACGAGTTTGAGTACAATATAAATAATGTTAAATGATCAAACGGGTTTGACCCAATACAATTAATGGTAATACTAAATACTGGTCTATTAACAGTTTTGTCATAATATACAATTGAACCTAATTTATAAAGCCTTGCTATGCAGTCCTTTCTTTTATGAGTTGCATGTAATTGTATTCTATAAATAATGGTAACACTAAATACTAGTCTTTTAACATTTTTGTCATAATAGAAGTGTACCATTATGTATAGAATACACTAAGGGTATGTTTGGCAAAACTAGCTTGTTAGGTTCCCATTTATGTAACACAAGCATCAATATAAGAAGTATAGATGAAGGAGTGATCGGATGAACAAGTTAACACAAACACACGTATATATGAAGAAAGTTTAGGCGTAAGTTTTGTGATAAAATGAACAACCAACCTTCAAGTGAAGGTTTACAAGACTATTTATAGGGAAGGAACTAGGGCAACATGCAAGTTCCTTACCTTTCCTTATTGGGCTTGGGCCAAGGCTTATGGGCTTTCTACATAAGCCTTGCCATAATTACTAACATAAAAGCCTAATTAAGCTAACTATTATATATTAATTGCTAAAACTTGTATTCTAGTTTAGGAGTGATTCCAACAATCTCCCCCTAAGTGTTGGTGATTAATGATTAGAGTGAAAAACGTTGTAGGTGCTGATGTAATAGTTGCTTTGACGTCTTCTGACATTCTTCTTTCTTGTGAGAAGAAATGTCTTGATTCCAACAATCTCCCCAGTGTAGGGATCTTGTTAACTTTGAAGTTTTTCAGCTTTGACGTCTTCATTTTCTTTGTTCTTTGATCTTTGTTCTTTGTGGTGGTAGTGATAGTATGTTGTGGTTATCGCATCGAGTCCGCCGTTGCTCTAGTGTCTCCACGTCTTTCTCCAACATGCTCACACGCTCTTTAACGTTGGATTTCGATCTTGATGTAGTTCTCTTAGTCTTTAAACTTTGTAGATTCTTTGACTTTGTGAATAATCATTACGATTTTGTGTTGCCTTTGAGAGAACTTCAATTAGTGTTGTTGTAGGTATGAGCATGTGAAGAATCTGCACGATCTTTTCCTCCGCGAGCATCCATAAGAAGAAAACATAAAACATGGGTTAGAAATAATCCGGACTTACAAGTTTGAACTTGAGTGTGTTATGACATAGTGTGAAAACACGTCTCTAATTCTCACAACATTCTCTCGGCTGAGTCCGACAAGTGAGATCATGCGATGTCAGAAGTACATCTGATTCTGGTGAGTCGTTGAGGTACACAAGCATCACCCATGACTATAGACCATTTGAGACACACTAAGCGTAATCCACAAGGAGTTACGAAGTGACTGCTTTGTCGGGTGTTTGATGTTGACCACGGCGGAGTTTCCATTCAATCACCGAGGATCACTGTGTGAACCTCTCATAAATTTTCTCGACAGTTGCTAAGATCGTGTTGGACTCGATAATGTATCACTTGCGTACTTAACGTTGAATGACAAGTGATGAAATGTCAAGAGTACCTAAGAGATCTTTGATGAATCTCGTGGCTCTAGACTCGATAGTGCGCTTTGGTTTTCCTTAGCGGAGACTAGGAGAGGGTTTCCTTCTTCAATACCGGCAATCTCTAGAGAAAGCGAGATAGTTTTCGTAGGGTTCCTGTGAGAATGAAACAAGCACATTGAGAGAAACTTAAGTGGCTAAGAAGGTTTAGTGCATGCGTCCTTTGGGTCCATGACGACTTTGATCTTCAATATCGGTGTCATCAAGTGACAACCAAGTAGCATATGAATTGAACCCGTTATCGCCCTAAGTTGAATAACTGGAGGGCTATTTATTTTCACCCTTTTCGTACTTTTCTTTTAATTCTTCAACTCCTTCTTTCTTGATTCTCATTTCTCCTTTTTATAATCATACCTAAGGACTTCTAATTCTAACTATTGGTGGTGTCCTTGGGTAGATCCCTCCGGCTCTGGCGGATCATAGGATGGTTATTCCTAACCTTAGTCACCTTATAACTCCATGACTAACCTATGTTGCCGTAAACCATTTTCATGAAAATCTCTCAAAGTGGTTATGAATAAAGCTTTTAGTACCCTTTGTGAGAGTTTTGTATTCTTGAAATACTCCCCTCCACACGTGCTTAAGTATTTTGGTAATCTGCATGGTGAGGGAAAGCGCGCACTTTGAATTGATCAACTCAAGATAGACAATCCCATGAGACACGGTTATGTTGCATAGTTAAAGAGTTACATTGTCGACTTTTAGGTGACAACTAGCTCTAATAACTACCTTGAAGGTGTGGACAAACCTCGAAGGTTGTCAAACCCGTCAAAGTTCATGTCTACCAAGAGTTTCTCGAATGGTACATTCTACTAGGACAAGTCCTTTGCGAGACACGTTTACATTACTAGCGAACTAGCTTGAAATTATTACCCGTCCCGGACAAGTCTTTTCGAGTTACTAACATTTAAAATCTCGTAAATTCATTGGTTAAGTCTTTTTAGCACAACGATTCATTAGCAATTCACAACATATTTCTTATCACATAATTTTTCTCCCCCTCAAAAATGGCATATAAATGTTATTTTTGACGAAATTTTGATATCGAATATGTCCATTTCGAGTTTTGTGGGAAGATTACCACGAAGAACAATTTTGTAAACAAAGTTTTTAAGCAAATACTCCCCCTCAACAAATGATATTAACTTTTGAGGTTTTGAAAATCATAAGGGGAAGTACTTGTTCTTTTGAGCAAAACTTTGAAAAATGAAAGTTTTGATTAGTTTTACTCAAAAGTAAGAAGCTTTCGCTCCTTTTATAGGATTGTGGCACTGAAGTGTACCACAGGGTCCTTTCATTACAAGTATGGGTTGTACACTGATATGTGTGCACAAGCCATCGTCAGATATAAATCACATATGTAACATATTGGATTTCATAAACACACTAAACCACAAGATCAATTAGGTATATAATTTAGATGGTTTAGAGAGAGAAAGTGGGATATTCTAGAAAGAGAAACTCATGGAAGGTTAGATTCCAAATGAACATCCAACCCTCTCCCTTGTGGGGAGAGGGATATTTATACAAACTATAACGCCCTCCTACGGGCTGTGGATCAGGCATACAATGGGTAAAGACCCGTCCTTCCTCCACGGTGTTGCACTAGACTACACTAAGCTAATAACTGACTAACAACAAACATAATAAACGATATGTCTACGAGCTAACTTAAGCTAGATTATACTTGGGGTGACCGATGCTTCACAATAGAATTTCCAATTCCTAACAATCTCCCCCTAAGGGAGGTCACCCCATGAATTACATTGTGAATCCTAGCATTCTAATTAATCATTAATCATGAGCTCGTTGACATCAACACATCAAAATATTCAAACATTGTGCTTCCGTGGTGATTTCATCATTGTCCAACTAAAACGTATATTTTGTGGAGGTTATAGAGCTGATCCACTTTGATGACCTTTGAGCTATAGTAGAGATCATCAGCCACAGTTAATCTCAGCATCACCCATTGTAGTGTTGCCAGCATATGATGTTGTGACATTTGGACCGACATGCTCACATTCTGGATCATGAAATCTTCTTATCAGAGTAGCGGAAGCTTTCGTTGATTCATGATATTGGCAGCAGCGTAGCAAAAGCATGGAGTGAAAATATCAGATTCATTGATGCACTAATCATGATTTCTTTAGAAATGAATGTGTTGTGTGAGCATGCGGCTATGGATTGATCGCTTCATTCGATCACCGCAAGCGTCAGCGCACGCATACAACGATTAGCAATAAAGTGCGGAAGTGTCTTTGATCACTTCGTTGAATTGAGGTACACGCCCACGGTTCCCGTTGATCGATAGACAATCTCGCTGTGATCGGTATAATTAGAAGAATTTCCTTGACAGGTTTCGCAATTGCTCTAGTCGTTCTCAAACCGAACGTCTCAAAGAAGACAACACGGAGTGAGTGAACCAAATAATTGAGATTCAGCGATTGATAAAAGATATTTGAAAACAATCGTATCGCTTAATAGAAATTGTTTTGCAATACAACGAAGGTTTTAATGAAAATCAATTATCAATCATAAACACCTTTTATTTTGAGATATTTGTACGATCGATGTGCTAAAGAAAAGAGTTTTTAAGCACAACGATCGGTTTTCAAAGGTATCCGTCAATCCATAACTCGAACGAGATTGATTCAAAAGATTGAATCGCCCCATTGTTTACGCTTTCGGTTGTCACATGGTTGATCTATTGAATAGATCTCACATGCCACCCACCGGAGCTTGTTTGAGGTTGGCTCGAAGGCTTTCCATCTTCATTGTGAATATGTTTGCATATCACTCGGATGTTCGCAATACCACAAGGATAATGCGAGGACTCATAAGATATAATCTCTCTTTCCACATTGTGTGAAGCAGAGAGTCTTCATTGAAAGTGTCCTAATGAGATTTATAGATGATCTCGTGGCTCTAGACTCAATTGTGCATATTTGGTTCCTATCTTGGGAGACTAGAGAGGGTCTCCTTCTTCAATATCAACAAACTCTAAGAGAAAGTCGATAGATAATGTCGGTTCCCGTGAGAATGAAACAAGCCCTTTTAAGAGGAACTTGAGTGGTTTGGAAAGTTGTAGTGCGGTCGTCCTTTGGGTCCATGACGTCTTGTCTTCAATCTCGATGTTACCTTGGTAACCACCAAGAGCATATGAATTGAACCGGTTTACGCCTAAGGTTGAATAAATGGAGGGTTATTTGTTTTCACCCTTTTTCACATTAAATTCTTTTTCATTCTTCAACCTCTTCAGTGCTTACCTAGACTTCATAACTAGAACCTTGTTGGGTTTATTCCAATACTAGCTCAGTCTCAGTCCGCACTCTTCCCATTTCTCACTTTTCTCTTTTTTTCATCATACCTAAGGACTTCTACACTATCTAGTGGATTGTCCCTAGGTAGATCCCTCCGGTTCTGGCGGATCGTGGGAACGAGTACCTAACCTAACCATCCTTATATCACCATACATAAAGTAAATTTGGTCGGTCTTTTGGTATTGTTCATTTCTTCTCGAAACCAATTGAAAAATCATTTGGAAAAACAATCAAGGTACTTGTGACAAAGCATTTTGTACCTTAATAGTTTTGATCATTTAGAAAACCTCCCCCTCAACATGTGCATATGATTTAGAAATTGTTTAGCACATGGAGGCAAGAGGACTTATATTTTCTTTGATCACAATTTTAATAGAAAGAGCCATTTGATTTTCTTGGTAAATTCTCCCCCTCAATATGTGCGTAGAATATTTGAAATCATTTTATCACATAGAGGAAAGAGTTCTTTGAAGTACTACCACGATTACCAAACATTTAGAAACCATTTAACACACAATCAAGGTACCTTATATAAAAACATGAAAATCTTTGTACCTTGAAGATTTGAATTTGTTTTGAAATGCTCCCCCTTAATATATGCTTCGAGATTCGAAAATAGTTTAGCATATATTAGAGAGCAATATGCACTTTGAGACAAAAATAGTCATCTTTTATCATCTTTCATATTTATATCACATTTTCTCCCCCGATCAAAAATTTCAAATCCTTTGAGATTTTGGATCTCAAGTGATTAAAATATGTATGAAACAAAACATTTGTTGGAGAAAAATGTGTCCAGTTTTATATGATCTGAAGTGGATAATACCGAAGTTCCCTTTTTAGACACAAAGGGAAACCACAATACATAACCTAACACTATAACATGCATTATAGTTGTTCATAGTTTGAACACCACATTTTACACATTAAAAAAAATACAAAACAGAAGCTACTTCCGGAAGATGTCTTCATTCAGTTCTTTGAAGCAGTTTGTAATGACCTTCACGAAGTCTACCACCAACAAAACTTTCAAGACTGCGAAAGATCATTTGAGTCTTAAGTCTTCACCTGATTGCAGCAATGAAATCTACACACCTCTTCAAGTCCTCATCAGTCCAGAAATTTGTTTTGTTCCACGGCTTCAGATCAACTTTGATTTCATTCACTCTAGAGTTTAATTCTTCTTCAACCATTTTGAGAGTACCATCACTGAATTTGTAGAGCTCGCACAGTCTCATTAGCATGCGAGTCCCGTATCTGTCGGTGAAGATGACGGCTCTAGGGGTGTCAAGAACTCTATATTCGTGACGAAATTCATGTCCTGAGGCGTTCCATTGTGGACTTGTAAGGTTGATCCGGGTTTGGTAGCTTTCCATTCCTAGCTGAAAATCCCCAACCCTTTTTTGAATGACTAACCCCCTGATCCAAAGGTTGACAGCAGCCGAGAGAGCCTTCTTCTCACGAGCTGGAAGATGGTTAAGGTGTCCTTGTAGGTTCAGAAGGTAGAGATATTCAAAGTCATTTGGCATCAAGTGTTTGAAGTCGTTCTCTTCAATAACATGTTCTTTCAAGTCTGCTCTTCGTAGAACAATCTTCTTCAAGTAATCATAGCCATAGATTGAGAAGATCTTTATGCTGATGACACTCAGAATGCGAAGCTTGGATCTAACAGCTTTGCATCTTTTATCAGCTCCATGTCTTTCAATGTAGAATTGCTTCTTTTTGAACCACCAATGCGAAATGCCATATGAGGCAACAATATCATATTCTTGTTCTTTATCTGCCCAGAATTGATCCGAAACCATCTATTCAAGACCCTGATCAGAGTAGGTAGCAGCTTTCATCTTTGAAATTGATAAAGCTGGTCTTCTTTCAGATGAACGAGCACATAGATAGTCCAGGTCATGGTTGAAGAAGAACTCAGACTGAATGGTCATTTGTCTAGGTTCACCACCAAGAGGAAGAGGCATGTTCACATTGAAACGGCTGATCTGCTCACTGACTTGATCACTCAGCATCTTATGACATTCTTCCATCTGGTATTGAAGCTGATTGGCATCTAAGTGAAAAACCTTGACAATTTCGAATGCTTGTTGATCTGTGCCAAACCGTCAAGTCTAACAGACTTAAAACAGCTTAAGCACAAATGCAATGAAGATCAGAGAATATAGTGAATTCCCGGGTCGTTTAGTCCCACGGAGACTCAATGGTGTGTAGAACACTTGATCAGACGATAGAATGATCACTAAGGATAGTGATCATAGAGGATTTGGATGGATAATACACTCTTGAAAAGTTATAAAATAAAGCGACTTAAATACAAATTAAGAAAATTAAAAAGATAAAATATATTAAATAAACGCTATCACTATATTTAAAGTGATGAGCGTTTAAAACCTAAAACGACGTTTAAATTAAAAACTACGTAACGACAAAATAAAGCGTGAAAATAAAGAAGGAAAATACCTACGGATATGAAAAATACATTTTTACAATCCTAATTATATAAGAAAATTATTAGAAAAGGAAAATTATTTTTACAACTATTTATTTAATTATTATTAATTAAAAACTATTTTAAACTATTTAATAATACTCTAAAATAAAAGAAAATATGAAATAAGACTAGAAAAATAAAATTAAGATTTAGAAAAATCTAAAATATGATAAAACTAATTTTAAAACTGAAAATATATTTTTTAGACTTTTTATATATTTATTACTAATTTAAAAATATTTAAAACTAATTAAAATGCTAGAAAATACTATTTAAGCTAAGAAAATTATAGAAAAATACTTTTTAGGCTTTTTACATTTATCTAAACTTAAGAAAAATGAAAAATTATTTTTTTGAAGCTTTTCTTAATTATTTGTATTTAAAGCTAATTAAAAATGCTTAAAAACTAATTTAAATTGAGAAAAATAGCAAAACAACTTGGAAAAATCTGAAAATTTCAGAAAAAGTCTAAAATTATATAAGGAATAAAGGAAAAATATAAAAACAAGGTGCTATGTGGAGGAATCAGGAACTGATGTGGAATGAGCTTAAAAATAAGCACTTGATTAAGCAAATGCACTCCAAAGACTACCAAAATGATACACAAGCTATGATAAGCTAAAATACCCAAAATACAACAACAAACAACAAGCTTAACACTCTGATAAGCAAGATTCAATGATTTGATTAAATAAGCTACAAGGCTAAAAACAAATTCTGGGGACCAACTGTTGATACAAGTACAAGCTTCAAATTAAGCTCAAAATGAAAATCACCAATTGGGACTTAAAGAAGACCTAGGTGAGACCTCACAAACCCAAACTCAGACCTTGGATAGCTCTGATGAGCTCTGTGCATTAGCTGCAAGAACTGAGAAAATCTCAGTGAATACTGAGACAGTGGAGCAGGGGAACTGGGTCCAATTAGACATGCTTGTTTAGAGCTTTTAAAGATTTGGTAAAATTCTACAAAAATGGCTAAAAGAAAGAGGACCAGTTGAAGTTTTATAACCAACAAGTTTTACTGATTTTGACTTAGGAATGAATCCTAGAAAAATCTTTCCATTTGGCTCAAAACATGATTTTACGGATTTTGACTTTTGATGAAATGATGAACTTTGACTTTATCCAACTTTGGATCCAATTTTATCACTGATCTAGGTGTTATATGATGTTATAAACCTAATGCAAGCAATATTGATGATTTCTAAACACAAATTAACGAGTTGCAATTTTAAAACTCCAACAGTAAGACAGATAGACAGATTCAAAGGAACTATTGACTTTTGTGGTGTTGCAGACTTAAACTAAGACTGAAATGTGCTCAAATGAACTAATCAAGCATAAACTAACAACAAGTGTTCCTTGAATAAGCCTCGAGGCGGTGTAAGCTTATGAACCAAACACCCATATAATTGTTGTTTTAACAATTAAATGAGACAAACACTTTTTAAACTTGCATCAATGATCAAACTCACTTTAAATAACTAAAATATCGCTATGAGAACAAGTTTCAACAGATTATAACTACAAATGCCTTACATGCAAGAATTTGAGAAATTCACTTACAAAGGTCCAAACCACAATGGCTAGCCATTCTTTGAAACAATGGACCACTAACCTATCCAAACCAATCAATCTAACTATAATTCACCCAAATCCATGCCGCATCAATCCCATTGCCATTTCCATTACAACTTTGACCTGTTTGACACATTGACCAAGAACCATAATCATTTAAACACGGAATATAAGCTTATACAAAGCTATAATAAGCTTGAATATGCTTATATGAGATGGAAATAGAACTTTTCAAAGTTTGCAAATGAGAGTTTGAAATTGAGCTTCTCAACAGTAAACATTAAACATGAAACTTTAATATAACTGGAATTAACACTTGAAAAGATTCTTAATACACTATAACAACTTTCTTTAATACACTTTAACTTGAAATTACAACATTTAAATTAAACTAAAACATTTTAAAAAAAACGACATTAAAGGAAAAAATAAAACTAGCTAGCTCCCTTCAAGCTTCTCTTTCCTCTCTTTTTATATGCCAAACTGCTCCCCCATGTACTCTGAATCTATCCCACCAAAAACTAGCCATTGGATCTCTCTCATGTGCCATATGTCATTTTTGGCGCCAAAAGGTCTTGAGCAGGTTTGATCATTTAATGAGTTGGTTTCAATCAATTAATGGGTTTTGGGTGTTAGTGAAGGTGGAGGGGACATGGTATGGAGAGGGTGTTGAAAATAGGAGAAACCATTTCGGTTTTGAAGATACGAGGGTGGAGAGGAGAAGCTACGATATTTACGGTATTAGCGCGTATTTTCCTCGTTTGACTTGCGTTGACCGAGTGGCTAATAATACAAGCGGGGTGGGTTGGATTTTGGGCTAAAGGTTGGGCCAAGGTGTAATGGATTTGGATTGGTATAACAAAAGGGTGTCCGTTTGGTTTGTGTAGAATACAAGGACCAATTTTGTAATTTTGCCAATCTTCAAGGACTGAAAATGCCACTATTCCAAACTTATCATAAGGACTAAACTTGCCATAAATGAATAGAACAAGGACCCTTTTTGTATAAAATTTCATTTTAAAATGTCCAAGGACCATATTTGCAATTTTCCAAAGTTGAGGACCATTCTTGTAATTTTCTCAAATTTTGACATTTTCACCAAAGGACTAAATTTGACAAGTTATGATTTAAAAGGACCTTTGATGATTTTTCTTTTGAAATTATGTGCTCGGGGACTGCTTTTTGACAACTTTTGAAACTTGGGGATTAAAGCGCAATTTTGCAAATTTGATATGTTTTCATCGATTTTGATATTTTGCATTTAAAACACATAAAACAACGATTTGTGATATTTTGATCATTTTGATGTGTTTCGAGTGTTTTCGAGATGATTTTGCAGTTTATATTGTACAAAATGATGAGTATTTAGACACTCATCAATCCCCACATCGAGATATTGCTAGTCCCTAGCAATGATTTGAGAAAACATAATGGATTTTAATCTCTTTACCAAAAGCCATTACTTCGGAGTAGCCAAATGTTTTAGTTCAAGTAAGAACCATGGTACACCGATAACCATGTGATTTTGAGCAAACCACCGACTTCCAACGGATTTGATTTGTCTTTACCAAAAGCCGTACCTTACGGACTAGCCAACTCTTAGATAAATTATCGAATTATCTTTGGTGAGTGATTACCAATTATGGTTTTTCCATCGCCTTTACCACAAGCCATAACCTTGCGGGCTAGCCAACTCTTCACTTTTTAGGATATGGTGAGTTGAGAACCATACAATTTTGGGCAAATTGCAAGCCATATAAACGGATTTGATATATCTTTACCAAGAGCCGTTTGCTCCTGGATTAGCCAATCCTTTAGTTTATCAAACATGGCGGACTGATAACCAAGATGAGTAAGTGTATAACACTTACTCCAAAAAAAAAATTTTGGTCAAAAACGGGGGAATTGGGTAGATAATATATGAAATTCGTGAGAATTCCCCCCCACACTTAGAAATGAATATTGCCCTCAATATTCAAAGTACCGGCGGTTATGCGAAACAAAGAACGTAAAAGGGAAATATTACGGCCATTATTTAGAAAGATTTTTTTTTTTTTTTGAAAGAATGAGAATATACAACAGCGTGGGGAAAACTCCCCCACACTAGGGTGGGAGAAAGGGGTGAGAAGACAGAAATATGGGTGAAAACCCATATGGTGTGTGCTACTGTTTTTGATTACCGAGTCGCTAGCTTGACTCGACCCCGCATTCATTGGTTCATGGGGAAGCAAAGTGGAAGAAACAATCTCCATCGGACTTTCATTCAAGATGTTTGGATAAACATTGAAGCACGCGAAAGTTCCACACCGATGAGATAAAGAGAGAAAGACCCGGCTCAAAAATGATAAATGAAAATGCCGGGATCAAAAATAGTGTCCTCATTCCCGAAGGAGAAAAGGGAAAGAGCAACCACACCATTTGTGAAGAATGGAATAAATATGTGCATCACAATGCATGTCCATTCCTCATCGAGAAGAAGCAAATCACCATTTTGACATTTTAAACTTAAACTTGAAGCTTTTATGGTGATTGGCAACAAAATTTCGGGAGGAGAGCTGGAAGCGGTTCTTCAATCATGATTTTCAAGAAGCAGGATGTCTCCTCCGAATCAAAGTAAGTATTGTCAATTCTGAAGGAATCGACTCATCACTAAGAAAATCATCGACCTCCTTCCAAAGTTGTCATCTTCCTCATCCGGGTGAGAGAAGGAATGGAAGAGTCGGAAATGGGACAAGAAATGAGTGGATGATCATTGTATAGGAGACTTCTAGTTTCTCCAAGATCGGCTTGAAATCAAAGAGATCATCGTCACTTTCGATGAAAGTGGGTGATGTGAGTGAGTTCATCGGTGAACTCCTCAAGAAGAGGATCGGGGCGTGGGAGTGATGCCTCAACATAGTCGATGTCTCCATAAGATTTACAATCATCGCTAAAATCGGAGAAAGTCTCAAAATGATCATTAGAACACTCAAGAGGGAAGGGATATCACACATATGGTCAATAGTTCCTGTGACTCTCCGGGATTGGGACGGGGTCCTCAACACTAGACTTTATAAATTCGTCCGATTCCTTTTCGAGAGCAGTGCCAAGATGCTCGTCCCCATGTTTAGAGAGTGAGTGGGAATATCGGTGTGATAACAATGATCGAGGAGTTTAGACGGACTAGCATACATATGTTTAATACTTAACATTTGTTCTTACGCTAGTAATTCCATCATAGTCTTTTCTCCCCGATTTTCCACGGAAGGAATTTCAATTGATGAACTTGATGAATCATACATAATTCACTAATATCAAGGGTAACATCATCATCATCATCATCGGGAATGAAAGCGGAATCGAGAGCTAGATTTGAATGATTTTGTATTCTAATTGATTCCCTAATAGTGTTTTCAATGGAAATCGGGAATCTAATTTAGCGACTCGCTCTTGGCTAAAAACTTCCATGGATTTTCATTTGGATTATCTTGGGAGGACATAGCCGACTCCTCCTTAAGTTCTTTTAATAACTCCGAGTCTTGATGAAGGTGCGTCGTAGTTTCATGAGGAGTCGCTTGAATCATTTGGTCTTGTGGAGGTTGGTCATGATACGAAGAGTCGTAATTGTTACAAGGAAATGGATTCCTTGTTTGACAATCCGAGCTAGAGTGAGGACCTCCACAATACTCACAACAAGCGATGTGGTCGTGAGTGGTATGTGTTGTAGTCATAATTGTTATCGGGAACCGCTCATAGACAAGCGTGTTTCGATTGACAATCGAAGCGGAATGTGAACCACCACGGTACTACATGAGAAAGCTCGCTGAGTCTCACAAAGTGTGGTAGCCGATGGAATAAATCGATCGTGTTATGGTAGGAATAGGGATCTTGGTTATAGACAGACCCGTTTCCTGATTCCACCATGCTACAACTGGGGCAATTACCACCATTATGAGGACCACCACACCATTGACAACCAAGAGGGTGAGGATAAGACATAGATAGAATCAAAGGTTAACAGAGGGTAAGAAATGAAGAATCAAAAAGGTAAGAGGGTAAAGAGGAATATTTTTGGTATTTTTGAAAAACATGATGATAAAAACAAAGAATGAAAATACTTTAGGAAAAGTGTTAATGAACTTTTTGGATTTTTGAAAACTTTACAAAATTTTTTTTTTACAAAAGATGGGGTATGTGCAAGAATGAGTCTGAAAATGGCTAAACACACGCTAAAGCCTCCCCGGCAGCGGCGCCAAAATTTGATTTGTGCCAAACCGTCAAGTCTAACAGACTTAAAACAGCTTAAGCACAAATGCAATGAAGATCAGAGAATATAGTGAATTCCCGGGTCGTTTAGTCCCACGGAGACTCAATGGTGTGTAGAACACTTGATCAGACGATAGAATGATCACTAAGGATAGTGATCATAGAGGATTTGGATGGATAATACACTACTGAAAAAGTTATAAAATAAAGCGACTTAAATACAAATTAAGAAAATTAAAAAAAGATAAAATATATTAAATAAACGCTATCACTATATTTAAAGTGATGAACGTTTAAAACCTAAAACGTACGTTTAAATTAAAAACTACGTAACGTACAAAATAAAACGTGAAAATAAAGAAGGAAAATACCTACGGATATGAAAAATACATTTTTACAATCCTAATTATATAAGAAAATTATTAGAAAAGGAAAATTATTTTTACAACTATTTATTTAATTATTATTAATTAAAAACTATTTTAAACTATTTAATAATACTCTAAAATAAAAGAAAATATGAAATAAGACTAGAAAAATAAAATTAAGATTTAGAAAAATCTAAAATATGATAAAACTAATTTTAAAACTGAAAATATATTTTTTAGACTTTTTATATATTTATTACTAATTTAAAAATATTTAAAACTAATTAAAATGCTAGAAAATACTATTTAAGCTAAGAAAATTATAGAAAAATACTTTTTAGGCTTTTTACATTTATCTAAACTTAAGAAAAATGAAAAATTATTTTTTTGAAGCTATTCTTAATTATTTGTATTTAAAGCTAATTAAAAATGCTTAAAAACTAATTTAAATTGAGAAAAATAGCAAAACAACTTGGAAAAATCTGAAAATTTTAGGAAAAGTCTAAAATTATATGAGGAATAAAGGAAAAATATAAAAACAAGGTGCTATGTGGAGGAATCAGGAACTGATGTGGAATGAGCTTAAAAATAAGCACTTGATTAAGCAAATGCACTCCAAAGACTACCAAAATGATACACAAGCTATGATAAGCTAAAATACCCAAAATACAACAACAAACAACAAGCTTAACACTCTGATAAGCAAGATTCAATGATTTGATTAAATAAGCTACAAGGCTAAAACAAATTAAGGGACCAACTGTTGATACAAGTACAAGCTTCAAATTAAGCTCAAAATGAAAATCACCAATTGGGACTTAAAGAAGACCTAGGTGAGACCTCACAAACCCAAACTCAGACCTTGGATAGCTCGATGAGCTCATGCACCAGAAGAATCGATAAAATCTCGGTGAATCTTGAGGCGGTGGAGCGAGGCTGGGTCCAATTAGACATGCTTGTTTAGAGCTTTTAAAGATTTGGTAAAATTCTACAAAAATGGCTAAAAGAAAGAGGACCAGTTGAAGTTTTATAACCAACAAGTTTTCTTGATTTTGACTTAGGAATGAATCCTAGAAAAATCTTTCCATTTGGCTCAAAACATGATTTTACGGATTTTGACTTTTGATGAAATGATGAACTTTGACTTTATCCAACTTTGGATCCAATTTTATCAACGATCTAGGTGTTATATGATGTTATAAACCTAATGCAAGCAATATTGATGATTTCTAAACACAAATTAATGAGTTGCAATTTTAAAACTCCAACGAGAAGACAGATAGCAGATTCAAAGGAACTATTGACTTTTGTGGTGTTGCGAGACTTAAACTAAGACCGAAATGTGCTCAAATGAACTAATCAAGCATAAACTAACAACAAGTGTTCCTTGAATAAGCCTCAAGGGCGGTGTAAGCTTATGAACCAAACACCCTATAATTGTTGTTTTAACAATTAAATGAGACAAACACTTTTAAACTTGCATCAATGATAAAACTCACTTTAAATAACTAAAATCTCGCTATGAGAACAAGTTTCAACAGATTATAACTACAAATGCCTTACATGCAAGAATTTGAGAAATTCACTTACAAAGGTCCAAACCACAATGGCTAGCCATTACTGAAACAATGGACCACTAACCTATCCAAACCAATCAATCTAACTATAATTCACCCAAATCCATGCCTGCATCAATCCCATTGCCATTTCCATTACAACTTTGACCCTATTTGACTTCTGTTGACCAAGAACCATAATCATTTAAACCTGGAATATAAGCTTATACAAAGCTATAATAAGCTTGAATATGCTTATATGAGATGGAAATAGAACTTTTCAAAGTTTGCAAATGAGAGTTTGAAATTGAGCTTCTCAACAGTAAACATTAAACATGAAACTTTAATATAACTGGAATTAACACTTGAAAAGATTCTTAATACACTATAACAACTTTCTTTAATACACTTTAACTTGAAATTACAACATTTAAATTAAACTAAAACATTTTAAAAAAAACGACATTAAAGGAAAAAATAAAACTAGCTAGCTCCTTCAAGCTTCTCTTTCCTCTCTTTTATATGCCAAACTGCTCCCCATGTACTGAATCTATCCCACCAAAACTAGCCATTAGATCTCTCTCATGTGCCATATGTCATTTTTGGCGCCAAAAGGTCTTGAGCAGGTTTGATCATTTAATGAGTTGGTTTCAATCAATTAATGGGTTTTGGGTGTTAGTGAAGGTAGAGGGGACATGGTATGGAGAGGGTGTTGAAAATAGGAGAAAACCATTTCTGGTTTTGAAGATACAGGGGTGGAGAGGAGAAGCTACAGTATTTCTGGTATTAGGCGCGTATTTTCCTCGTTTGACTTGCGTTGACCGAGTGGCTAATAATACAAACGGGGTGGGTTGGATTTTGGGCTAAAGGTTGGGCCAAGGTGTAATGGATTTGGATTGGTATAACAAAAGGGTGTCCGTTTGGTTTGTGTAGAATACAAGGACCAATTTTGTAATTTTGCCAATCTTCAAGGACTGAAAATGCCACTATTCCAAACTTATCATAAGGACTAAACTTGCCATAAATGAATAGAACAAGGACCCTTTTTGTATAAAATTTCATTTTAAAATGTCCAAGGACCATATTTGCAATTTTCCAAAGTTGAGGGACCATTCTTGTAATTTTCTCAAATTTTGACATTTTTCACCAAAGGACTAAATTTGACAAGTTATGATTTAAAAAGGACCTTTGATGATTTTTTCTTTTGAAATTATGTGCTCAGGGACTGTTTTTGACAACTTTTGAAACTTGGGGGATTAAAACTGCAATTTTTGCAAATTTGATATGTTTTTCATCTGATTTTGATATTTTTGCATTTAAAACACATAAAACACTGATTTGTGATATTTTGATCATTTTAATGTGTTTCTGAGTGTTTTCAGATGATTTTGCAGTTTATATTGTACAAAAATGATGAGTATTTAGACACTCATCACTTGTCCTTCAAGATCCTTTGGAGTGATGGACGAGATTCCCTTCTGTTCACAAAACCACCTAATGAAGCTACCCATATCACCAGTGAAGTGCAAAAGAGAGTCTTCAGCTGGGGCTTTATAGTTATTGGTGATAGTTGATGCCCAGTTGTTATCAGAAATCATCGTGTCAGTCACAGGGATGGACCATGAAGGTTCAGGAGTACGAGGTCTCTCTGCGGTGAGCCAGCTTTGAATTGTGTCCTTTGAAGGTGCAACTCTAGATGTGTTAGAGCGTTCACCTGACACGTATGCATTAAACCAATCATCTTCAGACGGCTTGGGGATATGCTTGGTGGATGCATCATCGTCATCGGATTCAGACTCTGCCAAGACATACGATTCTTCATGAAGTACTTGGGTTTCTGGGATATAAGAAGATGTTGGTGTGAATCTTGAATCAAAGGTGGTCCAAGCAGCAGATTTCTTCTGAGTTCCTTGATCACTGGACGAACCGGGTTGATTTGAAGGTTTTGGTGGTGATGAAGGTGGTTGTGGTAGAGGTGTAGTGGTTGTTCCAGAAGGTCCACCATTTCCAGAGTACCAGCTCCACCAGTTGGAGGTGGAGGAGGTGGTGGTTTGGGGCCTCCAGGTGTATCCTTTGACTTCATTGGAACAAACTTTGTTTTCTTCTTATCTTCCCTTTCTTGTACATCCTTCACAAACTGTTGATAATTTTCAAGTCTCATCGATTCCTCGAGTGCTTCGTATAGTTTCTTATGCGTATCTTCCAAATGCTCTCCTGCCATACATTCTTTCAGAGAGAGCTGATCTCATATCAGAGATTGGCAAGTCTTTGAATCGCTGAAGTAAAGGAGCCTTCATTGCCCATTCAACCGCATCTTTAATATCAGCTTCTATTGCCTTTGTAACAATCTCATTAAGGTTAATATCCTCCAGCTTCTTGACACGACTATCAAGATTATTGACGGCGATGGGAAAATGCTTCTCAATAGTTGCAATACGTGACAAAGCCTCCTCGAGTAATTGTTTAGTAGTTTTGACTGGAGGCGGTGAAGCAGGAGGTGGAGAAGCAGGAGGAGTGATGGTTTCACTGATGGTGACAACATTTGATGGATCACTAGCGGGCTTGGGTGTTGGAAGTACGGTTGAATGAGGTGGTGCTGACATAGGCGGGATGGTTGAAGTGTCTTGCTGAATGTTGACGGTGTACATGGATTCTACTTCCTCTTTCTCATTACTTTGCTTCATAGTCTTGGTGTCTGAGGGTTTGTCATTTAAAAACTGATCACCGAAAGAGTAGTCTGTATCTAGATTCTTCAATGAGGATAGAGAATCAATTGACAGATTTGGTTCATCCAAATGCCTGGTCTCATCAGATCTTGACTCAAGGTTCTCCTGTGAGACTTTCTGCAACTCTACATCAACATTTTGATCAGACTGGGTATCACTTGATGCAGGAGTTTCTTCTTGTGCTTCAGATACCTCCTTTTCCAATCCAGATTGTTCTTGAGCTGAAGATGATTCAACACTTCTTTTCTTGACTCAAATTGAGTGGTAGTTCTTGATGGTGAAGAGGAGATGGTCAAGCATGTGAGCGGCTTGTTCGTCATCTACACCAGCAATCCCTTTCCCTTTGTCTTGTGTGATTGGAGTTGTATGGCGTGGCTCAAGTTCAGAACACGACACCTCCAACTGGTGCTCTCACATTCTGACTTTCTAGACTTTGCTTGATTCCAAGTTGTAGAGCCGCATCATCTTCATCAATCAACCTCGTATTACCCCTCGAAACCTCAGTTTCCTCAATGTTTTCTTTTTCCACTCCCTTCTTTTTTCTTTTCTGCTTCTGGGTTGTGGTGTCAGAAGATTGTGACCTTTCACGTCTCTTTTTAGGAAGAAGCGACATAAGAAGGCTGTGAGCTGAAGTAGACTTAGCGGTTTTGGGTTGTGGTGGAGTGAGAGACATCAACATTAGCTTGGATCCGAAGCCCTTTTCTTATGCAGTTTGAAGTGATCCGTCTTCTTAATATAAATGCGTGAGAAGAATATCGAGGCTGCAATCCAAAGATCTCTTTATCCATACCTTTAGCAACATATTTAAGGTTACCCAGAACAAATTCTTCCTTGGCATTATGAAGGACTGATTCACTCGTAGGATTGAAGTTATGAGACTGTTGCAAGTACTGGATGACAAGCTTCGAGAATCTGATGCTAGGAATCACAAATTTGTTTACTTTATTTCGTCCCTTAGCTTTATTCTGAAAGTTTGTTCTATCGGAGATAAATGTGTTCATTGACAACGAGAATTCTTCCTAGATACGTTCCGATACATTAACATTCACCCCATTGACGATACCCCATAGGATTTGCAAGATGGGAATCCTTACTTTATCAAACCACGATGTTTTTCCGATAAGCATAAGTTGAGAGCTGTTGTCATTGCTCTCGGGGTTGATACATGTGTCCGGTGATGATGTCGAAGCCCTTGATATGCCAACTTGATAGCCCAAACCAATCGGAAGACTATTAGCTCTTACGCACTGGGTGGAGGTTCGGGCGTATGGTGGGGTTGCGGTGTGATTCCTAAGGCCTTCGAGAATGTCCGAATTGATCACAAATTCCTTATCATCCACTTGCGGTATATTGAGCCGTGATTTTGTCCCATTCAATGGTGTTCCAAAATTGTTGTAGGTAAATGGTGGGAATTGTGCATTGTTTGGTTGAAACCTTGAAGAAGTTTGTGTTTTTAAGGATATCAATTGACACTCTGAGGATTGGATTTTGTTGCAACTTTTCCATATCTACATAACAGTTACTTTTACCTATCTCTGCCCATTTATCTTTAGGAAAGATTTCGTTGTCTGAAAGGACTTTGGGTGGAGCAGAAGATGTAATGTTCTCAGATGAGGTTGTGTTAGCCATTGAAGATCTAAAGATATACACATACAACAACAATGATTGAGAGCATGTTAGATTAGATATGGTTAGTTAAGCAACATTGAATACAGCCTTATGACATAAACACAATAACTTAGTAACTTAGACGAGTTCCATAAGCGATTGAAGCAGATTGAGTGGCAATAGAGAGTTTTCAAGGTAACGGCTCCATTTGACACAGTTTTCGAGAGACAAGTTGATTTTGAATCAAATTATTTAAAAGCATAGTTACTATAAAATAATATCATGAGACAAGATACTATTATGGAGATATTATAACAGGTTGTTTCAAACAAGTTGTGATACCAAGTTGCTACAAGAGAAACCAAGTACAAATTGCTCAAACAAAAGATGTTATAGCAAGTCGCTAAGAGTAGGTTGTCAATACAAGTCGCTACAGGAAATCCTGAATCAAGTCGCTAACATGAAATTATAATAGCAAGTCGCCTTAAAATAATTTAATAAACCAAGTCGCCACTTGAAAATTGAACCAGCAAGTCGCTAATCTTGTAAAGATAAGTCGCTATCAAAAATGATAAGACCAAGTCGCTACAAGATTAACTAAGTTGCAAACTTGTAAATACCGATCGCTACCAACAAATGATAATGATAAGTCGCTACGAATTAATGAGGTAAGTCGCTACCAAGAACACTCATACCAACTCGCTATGAAGAACGCATGTAAGTCGCCATCAAGAACAAGTTATAACATCTAAACCAACTCGCTATGAGGAACACTGTAAGTTGCTACCAAGAACATTGTTAAGTCGCTACCAAGAATGTCTCAAAACAAACGACTAACACCACACTCAATTTATCAATTTCAACAATTTAAATCCTGCAAACTCACAACGATGCAACACATAACACTAAATGAAACCAGAAGCACGAGCAACACAACCCACATAAAACCATATCAACGAAATGAATAAACACACATTACAACTCATAATGACATAAACAACCATAATTCAAGAGGCTCCTATTTTGCACAAAACCCATTAACATATGTAACACTTGTTTGGGTATTTAAGTCCTTTAACACACCTAAGTGAATGGGATAAGATTTTGAAGATCAATCCGCTCAAGTAAAATCATTAAAGGGACGAAGTTAGAAGCTGCGGTATATCACATGAATTAATGGAGAGGGAAAGGTAAAACATGTACCCAAAATCAAGTTGCAAAGAGTGATTCGTCACGAGAGAAAGAAAAACACACAAAAAAACTTTTTGATTTTTTAAATAGTGAAGAGTAAACGGTAAGTCGCTAGGGTGAAGGGAAGGGTTTAAACAAGACTACCAAGTTGTCACTTTCAGTCCCTGTAGTTTTGTGAATATTTAGAAACTCGCTAGCAAAGAATCTTAACAAGTCGCTAAGACTTTACAAAGCAAGTCGCTAACCTCAATTTTAACATGCCAAGATGCTAGCTTTGTTAAAGGTAAGTGGCTATCTATTATTATAATATGTATTATAGACACATTCAGTCCATGAACTTATCAGATTGCAAACAAACACAGATAGCATAATAAGATAACATAATAAGATAAGCAAACTAACACAATGGACACCATGAAACAAATAAGCAATCAACACAGAGGTCACCACGAAAGCAAGACAAGACAAAGACATGCATTCTGAGCACAATACATAACCAACACTGGTGCAGATATAAACGAGATAACTTGAAAAATTCTCCCCCTCAATCAATGTCACCAATGTACATTGATTGAATTTAACCCACCCGTTATAAAACAAGAATATATCATTTGTTCGAACTTCATCTATGATCCCGTGTCATTATTGAATGACATTTCTAGGACCGTAGATGTTAACGATAACAAGGGATATATCTTTTATCAGTATGTGGTAAACGAATTAAATTTTGAATAAAAGAATGATTTAAAATTATTTTTTTATTTTTTTTATTATTTTTTTTAAACTGATTTGTACACATATTTATAAGAGCGAGTCCTGATTCAATTCGAATAGGAGTCAAAGCACGAGATACATCAATTCTGGCAAGCAAGAATTCCAGAGTGAGCAATATTCATTTCTGATGGAAACCAAGTCATGATGTTCCTGATTGAATTGAGCATTGTACCTGAAAAAGACTGAGAACACTTTGCACTAGAGGCACATGTAGTATTGCAAATAGATGAGTTAGTGACCTGAGTGACCTCACAGTTGGATGTTGCAAAGTGTGATATAGGAGAGTCATTACTAGACATCCCTTTAGGTTCAATATTTTTGAAGAGTTTTCCTGTGGGGATCCACTTAAGGTAAGATCTAGGGATGTATGTCCGTTTGGATCCTGAAAACTTAAATAATCTACCAGTGGAGATCCATTTGAAACAACTGCTAGTACATTTGTGTGTGAACACTTCCCTGTTCTGACAATTTGTCCATTTGTCATTAGTTTGTTTCTTAAAGGATTGATCAGCTATTTGATGCTTCTTAAGAGAACTAGATGACCTCCTAGAATTCATGATTTTAGGACTTTGAACATTAAGCTGGGGTTTGTTATTCATCTTATCGGAATGAGATGTTGAATTGGTGGTTTTGACAAAAAAGATTCGCACCAACTTGGGAGGCAAGCTTAGATTTCGAAGATTTAAATCTTTCAGTTCTAAAAGCATTTGGATGCCTAACTACATTATGTTTAGATTTGTTTTGAACAATTGGCTTTCCCAAGGTTGATGGTTTTGCAAACTTAGTGTTCACCCTAAGTTCATTTTTTAGTGCAACAATAGTAAAGCTCTTATCCTGAATTTGGGCTTTGAGGGCATCAATGTTTGTCAACAAGGCGTTAGTTTGATCAGTCAACTTGGACTTGGTCTCCTCTAAGTTCTTTCTTAAGGACTCATTTTCCCTTAATAGATTGGACACACATAGAGCCAGTTCAGCATTTCGAGATTTAAATGTATTACTCATCTCATGACAATCACACTTATGCACATCTGAGAGTTGTAATTTCAGATTGCATATGGTTGAGTTTTTGTCCTGAATCTGGGTTTTTAAGTGGTTAATTTCAAAAAATTCTCAAAATTCTGGAAATTCCTGATTAATGCAAGATTTTTCAGCATAAAAGCTTTCTTCCTTTTGTTGTATTGCAATTTCCAAGAAAATACAATGTTTTTCAAGAATTGAGTATTTGTTTGAAAGTTCATCATAAACCCTTTTTTCAATCATGTCATTAGTTTTAAACGTTTTAGATTCAGGCTCAACCAAGACAGATTTAACAGTATTATGTTCAGAGTTAGGATCAAGTAGATCAGGTACATTAACGCATGAATTATGTTGATCAGTTAAGGGTACCTCATCGCATGAAACCTGTTCATCTGAAGAGATGTCATCAGTATTCGCCACATGAATACCAGGAGTTGTCATGTAAGCTGTTTCAACCTTTTCTGAGTCTGAGTCTTTGAGATCATTACAGTTGGCTTCATCCTCCTTTATTGCAACAGAAATTCTGCATTAGGCATCATCCATTTGTTCGACTGATCCATTGTTCGACATATCACAACCTTCACATAAATTAACATGACACCCGTTCAATTCATTCAACTTATCATTCTATTGAGCAGCTTCCTTAATGTATATTTCCATATTACCCATAAGTTGAATAAAGGTGTTTACGAACTCATGGATTTCCATTCGGTGTGTTTCTTGAATGAAATTCAATCATGTCATGATCAAAATCGAGGAATATTCCCCGGATAAATGGTGAAATTGATCGAAGATTACTTGAAGAGTGCATTAGAATCATCATTGAGAACTTCTTTTATAAATTTGAAACATCATTGTTCTAAGTTAAAGTACAGTTCTTGTCAAGGTGGGTAAGTCTGACGAAGGAGAGCCTCGCTTGTTCGATCCATAGTCGTAGATAAAAGTAGTTTGAGGTCTTGATGAAGTAGTTGAAAGGGCTCAATGTTGCATTCCATTTGCCTTGCATCATTTGTCAATATCAAGAGTGACTTATTAGAATTTGACTCAGATTGTGAAGTGTTTTGATTATAAGTTACTGAATCATCCAAGGTAGAACATTCTGAGTAGCAGCCTGTTTTATTATTCTGTGAGGTATCATAGAGTTCAAGCACTTTGGTGATTAAAGGATCAGTGATGTAAGACATTGTGTTAATGGATATTAGAGATAACTAACTTGCATCAATTCACCAAATTGTAATATGGATAAGTCGCTAACAAATCAACTCGCCAAGAACCATAACACCAAGTCGCTAAGAGTTAAGAAGACAAGTCGCTAAGTTCCAAGTCGCTACGAAAATTTTGACAGCAAGTCGCTAAGCACCAAGTCGCTAAGTCGTCAAGTCGCTAAATAGCAACTCGCTAAGGTCCAATTTGCTAACACCAAGTCGCTAAGAAACTTAAGTACAAGTCGCTAACAAAATTGAAAGCAATTCGCTACCTTCACCAAGTCGCTACCCGTAGTGGAGAATCCACTAAGTGTACTGTTTGTCGGCTTGTCTCAAGAGACAAGTCGCTAGGACCAAGTCGCTACCAAAAAGCACTACAACTCGCTACCTTTTACTGAAGCAAGTCGCTAAGATGAAATTCACTACGAGAACCAAGTCGCTACCAAGAAAAACTTCAAAACACACTTTTCAATCCAAAACAAGCTCAACCACAGTGATTCAAGCTTACCAAATCAAAACCCAAGCATATACAATGATTCTAAACACAAAAGTACACCCAAAATTCAAACTTTAACACTAGAAATGAACCAAATGATGCAAAAACACTAAACTTTTTCAAACTCAAAAACCATCTAAAACTACTAGAAATCCAAGTATATGTAAGAGAGATGATCAAACCATGACTTTTGATACCATTTGTAACATATTGGATTTCATAAACACACAAAACCACAAGATCAATTAGGCGTATAATTTAGATGGTTTAGAGAGAGAAAGTGGGATATTCTAGAAAGAGAAACTCATAGAAGGTTAGATTCCAAATGAACATCCAACCCTCTCCCTGTGGGGAGAGGATATTCTCTAAACTATAACGCCTCCTACGGGCGTGGATCGAGCATACAATGGGTAAAGACCCGTCCTTCCTCCACGGTGTTGCACTAGACTACACTAAGCTAATAACTGACTAACAACAAACATAATAAACGATATGTCTACGAGCTAACTTAAGCTAGATTATACTTGGGGTGACCGATGCTTCACAATAGAATTTCCAATTCCTAACAACATATCCAAATAATGATAAGGAAACAGATCAAGGTGAATCAGGAGTACCAGGAAGTCCGTCAATAACTCCAGGAATGCGGTCTAGGATCTGGTAGCCTGTGAGAGATATGCTTGGACGACCACCAACGAAACTCTCCAATGTTCTGATCTGATCCAGCCTAAACAACCTTTCATCAATCCTCGTGATGATCTTCTTTACATCCCTTCTGTCCCTCGAATTCCATCTCTTCGGTGACCCTATGCAGTCATGGATCTCCTTTAACCTGTAACCCATCCCGAACCTTCTTCGATGTGTGATCCCCAAACTTATGAAGCTCTTTGCACGCCATGAAGCAATTGTGGTGTAGTTCACTTCGGTAGACTACCCCAAATGGTTTCCTGATAAGGGTGTACTGAGCAAGTTGGTTTATGTCGGGAAGGTCAAGTTGTGGTTTTGTGAGATTAACACGCTTCTGATACGATTCCACGGCAAGTTGAATATCTTCTACACATTCTTGGATCACGATGCCTCGGATGAATATGAGCAATGACTTGATGTACTCGCGTTGGATAGTTGTAGAGAAATGTCGCATTCATTCTTGTACCTTGGCAAGATACATATCTTCAATGTCCTTTAGCGACAATCTCAAAAAATCCGCTTCACAAAAGTCATATTCCTCTTCGTCTTGTCGTTTGACCACTATTTTCTTTAGGAATGTGTAGTCCCACCGACGATGTGGTAACATCTTTGAATTGCAACGATCCGTTTTTCACTGAACACTTCCTTTTTCGACTTTAGAACCTGGCAGCTTTTGTAGTAGATTCTTCGTCATTCTGGCCAATGATGAATCCCATACAGTGCATCGAGGCCATACTTTTCCACTTTGTTGGCAAACATATGTGTGGCTTCTTCCTCGATGGCTATATTGTTAGAGTAGATTGCTGCCGGGAAAGGGAGTGTGAGTGATGTAGCGTATTTTCTGGTAACATCGCTACCGTGTAGAAGAAACTCCAGGTCGTTGTTGAAGAAATAGCGGTATGGAATCTTGGGTTGATTCGGTCGGCCAATGGTAGGTAGAGGTTTGGTCCAGTCAGTGTAGTATGGAGCTTTATCTTGTCTGGTGAAGTCAATGTTTGATTTAGGATTGAGCCGGTCAATGTTGTTAGACATGGCTCGTGCAATGTTGTCGAGATGATATTCGACTTCGATTGCACTTTCTGAGCAGTCTTTAAGTAGTTGAAATGCATCATTCTTGATTAGCCTCAATTCTGATTTGGTCATTTTCTTCACTTTGAACTTTTCATGTATAAGCTTCACATGCTCCATTGTGCGACCATCTACCATTTCTTGACCTTCCGGTAACGGAGGGGTAGCATCAACGAGTTTAGAAAACCAGTCATATTCTTCTGTGTCATCTTCATCTAGCCATGAGACAACAGCGGTCTTATTTTTCTTCTTCTTTGGCTTCGATGATGATTCTGGTTTCTTTGTAGTTGTAGAAGAAGTAGGTTATTGTTGGGGCTCAGGGACATCTTCATCATCACCACTAGTGTATTCAAAGTGGTCACCGGTTTTCTGTGTTTGTGGTGGTGACTCAGAGTCCTGAGGTTTATCAGTAGCAGTAGAACGTGGAGGAGATCTTCTGTCGGTGGAGGTCATTTGGGGTGGTGGAGGCATAGAGGACGAATCGTCATTTTTCTTCTTACGTTTCGGCTCAGAATCCTTATCTGCATCTTCATCGTCTCTTGGACGCTTAGCCCTTTCAGCTGACTCTTTACACGATGCCCTGAGTTGATAGTCAAGCAATGCCTCAAATAGTTTGGCTTCGTCAAAAGTGAAAGTGTTGGCACGTTGAGACATTTGCAATACTAGCTTCGATATCAATTCAGCATCGGAGACAGCCGGAGGCTGGACTGGATTGATTTGCATTGCTACAGGAGTAGATGCCATTCTTTGCTTGACCAATCGCATGAGATAAGGATAGAGTTGTCTGGCGAACATCTCTTTTGTCAATCCAGTGACGTTGTCGAGAAAAAACTTGTGAGTATATTCTCTGATCGTCTTGTTCATTTCACCCTGTATATCTCGATCGAGAAACTTCTGGATCTGTTCCCGTTCTCCCAACATCTCGTTTATCCCTTTTTGAAGAAGATTGACTCTGTGAGCAAGTTGATTGAGTTTCTTGTTGACTACGTTTTTCTTCCTTACTTGCTTGACAGCTTTGACAATCTTTGTCTTTGCTAGTGATGCCCAAGTGTCAGTTGGTTTCTTTATCGATCTGGATACAGATCTGGTGGTAGCGTCTTTGGATGATGGTGGAGAAGAATGAGATGATGAGTCTGACGAAGATGAGACATGAGGAGGCTCAAGGTCCTTTGGTGGCTCAGAAGTTTTTTCCTTGCTACGTTCGGGACTATCTAGAATATAGTCATCCGCTTCCTTTTCGGCTTTAGCCTTTTCTGCAGCCTTAACCCTAGCTTCTTCATCTGCTTGAGCTTGAGCTTCTTTCTCTATTTTTTCTTTAGCTGCTTTTTCTTGAAGAACATGTGAGTTTATCAAAATCGACTATGAGATTGTTCTTCCCGATCTTCATCTGGTAACCGGTGGGGAAGATGTCTTCCATAGTGAGAACATTTGGTGCATCAACGTTTTTCATTTGGACGTCCATATTATGATCTGAAGATATTGAGCCAAAAGAACCAACATATCGAAAGACATTATGTTAGTCAAAAGTTGATTTTATTGTCCAATTATTGATTATGTTATGTTGATGAATGTTACGAGTCCAACGTCACTTGTTTGTCCAATAGTCCAAAGAAGTCGTGATAAGTTTCGTGAATTTATTAGATTTGAATTTTAAAGTCCAAATTTTCACACATTTTCACAACATATTAACCATTTAAGCTTATTAGTGACATTTTGGTTTCGTGACGTTATGATTTATTTATTTACAAGTTTGTACGCGTAACAATTCATAATTATGGTTATAAATCAGGCTTAAGCGTAGGAATTGCAAGCTTATTCGTAAACAGTAGACCATACACGTAGGCATAAGCTTATGCGTAGGAACTTAACTTACGCGTAAGAAATGTTACGCGTAGGAAAAGAGCCCTTAGTATAAGGCTTACGCGTAAGCATATGTTGGAGCTTACGCGTAAGGTTTACTCGTAAGAGTGAACCTTATGCGTAAGACTCAAGTTTACGCATATCCTTCACAGGATACGCGTAGTCCCATGTAGAACCTTATGCGTAAAGGTTACGCGTAAGATTACTCTTACGAATAACTTTCTACGCGTAAGGCAATCCTTATGCGTAGGAATCCATGTTTAACCTTGATTATGAATATTTCACGCGTAATAACCTGAAACAAATTCATCATAACACATTTATTAACATATTATTCAATCCCCTTCAATTTTCACATGAACTTAGTCCAAAACAGTTTATGCGTAAAACACTCTTATGCGTAAGTCTAAAACCTAATCATTCAAGCTTTTACGAGTAAGGAATTTAGCCATAGGAATGACACCAAATGTTTTCTGGGATACCTTAGAAGTTATATGATAGTGTTGCAACAAGTTATAACATCAAAAACCTCTTGAATCAATAGTACCCAATTCATATGAGTATAAACCCTAATTTTTAATTTTCACAAAATTGATGTTTCTGGGTATGATTTGTGACTGGTTTTGATTAATTTAACATGTAACAAACATAACACAACCATCTAATTGTCCAGAAACACTCACATAAGAAAACCCCTAATACATACGCATGAACCCTAAATTTGAAAAATGATTAATTAGTGTTTATGGGTGGATTTGGTGGTTAGAACTAGCTTTAGAATGATTGTAACAACATTTAAACACACTTATTTCAACACCAAACACCCAAACATGATTCCATGTTCATACGCTTATGCGTAGAACGTGAAATCATGCATAGGGACAAATCTAACCGTTGGATTTTGAAACAAATCAAAACCTATGTTTAGATAATCACCTAGAACGATTAAACACTTACAAATTTGAAGATTAAAGCACGGTTTAGAAGATTGAATCTTATGCGTGGGATGAGTGGTTGAGAAAATTTAATGTAGGTATTAAATGAATTGAAAAGTTTGGTGAAGAGTTTTGTTAAAATTAGTTTGAACTTTTGACAACATTGGTCCCTCCACCTCAACCATTTTCATCCACAGCCCATAAGTTCCACTTTGGTTACGTATGAAGTATAGTTTTGGAAAGAAACTTGACGACGCTCCCCCTCGACTTAAGAAATAATGAAATTTTGTAAATTTGAGTCTGAGGAGTGTCAGTAAACCAGAAATGTGACCACCATTATCAAATAAACAACCGGAGTAAGATAACATGCAAGTACAAAGTTTTATGAAACTGAAAAATGTTTACTTTCTCCCCCTCAACACTTGTTCGGGAAAATGTGAAAAGTTTGAAAGAACAAAGTGTTGACTAAAGTTTTGTACTTGCAATGTTTGAAAGAAATTAGATAGGAGAATATTTTTGAATTTTATCAGATTTTATATTTTAGTATTTTGTTTTCGAAAAATATTTACAAAAGAGGTTTTGGTGTTTGACTGGTTTTAAGATTGTTTTAAAAGTTCATCCAGTTCCTCTGGAGTCAAACACCGCATACCAATCCGTGGACTAACTCGGTAAACCTAGCGGGAGCTAAGGCTTTGGTGAGAAGGTGCGCCAATTGGTATTCAATACCACAAAGTATAATTCAACGGTACCTTTTCCACATGATCCTTGACGAAATGATATCAAGATCGATGTGCTTTGATTTGAATGTTGAGCGAGTTGCGAGATGGCAATAGCACTTCGATTGTCGCGATACATCGATTCATCAAACACGTAACCATAGTCTTTGATTTGTGTTCTCATCCAAATGACTTGAGCACAACACGCCGACATGGCTACATATTCTCGCTACATTGAGGACAACGATGTATAATCCTACTTCTTGATTGCCATGATACCGGTTTATCACCAAGAAATTGTAAAGCTCTCAAGTACTTTTCCGAGAATCTAAGTAACTGCGTGATCGTGTCGAAAAAGCTATTAGTTCAAAACCGAATCCTTCGGATACCGGATCCCAAGTTAATGGTTCCCTTGATGTATCGGAGGATTCTTTTAGCCTCGAGAGAGGTGAGTTTCGATTGGTCGCACCGATATCGAGAGCAAAGATAAACAACAAAGACAATGTCATGTCTCTCGGTCGTTAGATACATGAGAGACCCAATAATACTTTGGTATTTGGTAGGGTCAACCAATTTCCCATGCAAATCGACATCCGGTTTCTTGGTATGTGCCATTGGTGTGGCATAGGTATCACAGTTTGCATTCCATTTTTATTTAAAATTTCAAGGGCATATTTGGACTGACTCAAGAAAATACCACGGGGTGATTGATGAACTTGCAGTCCTAGAAAGAACGTAAGTTCACCCATCATGGACATTTCAAAATATTTTTTCATAAGTTTTGAAAAAGCGTTTGAGTACTTTAGATGTGTTGACCCAAAAATGATGTCATCCACATAAATTTAAACGATTAAAATGTGTGCCCCGTGATATTGTATGAATAGTGTAGGGTCGACCGATCCTTTGACGAAATTATTAGCGATACAAAAGGATGACAACTTATCATACCACGCCCGAGGGGCTTATTTGAGACCGTAGAGAGCCTTGTTCAGTTTGTAGACGTGATTAGGGAACTCTGGATCAACGAATCCTTCTGGCTGGCTAACATAGACCATTTCTTTCAGTTTTCCATTGAGAAAAGCGGTTTTGACGTCCATCTGAAAGACCGTGATGTTCATGTGAGCCGCGAATGCGAGAAAGATCCGAACAACCACAATTCTAGCAACCGGTGCGAATGATTCCTCGTAATCAATCCTTCTTCCCGTCTATAACCCTTAGCCACCGACGTGGCTTATTTCGAATAACCGTCCCTTGACATCCGACTTGTTTTCCAAATCCATTTGAGACCAATAACATAGACTCAGTTGGTTTTCAACCAATTCCCATATTTCAAGACATTTAAAGCGATTGAGTTCTTCTTGCATGGATTCAATCCGGTTGTCATATGTCATGGCATCCTTAATGTTTTGGGTTCACTTGGCGACGGTAAGTGCATAAATGCAATGTTCACCGTCGACCGAAATCGTTGTCTAATTACTGTTGGTTGATTCGGGTTGCCAATAATGTTCACTAGAGGATGGTCTTTAGTCCAACGATGTGTGGAGGGTTGATGTTGATATACATGCTACAGATTAGGAGGATTCAAATGGCTTGTGGATGATTCTGCAACATCAGGTGTGGCAGTTTCATTAGCAAATGGATTGAAGAACGCATTTGGATCATAATCTGTGGGTGGGGAACTTCATTGTTCGTAAGATCATCACCGGTTCGGCGTCATTGGATGCGGTTTGTTCGACTATTGTTGTAGAATAAACGGTGGTGCTTCCTCAGCGATGAGTTGTTGTAGCGGTGTATCGGTATTGGATTATGATCGGGTTGAGCGTGAAACATTTGATACATCCGTAGCATCGTTCATCAATATCATCACTAAAATGAGGAGCAAATAGATGTTCCATTTGACGTCAAGTAAGTTGTAAACTAGGTTCGGTGATGATGGGGTTAGAGGAAGTTTAAGCGGTTATGTCCGGGTTCCAAGTCGTTATGCTCGAAGCCATTTCAAGAAGCTCATCAAAATTTGCAAGAATCGCTTCCATAATCTCCCTTGTACGACGATTCGGATCCGTAACCCTTAGAGTTTTCACAATATCCAACAAAGACTCCAATGTCGACTTTGGCTTTGAGCTTACCAAAGTCATCACGATCATTATTCGGATAACAAAGGGATCCAAAGACATAAAAGTGTTTGAGATTCGGTTTATGGTTGTGGATAAGCTCATAAGGTGTTTTGTTGTGGCGTTTGGTAATCATTGAGCGATTACGAGTGTAGCATGCATTGACACGGCTTGACCCACAAGTAGTCTAGAAGTTTTGCATTTATTAACATCGTTCTTGCAGCTTCCACTAACGCACGGTTTCATCTTTCAACAACTCGTTTTGTTCGGTGTTAGTGCAATTGATGTTTGATGCTCAATTCCACTTTCTCATAATATGCACGAAGAGTTTGATTCACAAATTCGGATCCTTTATGCATTCGATTTGTCGACCGTGTTCGGAGTCGAACTTGAATTTTTGTGAGAAAGGTGATGATCATCGTGGAGCTTGATCTTTACTTCAAGAAAATAAACCCAAGTCCATCTTGAGTAGTCATCCACAATTACCAAGATGTAGCGTTTGCCATTAATCGTCTGACGCGCATCGGACCACACAAATCCATGTGAAGAAGATGAAGCACATGTTGTGAGTTGTGTTCCACCTTTGAAGGAAAGTGAGCACGAGTGCTTTTCCTTGTTCACAAGTCGAGCATAGGTGATCTTTAGAATACCAATATCTTGGGAGACCTTCAACAAGTTTGTATCGTGCAAGATTGGTTATGGTTTGAAAGTTTAGATGTGAGAGTGTTAGGAATTAGAAATTCCGGTATTAAAAGTCGGTCACCTCAAGTATATGTAATCGTTAAGCTCGTAGTCGTAGTTATTTTAAGCTAAGTAGTATTTAGTTAAGTAACACCGTGGAGGACACCGTGGAGGACGGACGGGTCTTTACCCTGTATGCGATCCACGACCCGTTGTGTGGCGTTTTATGTAAGACTATAAATACTCTCTACCTTGCAAGGTAGAGAGTTGGAGCTCATAATAATATCTTTCACTTTCTCTCACTAAGTTCCCTAAACCTCTAACTTTCTCTCTAGAATTCCACTTATCGCCTACTTTGTGTTATGGTTTGATGTGTAAGTGAAAACTAATATCTTACAATTGGTATCAAGAGCCATGGTTAGATCATATCTTGCACATCTTTGGATTTCTAGTGGTTTTAGGTGGTTTTGAGTTTGAAAAAGTTTAGTGGTTTGTGCATCATTTGGTTGATTTCTTGTGTTAAAGCTTGGATTTTGTTAGTACTTTTATGTTTAGAATCATCACAAGTGTTTAGGTTTTCATTTGGTAGCTTGAATCATCTTGGTTGGGTTGTTTTGGATTGAAAAGTGATGTTTGTGATGTTTTTCTTGCTAGCGACTTGACCTATGGATTTCTTTCTTGCTAGCGACTTGCTTTACATTTTGTAGCGAGTTACAGTTAGTGGAGTTAGCGACTTAGGCCTAGCGACTAACGGTACAAGTAGTGGATGCTCCACTACGGGTGGCGACAGTGTTAGCGACTTGGTAAGTAGCGAGTTGCTATTTAGCGACTTGATTCCTTAGCGACTTGTATCTTAGCAATTCTTGCCAAAATTTTGCTAGCGACTAGAGACTTAGCGAGTTGCTATTTAGCGACTTGTCTTTTGTTTAGCGACTTGGGACTTTAGCGACTTGGTGGTATAGCGAATTAGAAGATAGCGACTTGGTGCATAATTTTCTAGCGACTTGGGTGATTTCTTTACGGTTTCTCTTGATTTAGTAAAATCCGTGAAAGAATCTATTTCCGGTTTAATCATAGAGTTATAAAATCCGTTTAATTTGTCATCATGTCTACCAGCGTTTCTACAATCATCTCCTTTGTTGCGAGGGGCGTTCAAGCGGTGGTTGGATACTCGTCCACCCATGCTTGTGAGCCGACTACGATTTGTGGGCTCAACGAATCGATTGTCTTGTCTTGGAAAGGAAAATGGTGTCAACATTCTCAAATCCATTGATGAAGGACCGTATCGAGTTGAGGCGACTAGAGATGTACTTGATCTTCTTTGAAGATGGAACTACGATTTCTGGAATGGACGGACCAAAGATGTATGATGAGCTTGATGATAAGGAGAAAAGAGATTCGATCTTGATATCGGGCTTTAACATTGTTCTTCAAGGTCTTCCTAAAGACATCTACAAGGCGATCAATCACAACACGAAGCAAAGGCGGTATGGGATAATGTCAAGATGCTTCTCTCGGGTTACGAATTAACTATGGAAGGCAGAGAATCACAACTCTATGGCCAATTTGAACACTTCAAGATGAAACCGGATGAGAGTGTCTATGAGTACTATGTGAGATTTCATAAGTTGGTGAATGATATGAGGAACATCGAATGACTATGCCTAACATTAATTTGAACTCAAAATTTGTGAACAACATGAATCCCGAATGGCACAAGTTTGTCACCTCTGTGAAGCTCACTAAAGGATTGAAGAATACAAACTATGAGCAACTCTATGCCTTCCTCCTTGAGAATGAGAGACATGCTATGTTTGAAAAAATGATTCTTAATCGGTTCAAAACCAACCGAGGAGAGACAAGCTCATCTAATGACTCAGCGCCTTCTACTCAAACATCGGAATCACAACCAAAGCCTCACAAGTCATACCCATGGGTAATGGTAATCACAAACTCATTCACGATCCTATGTTCAAACAAGGCGATCTTTGATGCACACGTGGGTAACATCATTAATCAACTTGCTCTTACGATTAGTCAAAACATGAATTCTCTCCACAAACCAACAACAACCTCGAGCGACATCTAACCCACACAATCAAGCTCTTGTTAAAGATGGGAGGATCGTGGTGCAACCGATTCGGGAAAGCAGTATGATCGGGGAAGAGGTGGGTGGTAGAGGTTATGTTGGTGTCGAATCGAGGAAGGAATGGTAATCAAGGTCAAGCTAAGCCGATCAAATGTTATAAGCGTGGTGGTGAGGACACATTGCAAGGCGCACATCTCCAAAGCGTCCACGAGAATCTTGATTACTTGAGAGATAAGATCTTGCTTGTACAAGCTCGGGATAATGGTCTTGCTTTGGATGAAGAGGAATTGTTGTTTCTTCTTGAGGGCAATGCCAAGACCTATGATGCGAGATGTGGATGAGCGACCTATTCGGGAGATAGGTCACAATCATCGAATGCCTTTCAAGTCGGTGATTGTGATGCATACGACTCGATGTGGATGATGGACCTCTGCACACACAATTTTATGGCTAGCATTTCTCCAATGGTTTCTCCCAAGGTCTCTTCTTCACCACAAGGTGGCCCATCCAAAGACAAACTCATCTCGGAGGTATTAAAACTATCGATGATCTTGATGTGCAAAGATGCATGACAAAGTACAATCAATGAAACTATTGAATCAAATATTGAAAATATGGGTAATATCAATGTTGTCCCATATGATCAATATGTGAAACAAAGGAAAGTGAAGTTGTACCAAGTGATGCATCTTCTGCGATCAACAATGACTATGTTTTTATGAATACCTTTGCATGTGCCCCGATGATTACGTAATTTACGAACTAAATACCTATAAAGAGCGTGTTGCTATTTATGAACAACGTGCAAAATTTGAGTTGACCACTCGTGAGCGGAAATGGATGACCAAGTGCGTACAATCATTAGAAAAAGTAATTTTAGAAGAAGTATTAAAACAAGAATTAAATTCCTTGCAAGAAAAGCTTTCTAAAGCGCTAAGCAAAACAAGAACTTCAAGAAAATGTGAAAATGCTTAAGCAAGAATTTAATGCAAAGGAATCAAAACTCTTGAGAGATTTTCTAATCGAAAACCTTGAAAAACAAACTTGAAAACAAGTTGTACATACAAGGAACACCATTGATTGCTCACATGATCACTAAGCATAGAGTTCTAGCGATAAGCATAGTGTTCCCATTATTGATAAACCCGACCACGAGTGCGGGAAGATAGCAAAAGCGACTCAAAGTGTGATCTATGATGGCAATGAGATTCTTAAACCTAGACAAAAACCTAGTTGCTTTGAGTGCAGAGGAAGATAAGAAATTAGATGAAATCACTAGGGAGAAGATGAATAAGAAACTAAATGATCCTAAAAGCAAAGAGAAGAAAGTAATTATCACTCCCCATGACTACAAAAGGAGAATTGGATCTCCACGAACATGTTTAAGCCTCGAACATTGTTGACTCCCGAACAAGTGTTACGGAAAATGGACTTAGATAAGCGAAGCGAGAAAATATTGTTGAAACAAATCCTCCCTTAGGAAAATGCCTAAAACAGCTGTGTATCCTCCCAATACGCCAATGCATCTAGTTCCTAGAGCGATTGCTACTAAAAGCAAGATCTTAATCGGTCAATATGTTATTTTTCAACTATTTGTTGATTTTGAGAAAACTTGTAAAAAGGATCACACCAGCTGGGATTCTTGAAGGGAAAGGGGTTTGAACAAACAAAAGAATGCTATTTAGCGAGGTCATGCCTTTCTTTAAACTTCTAAAGATCACTTTGAGAGTCTTAAAAGGGATACATCTTGATATTAAGGGAATGGAAAAAGAATTTGATGCAATGATAGTTGAAGTTAGTGACTATGAGCGAGCACTAAAATATAATGAGATTGAGAGGAAGAACTTGCATACACTAAATGAGAACACGATTTACGAATGTATTGCTCAAGATGTGTTTTCTTTGCTACAAATTGTTCTATTAATGCTTCTCAATTTCATGAATTATCTGTTGCCACGAAAGTCTCCATGATCGTGTCATTGAGCTTGAAAAACTAATTACGAACTAAGCGAGAAAATTGAGCTGGATGATCACGACAATTTGGTTAAACATTTTCTAAACTAGAAGTTGAGCATTTTAATTTACAACTAAAATATCAACATCTTAAAGAAAATGTCAAAACTTCAAATATCAAGACATCCTCGGATGCTCGAGTTTGATGCGAGTTTTCAAATTAACAAAGCGTGATGAGCAGATTCAAGCTCATTGCAACACAATCGAAAGTTGAAAGCCCAAATCTCTCAATTAAAGGGTCAAGCGAACAATATGACGGGCTCCCAAATGCCTCCTCCTTTAGATTCTCGAATTCTCAAGCGTTTCATCTTCAAAACCTAGTAAATGCATTACAAAGGAAAGCGAAAGTTTTCTAGAAGAAAATGAAAAGATTAAGCGTCATTTCAATGAGTTATTTGAATCAATAAAGGTCACTCGTAACAAAATAACGAACAAATAGCTTCATTGCAAAAGGAAATTGAGAATCGAAGAGTCGGGTAAAAGGAAAATGCCAATGACCAATGGGGAGAATGGTGTATCAAAGGTTCACTCTTGTAATAAATATGCTTTATGCGTGAAATATGTCCTCCTCATCTCGGGAACAACAAACTTCTTTGTTCAAACATACTTCTCATCCCTTAAGGATTGCCTAGAATGTCTGCGTGAGATTGTTGAAGAGGATAAGTTAGAGAAACCTCATGATAATGCAATTGGACATGCATGCTTATATGCCAAACGATCTCAAGAAATCCTAGAATGCTTGATCACAATATGCCCAAAGTCCTTAGGTGAGAGAGTTAATCCTTTGATTCCATGTTCGATGCCTAATGCCAAGTATGATATTCATTCGATGCCCAATGTCTTGAATGTGAACCTTAGTGTGCCTTTAAGTAGTTGATTCGGATCATCAATGCTATGAAAGAGAACTCAAGTGTGCCTTCTAGGAGTACAAATCCGGCACTTCTAGTTTTAAGAAAGTGAACCTTAGTGTCCTGCATGTAGTTCGGATCGGCACATCTAAGCGGTGATGCAAAGAATAGTAAAACCAACTAATGTTCCCATTCCTCTACGAGAGTGTCGGTGACATTAAAGGGAGCGGTCAAAGTCTCAAGACAATACAAGGAATGATAGGACCTCGCAAGCTAAGAATGTGCCTTTGGAAAGAGTAGAAGAACAATCTAGGAACTTTAAGTTTGAACCGAATAAAGCGAATCGTGTTGATTCTAGTATTAGCCATAGGCGTCTTGTAATTAATTGAATTCGATACTATTTGCAAACCTTGTATTGATGTCGCTTGAATTACATTTCTAATCATGAATGTGGTGTTAATGTTTTGCCTCATGATGTTAATTGTCCGATTAATATTGTTAATGCTAAAATTCATGCTAAGAAGGCTAAAAGGCAAAAGCGTAAGAAAGTTAGAAAAAGCAGTGGAAACCCCGGGAAGAACATTTAGTAAGATAGGCTATTATTGGATACCTTGTTGGTCATAAGACTAATCGAGACAATGCCCACTAGAAAATGGATGCCTCTTGGTAGAACTATTCCCTTAAGAAGTGAGCACACTTGTGAGCAGGGCTATCTGAGACACTAATCTTGCATCTATTCACAATGATTCCATTGCCTTATTTTACGATATGAATGCTTCTATTTACGATGTGGGTGTTCCAACCATTGTTACTAACCAAATGGAACCCATTCTTGCATGGGGATCCCAATTATCGATTATCCATTCTTATGCGTGTTCAGCTGCGGATCGTTCAAATCGTTACGTGGTACACGGACTCAGTTTGTTCCAAGCATATATTGGCGACGGTCACGGCTCATGAACCGTGAGCAAATTCATCGGAGACGATTAGATTCGGGAATGATCATTTCGGTGCTATTATGGGTTATGGAGACTATGTTGTTGGCAAAGTGTTATCTCCGGGTTTACTATGTAGAAGGTCTTGGTCACAACTTGTTCTCTGTTGGTCAGTCTGCGATTACGATCTAGAAGTAGCCTTGAGAAAACATACACCTTCGTTAGAGAACTTGATGGTAAGGAACTCTTAAGAGGTTCACGTGGTTCAAATCTATACACCATCTCTATCGAAGATATGATGAAGTCTTCTCAATTTGCTTCTTTGTCAAAAGCTTCTAAAACAAAGTCATGGTTATGGCATCGTCGTCTCAATCACACGAACTTGGCACCATCAATGATCTCACGAGAAAGGACTTAGTTGTAGGTTTACCTAGACTCAATACGAAAAGGATCATCTTTGTTCGACATGTCAATTGGGAAAAAGCAAGAAGTATGCCCATAAACCCAAACCTACTAACTCATCACGAAGTTCTTCATATGATTCATATGGATTTATGTGGACCAATGAGGGTGCGAGAATATCTTTGGGAAGAAATATGTGTTAGTTGTGGTTGATGATTACTCTAGATTCACAGGTCAAGTTCTTAAGGACAAAGGATGAAACTCGATATCATCATCAAACTCATCAAGCATTGCGAGTTCGACTTAACAAAACCGTCGAATTATCGAGCAGACAATGGGCGGGTTTGTCAACAAACAACTTAGTGAATTTTATGAAAGCGTTGGAATCGACCATCAAAGAAGTGTTCCACGAACTCCTCAGCGAGCGGTGTAGTTGAAAGGCGAAATCGAACTCTTGTAGAAGCCGCTAGAACAATCTTGATTTACTCAAAGGTTCCAATGTTTCTCTCGGGTGAAGCTATTGCCCTTTGCATGCTACACACAAAATCGTTCCACGATTCACTTTGTTCATGGAAAAACTCCATATGAACTTGTCCACATGAGAAAACCTAATCTCTCTTTCCTTCGTGTGTTTGGTGCATTGTGTTATCCAACTAATGAGGTCAAGACTTAGGCAAACTTAGAGCTAAAGCGAGACATTGGAGTATTTGTAGGGTATGCACCAAACAAAAGGGATACGAATCTACAACAAAAGAACCCGAAATATCATGGAAACAATTCACGTTACGTTTGATGGTGACCGGTCAAATGGCTCTGGACAAACCGATTCGGGACCCGCACTTCAAAAACAGTCCCATTGGTTCATCCCTTGTTCCAAACTCTTCTCAAGAAACTCCATATGTACCTCCATCGAAGATGATTTAAAGAAATTGTTTGATCCTATGTTTGATGAACTTTATGATCCAAGTACTAATGAGGTGTCGATTCCTACTACAGAGGTTGCTCATATTCACGTGAATGAAGTCAATCCTCGGTCTCAACATCTTTAAGTCAAGAAGCGCTGCTGCTGATCCTTGATCTCATCAACAAATCATCATTCTTCAAATGTACATCATGGAAATGTTTACGGCATCAATGATGAAGTTAATCCCTTTGCTACTCACGAAGATGCTCCATTTGAAAACATATTTGCTCACGAATCTTCATCGAACCATCTTCTTGAGGAGACATCGACTCTGCTACTTGGTCCCTCAACAACTACCACATGAACACCTCGGAAAATGGACTCACGATCATCCATTAGACAACATCATAGGAAATCCTTCTCGTCCGGTATCCACTCGTAAGCGACACTCTCGATGCCTTATGGTGCTTCTTTAACTCTATACTCTCAAAGATCGAACCTAAAGATGTTAAAGCGCTATGAATGAAGGCAATTTGGTTCAATGCCATGCAAGATGAAATTCATGAGTTTGATCGATTAGATGTATGGGAATTAGTACCGACTCAGTTGTGCTATGATCATTGCTCTTAAGTGGATCTTCAAAGTGAAGCTTGATGAGCATGGTGATGTTTTGAAAAATAAGGCTAGGTTAGTAGCTAAAGGTTATCGTCAAGAAGAAGGTATTGACTTTGAAGAATCTTTTGCTCCGGTTGCTCGAATCGAGGCAATCGAGAATCTTTTGGCTAATCTTGCTAGTAAGAACATGGTTGTCTATCGGATGGATGTGAAGGCGGCATTTACGAGCGGAGACCTTAAAGAAGTCGTCTCGTCGACCAACTGAAGGATTTGTAAATCAAGAGCATCCTACTCACGTTTATCGTTTGAAGAAGGCTCTTTACGGTTTAAAGCAAGCTCGAGGGCATGGTATGATCTGTTGTCAAAGTTTCTTCTATCAACGGATTTAGCAAAGGGCGATTGATCCAACATTGTTTACCGGAAGTCGGGCAAACATTTAATTCATGTTCAAATTTATGTTGATGATATTATTTTGCCTCGGCGGACCCAATGGAATGTGATCGTTTTCAAATGAAATGAGTTCAAAATTTCAAATGTCAATGATGGGACAAATGTCATTTTCTTGGGATTACAAATTTCATAAAGTCCGGAGGCATTTTCATAAATCAATCTAAATATGCAAGCGAGATCTTAAAGAAATTTGGATTTGATTCAAGTGACCTGTTGACACTCCATGATTGATCGAACCAAACTAGATGAGGACCACTCGGGGATCATGATTGACCAAACAAAATATCGTAGTATGATTGGATCACGATGTACCTCACGGCTAGTAGACCGGACATCTTGTTCATTTGTTTGCATGTGTGCTAGATACCGAGGCTAAGCCTACTAAAAAGCACCTTGAAGCGATTAAGCGGGTCTTCGGTATCTCAAGGAACCATCAATATGGGTCTTTGGTACCGAAGGACACCGGCATGTCACTAACGACCTATCACGAGATCTTGATCATGCGGTGTCAAGATACTCGTCGAAGTACATCCGGAGGTGCTCGGTTTTGGGTGATAAGCTTGTGAGTGGTCTTCAAAAAGCAAATGAGTACTTCTATTTCCTCTCTGAGGTGAATACATAGCCATGTCATCTTGTTGTGCTCAAATCTTATGGATGAGATCTCGATTATCGACTATGGCTTTGAATTCAACAAAATCCTCTGTCTTGTGATAATAAAAGTGCTATTGCTCTCTCATGCAACAACGTTCAACACTCAAGAGCAAAGCATATCGACATTCGACATCATTTCATCGGGGAACAAGTGGAAAAAGGTGTGGTGGAACTCTATTTTGTGAGGTGCGAATATCGGTTAGCGAGACATCTTCACCAAAGCTCTTCAAGAGAGCGTTTTGAGTTTATTCTTCCACGTCTTGGCTTGAAAAGCCTTCAACGAAACACTCAAAGCGTCTTGAGGAGGAAGGCGAGGAGTAAAGGTCTATCTTCATCTATCTCTTGTATATATCTATTCGAAAAACAAAATACAAAATTATAAAACCTTCAAAATCAAATAGAAAAATATAAAACCTTCAAAATCCATAAAAATTTGAAAAATCTTGAAAAATTTCAAAAATATTGTCCTTTTGTCATGTTTTCCTCGATTCGATAATATCTACGGTCTTTGAGATGTCATTCAAAGAATGACACGGGACTTTAGATGTTGTTCGAAAAAAAAAAAAAAAAAAAAAAAAAAAATCAAAAATTATTTTTGGGAGAAAGAGAAACATTGGTTTATTGTCATTTGAGCGATAACCGCTTTTCAAAGAAAAACGAGCCATGCTTTACCATGTTTTCAAATTCCATGCTCGATTCTATAAACATTTATCTGCTTGAAAACTAAGCGCTTTGAAAAATAACTCGGTCTCTATTTTTGATAATCATCGGACTTATTTGTCAAAATATCAATCTCTCAATCAACAACCTATGTCATTGATTGAGGGAGAATGATTTCAATTAAATTAAAAAGTTATTTGGCATTCAATTGTTTTCAAAAGATATTCATGCATGTTTTACCAATGGAGTTTTAAAGTCTTAAAATCCGATCCTTATCGGTTAAAAGCGCTTTCATAATCAAGTCACAATTCTCCTCAAAAGCTTTCAAAATCAATTTAAATCTATAAGAGATCACAAATCTCAAATGATTTGATAATTGTGATCGGGGAGAATTTGTGATTTAAATTGGACTTAAGCGAGGATTCGGTAAATGGTTTTACAAGGATGTACATGTTATCCTCCCGCATGTGACAAGCGATTTCAAATTTTCCATTCACATGTTGAGGGAGCATCTATCTTACACCTATGATTTGAAGCGTGATCATTTATCTCAATGTGCGGGTTCCTCTAGTATGTGCAAAACTCCTTTCAAACCTTGAGGCACATATTGAGGGGAGCAAAAGTATGAAAACCTCATCCTTCCCAAAATGCTTTATCTACTTGATTTGATTTGGGATGTGATGTTGATATCTTTTAGAAAATGGTAATCAAAAAGTTAATTCTTCCTCTTGCCTCCGTGTGCAAAGCGATTTCAAACATTTGATGCACATGTTGAGGGGAGTTCTTGTTAAAAATATCAAAAACAATTAGGTACAAAATGCTTTGATAATACATCTTAAGTATCGGATTGATTTTCAAATGGTTTTCAATTGGTTCCAATGGCGGATGAACAATACCAAATAGACCGACCAACTTTACTTTATATGCGGTGATATAAGGATGATAAGGTTAGGTATTGGTTCCCATGATCCGCTTGAGCCGGAGGGATCTACCGAGGACAATCCACTAGTTAGTGTAGAAGTCCTTAGGTATGATGATAAAGGAGAAAAGTGAGATATGGGAAGAGTGCGGATGAGGCGAGCAAGTCTTGGAACAAACCCAACAAGGTTCTTGCAATGAAGTCTCGGTAAGCTTGAAGGGTTGAAGAATTAAAAGAATTGAATGAGAAAAGGGTGAAAACAAATAGCCCTCCATTTATTCAACCTTAGAGGCGAAACGGGTTCAATTCATATACTCTTGATGGTAACATCGGTATTGAAGACAAGGCGTCATGGACCCGGTGGCGCTTGCACTTCAACTTTCAAACCACTCAAGATCCTCTTAAAGGACTTGTTTCATTCTCACGGGAACCGACATTATCTATCGACTTTCTCTTAGAGATTGTTGATATTGAAGAAGGAGACCCTCTCCCTAGTCTCGACACGGGATCCAAATATGCACATATTGAGTCTAGAGCCACGAGATCATCAATAAATCTCATTAGGACACTTTCAATGAAGACTCTACATTTCACACAATGTGGAAAGAGATTATATCTTGAGTCCTCGCATTATCCTTGTGGTTTTGCGGAACATCCGAGTGATATGTGAACATATTCACGGTGAAGATGGAAAACCTTCGGAGCCAACATCAAACAAGCTCTGGTAGGTGGCATGTGAGATCTATTATATAGATCAACCATGTGACAAGCGAGCGAAACAATGGGGCGATTCAATCTCTTGAATCAATCACGGTTCGAGTTATGGATTAGCGGATACCTTTGAAAAACCGGTCTTTGTGCTTAAAACTCTTTTCTTTAGCAAATCGACCGTGTACGGATATTTCAAATCAAAAGGTGTTTTATGATTGATAATTGATGTTCATTAAAACCTTCGTTGAATTGCAAAAACAATTTCTATTGAGCAATACGATTGTTTTCAAATCTCTTTTCATCAATCGGTGGACTTAAATTATTTGGTTCACTCACTCCGTGTTGTCTTCTTTGAGATGTTCGGTTTGAGAACGACTAGAAGCATTGCGAAACCTGTCAAGGAAATTCTTGAATTATACGATCACGAGGCGATACTTGTCTTGATCAGCGAGGAACCGTGGGCGTGTACCTCAATTCAACGAAAGTGATCAAAGACACTTTCGTGTGCTTTATTGCTAAGCTGTTTTATGCGGTACATCCGGCGTTTGCGGTGATCGAATGAAGCGGTCAATCCATAGCCGCATGCTCACACAATACATTCATCTCTCAAGAAATCATGATAAGTGCATCAATGACTCGATATTTTCACTCCATGCTTACGCTTTCTGCTGCGCCAATATCATGAATCAACGAAAGCTTCCGTTACTCGATGAGAAGATATCATGATCCGAATGTGAGCATGTCGGTCCGAATGTCACAACATCACAAAATTCCAACACCACAATGAATGTCTCGAGATTTTGATGGTGATGATCTCAAAAGGTGGCTCAAAATTATTATCACGTGGATCGATAAAGACCTCCACTTGGATTAACCAAACATGCAATGAGAAGAATCAATGACTACGAGCTTGAACAAAGTACTACATCAAGAATGCAAGAACAATTTTAATGTAATATCTGTTTGTATTCAATGTAATTTTAGTACATGATTGAGGTGACCTCCTTAGGGAGATTGTTAGGAATTAGAAATTCCGGTATTAAAGAGTCGGTCACCTCAAGTATATGTAATCGTTAAGCTCGTAGTCGTAGTTATTTTAAGCTAAGTAGTATTTAGTTAAGTAACACCGTGGAGGACAGACGGGTCTTTACCAGCTGTATGCACGATCCATGACCCGTTGTGTGGCGTTTATGTAAGACTATAAATACTCTCTACCTTGCAAGGTAGAGTTGGAACTCATAATAATATCTTTCACTTTCTCTCACTAAGTTCCCTAAACCTCTAACTTTCTCTCTAGAATTCCACTTATCGCCTACTTTGTGTTATGGTTTGATGTGTAAGTGAAAACTAATATCCACCTTTCGTGATCGTGGGATTCGAATAATCTCCTTGGCGGGGTTTCGCAATGTTTAGCCGTTCTCAAACCGGGCGTCTCAAAGAAGACAACACGGAGTGAGTGAACCAAATAATTAAGATTCACCGATTGAAGAAAATTGATTTGAAAACAATCGTGTATTGCTTGAAGAAAGAGTTTTGCAACACGACGAAGGTTTTATGAGAAAGATCAATTTTCAATCAAAATACTTTTGTATTTGAAAAGAGTACACATTCGACGTGCTAGCGAAAAGAAGAGATTCGCACATCGAGCGGTTTTCTAAAAGTATTCGTCAATTCCATTCTGGACCAAGGTTGATTCAAGACCGAATCGCCCATTGTTTCTATCCGGTTGTCACAAGCTTGATCTTACGAGAAGATCTCACATGTCACCCACCAAGAGCTTGTTTGATGTTGGCTCTAGAAGGATTTCCATCTTCATCGTGAATACTTTTCATACCACTCGGATGTTACGGCAATACCACAAGGATAATGTAGGACTCTAAATATATACTTACTTTCCACGTTGTGTGAAACAAGAAGTCTTCAAGAATTTTAGTGTCCTAACGAGATATTGTGGATGATCTCTTGGCTCTAGACTCAATCGTGCATATTTGGTTCTGTGTGGGAGACTAGGAGAAGGGTCTCTTCAATATCAACAATCTCTAAGAGAAAGTTGATAGATTATGTCGGTTCCCGTGAGAATGAAACAAGCCCTTTAAGAGGAACTTGAGTGGCTTGGGAAGTTTAGTGCGGTGCGTCCTGGGTCCATGACGTCTTGTCTTCAATACCGATGTTACCTTAGTAACAACCAAGAGCATATGTATTGAACCCGGTTTCGCTAAGGTTGAATTGATGGAGGCTATTTCTTTTCACCCTTTTCACATTCAGGTTCTTTTCATTCTTCAACCCCTTCGATGCTTACGAGACTTCATTACTAGAACCTTGTTGGGTTTATTCGATTCTAGCTCTATCTCGATCGGCACTCTTCCCAAATCTCACTTTTTCTCCTTTTTTCAATATACCCACGGACTCTACACTAACTAGTGGATTGTCCTCGGTAGATCCCTCCGTTACTGGCGGGATCGTGGGCGAATACCTAACCTAACCATCCTTATTACACCATGCATAAAGTAAAATGGTCGGTCTTTTATGCAGTTCATTCTTCCTTGAAACCAATTGAAAATCATTTGGAAAACAATCAAGGTACTTGTGATACGAGATCAAAGCATTTTGTACCCTAATAGTTTTGATCATTTAGAAAACCTCCCTCAACATGTGCATATGATTTAGAAATTGTTTAGCACAAGGAGGCAAGAGGACTTTGAAATATTTTCTTTGATCACAATTTTCCTATGAAAAAGCCATTTGATTTTCATGGTAAAATTCTCCCCCTCAATATGTGCATAGGATATTTTAAAACATTTTATCACATAGAGGCAAGAGTTCTTTTGAAGCACATCCACAATCACAAAATCCATTAAGAAAACCATTTGAAAACACAATCAAGGTACTTTATAATCTCTTACGAATCAAAATAACTGAATTTTGGCTTTGATGTTCGAGTAGCATTACGAGCAAGTCATAAAACGATTATTCCATTTGATTTCCCATATTCGATTCACATCGACTCCTCGATGTCTATCAGCGCCTGCATATTGCATCGATTCCCCATTTGTATACCCGTAGCAAATCCATTCGATTCCCAATAACATCAACCATTTGTCCTCCTTGACCCATATGCATACTTGGTTGAGCAAGCTGCGGATTATCGATGAAATCCATTGGTTGTTGTTATTTGGTGTAGTTGGACTAATGTTTAGGTCATTGAAGAATGAATCAAAAGCGAGTTTTGAGGGCGATGCGCGAGTTGCCATTGAGGAAGGTATGTATGATAAAGTTGATGTAGGATCGATTCAATGATAAAGGAGTTGTGTTTGAAGAAGATTAAGCTCGGTTGAGGTTTTTACGAAAGTTGTACTCGTAACCTTGGTGCGTAAAATTTTCTTCAAAATTTGAAATTCATTATAAAATCAATTCTAAGGTCGTATGAAAAATTTGAGTTATGACAATTTTGGCGTAAATTGACCGAAAATTTGAATTTAGGCCCAAAATTTGAATTTTGACCAAAATTTTCTCAGTTAAACCACAATTTGAATCTCGCGTAAAAATTCCCATAAAAACTCTTTTTTTTTTTTTTTAAACCTTTATGCGTTGAAAGAGCTTGGCGTGAACAACGAAGTTATGAGTAGGATATGGTTCACGAGTAGGATGGCTTAGGTAGGATTCCTTAGGCGTAGGAAATGCTTATCGTAAGTTTAAAGTTAGGCGTGAAAAACTTATCGTAAGATTTAGTTATCGTAAGACAAGCTTAGGCGTGAAAATATTTAGCGTAAAGTGTTCTCGCGTAAGTCTAAGCTTATGCGTGAGATTAGGGGTTTGCCCAAAATCCTTTACACTATCACGATGTAAGGAATATCCAAATTCGAGTGTTCCACAAACTTATCCAAGTGAGGAAGCGAGTGTCGTTATAGCTCGAAGAATCGCACCAAAAGTTATCGTAGAACCTTGTCGTGGTTTGACTTTCTTAAGCGTAGAACTAGGGTTTTGACCTCTGGCTAAAAAAATTTCCATGATTCAAACAATTTCTCTTGCACAAACGACCTTAAAACACTCGAATAACCCAAAATGTTGACCTTTTTCACCCAAAGTGCTTAGAAAGCTACAGTAGAAATGACCAGCAGACCAAAAGCGAGTTCAAAATGAAGAAAAACACGTAAAGCTTGAACTTTTGCAAAAAGCGAAACTTTAGCACCAAATAAACCTTAAACCACAAGAATCTTGAATTTTAAGTGCAAAATTAAAGCTTTAGGCGTGAAAACTTTTGATACAGAGCTTCGGCGTATCAACACAAACAAACACAAACACTCCTAAACCATTGTTTGGCGATTGATACCAATTATTGGGACCTTAGATATACCAACCTTATCAAATACCACGTTATGAACACATATACCACGTTAAACACAAACACAATATCGTAAATAAGAAGAAAGATTAAGAATAGAAAGTGGTGACTTGAATGATATTATTATGTATGTTTAGAGATAAAGGAAAGAAGATGAAAACAATAAGATGTTATATTGCTTCAAAGGAAAACACACACACACACACCTTCAGCACACCCTCAAATGACATACTTGAGGGGTATATATAGTACAAGACAAAGGATGCCCTAAGGCTTGGCCATGGGCCGTATATGAGCTTGGACATGGATTGGGTTACATGAACTTATACAATGCTAGATTAACTAAACTAATAACCAATTAGCTTAGCCCAATCCACGAGCCCGTTGACTATTCTATGCGATATCTAACACGTTACAAAGTTCCTAAATGTGAATGACCGTCACTTCTAATAAAAACTATTAAGGCTAGCAGGTTCCTAGCGGTTATAGTTGAAACACACATGTTTATGATTTTAGGTATCCATTGAAATCGATTGTATTATGTATCCATTTACGCCATCTCAACTAGTCTTAGCTTTGGTCTTAGTAAATGCACTAGGTGATAAGTTCTTCCTAGGAGGTGAAGGGTTACTATGGGTACATCAATGATCTTAAGCGGAACACTAGAAGGTGGTTTACCTAGCACGGACTTAGAAGCATTAGTGGGCCTAGGGTATTCCGTTTTCTATTATTCCGCTTACGATTCAAGATAGCCTTAGCAACACATTTATCATGACAACGAATATATTGCTTTTCGACAACCAACACAAAAGCTTCAAACATAACATTTAAAGTACTTAAAGATTCAACATTCGTTACATCACTTTTCCATTACATTTGTCGGACGCAATATCTAAAGTGGGTGCAACTTGAGTTTTATTCAAAGTTCTAAGGTGTTCTTCTACTTGACATTCTTTATTGTTCTTTTCTTACATCATAACTTCTATTCTTCCTTGTATTGCTCCTAGGCGGTGAAGTGCGGGCGTTGGGAAAAAGGCGACTATTCTTGTTTCGATAGATGGAAGCACATTAGTTTCTTGTGGTTTGTCATTAGATGTTCTAGAGTCATTTTGAATCTGTTTAGGTGCGATTACTACGGTGTTACTATACCTATCTTGCTTAAGTTTTACCAACTACCTTTAAGATCATGGATAGTGTGTAACAAATCTAGATTTTACGAGCAGTGAGTCCATCTCGTCGTAAAACATCTTTGGTGTATGCAAGATGATCATCAAGGTCATTTGACGCTTTATACGAGTCTTTTTAGTAAATCAAATATGACACCATATTCCTTTTAACTTTTGAAATTTCTTGTTCATATTTTGAGATTTGACACTTTAAAGACACATTTCATCATCCAGTTGCTCAAGTTTGGATTAAGAGTTTTGGTATGCAAGCTGGTTGATTTTATTTTACAAAGCGAGTTCACGATTTTGACAATCTTTTGACACCATTGAAGACGACGTTTTGCATTTGAAAGCTCGTTTAATAATCGCTCATTTCAACTTTTAAAGAATTGATTTGTGACCGATGTCGGTATTCTCAACATTTACATGTGATCGGCGTGAGATATAATCAAATGCATATGCAGCGAGAATGTAATAACACAACATTATTGATATCGGCTGAAATAACATCTTCAAAGTCGATCAACATCTTTTCTTAACATTCTTTTTATGTTTTGTATTTGAAATCGATGCTTACATTTGTTCGAAAACTCTTTTCATAAGTCCAAGCTCCTTGTGAAAATCCCTTTCCCAATATATTGCACACATTTTCAAATTTTGGACATGAGGTAAAATTCTTTTCGAAAAATATCTCTTTGTTCTCTCGCATGAGGCGATTGAAAATGTTTAACTTTTATTTCGAATTGATTTCTATTTCACGTTCCAAAGTTTGATGTCAGAAAGGAATGTTTCAAAATATTTGAGAATTTGACAACGTTTGAGTCTTGTTTTACTTCTTTGAGTGAAGGTAAAGGACCATTAATTTGTCGAGGTGCGTTGGGTACCAACATTAGAAGACTCGAAATAGGTGTGATAACCCAAGGTGTGTTAGAATTATCTTGTTGTGCGACGAAAGTGATGGCTTTTGAATAGTTAAATGGTTTGTTATAAACAACATTTTCTAATTTTGATCGACTCTCGTCTTCTGCATCTAATTCTTCCATGTGATTATATTCAACAACACTCATAATGGAATCATCAATTCTATGTTCTGCACTATAGACTTGCGGATTTGGTTTGAATGCTCTATTAGAAAACTTTGGTTTGTAATCGACAAGATTGATCCATATCCATTTGGATTTGGTTTAAAAGTAAACTTTTGAATAGTTGTGATTGACTCACCATGTTTATAAACAACATTTTGAAACTCTTTGATTTTGTTTTGTAAGTGACAATTTCTTCAAGATAGTCATCTATTCGTTTCTTTGAATGCTTTTGTACTCATGAGCTGTTTTGACAAGTTAACAACTCGAGACTTGGCTTTTGATTTTCAAAGTGAGAGTGTTAAGTTGTTGTTTATGATCATATTTGGTTGTTCTATTTGAGACAACAAAGCATTCTTAGATGCAACTAGATCACGTGTCTGTTGTTCCAATGATTTTTCGTTTTGGTAGGATTTAGCAAAAGCGACTTCAAAACCTTTTTCATGTTTATCTTGTGTTTGAAAAATGTTGAGTTGAAATTTTAAGCATTCATTATCCTTAGTCAGTAGTGCATTTTTGTCCTTTAATTGCTGATTGATGTTACGGCATGTTGCCATTTGAGATTTTTGGTCGGTGAAGTAAGGTCATGAGCTCGATATCTAGATTAGGCGAAAGATCGACATTTCAGCGTGAGTCGCAACATGATCATTATTTAGATCCTCAAATATAACCACAGGTCAACTTGATTATCGGTGTTAACCATAAAGTCATCTTGATCGTCAAATATAACTACGGGATCTATTTGATTATCATAGGAATGAGATGTAGATGGCTCGTGTTGAACACTCGATCCTTGTTGGATGCGAGATGTTGGCGGAGATATCGGATCGACAATGAATATAGTTTGATCGGTACACGAGACAAACCGTCGATGTCATACTACTGGGCTGTGTCACTCATGTGGAGTTCGTGCATGTTAGCCATTAGCATCAACTGCTGCATTAGCTGCAAGTCCTCCATGTCATCATCAGAATCGCATTTGCCATGAAGCTCTGTTCCTTGTTGGTAAGATTTCCTGACTTCATCCTTAAGAGCCAAGAGTAAAGCCTCTTTGTGATAAGCGCCTCTTGTCCTTGGCTTTGGGCATGCATTAGCGGATGAACCTTCTCATTCTGATTATAACAACGAAGACCATTAATTCCCGTCGAGCATTTCACGATCAACCACAGGCTCGTTGTTGTGGAGCACCCATGTTATTCCTTCCAATAGCATTAAACCCTTGACCACCGCCCATCGGACGAACATTACCATGATTACGAACTTCAACCGTCCATTGTTAACAACTGACTGATACCTTGTGTTAGATGAAGTGCGAATGCGATTGTTGGATTTGTTTGAGTATCGGCCGAAGGCTCTAGCAATCATGACAAACCCTTTTGCAATGCATGAAAGCTTACGTATCCTCATTAGATTCACTATAAATTGCTTGATCATTGTGGTTGTTGTATGGAACCAATTGAGTTTCTTGAGATTGGTGTTGTGCGGATCATATGGTGTGATTGTTGCGATTGGTTGTGGAGGATTTGTGAAGGCAGTTTGTAAAGTAGGGAGATGAGGATAACACGTTTGAACCCACAAAACTAAAGATTGATTATCCGGAGTGAGTGACGGTAGTCACGGATAACCCTTTCTTTGTCAACTTCCTTTTGGTGGGGCTTCAAATAGTCGTACAACAATCCGTATGTAACATGATGAAGATTCTTAAGCAGCGGATGAAAATTACATACTTTTCCCAATCGGGACCAAGACTACTCGGGAACTTAGTGTTGGTATGCATTCTTGGCATAATGATGTTATGTTTTCAAGTAATTGATGATGTGCGAGAATCGATGATGATATGACTCTAATGTCTCCTACGGTTCAATCATAAAGTGTTCATAAGCCAAGTAGATTTTGGATTCCATGTCTTCTTGATTGAGTTTTGTGCCTTCCATGAGAAGATGAATATGCTCCCATTGCTTTAGCGATCTTTTGAGCATCAACACTTTGAAGTATCGGATTAGGTAATCCCAAAGGATGTATTGCATTGCCGTTCATCGGCTTCAAAGTGTAGAAGTTGATCGATAGTGAGTTCATTAAGATTGACAACGTTGGTGACATCACCTCTTGGTGGATTAGCATTTGGATCTCAGAATGCGAGTGACGATAAGCATCGAAATGGACCTTCGGGATGACCTTCTTCAAGAACTTTCCATGTGGCTTCTTTAGATCACGGAACCTAAAGAACCTTATCACCCATTGATCATAGTTTAGGGAGTGAGCATTGGAGGTCTATCAGTGATCCGACTTCATGTATGGATTGTTGGCTCTTAAAGCTTCACACATCTTTGTAAACCAAGGCGGTTCCTTCATAGTATTCTGGATGGATCTTGATTTTGAAAGTTTGTGTAAGGTTGTACTTGAAGACTAGGTGGTGGTTGAATCATTTGTGGTTGAATTGCTCTAGAGGAAATTGTTGTTGAAGTTGTTGTTGTTGTAGTAGTTGTTGATAAAATTGTTGTTGTTGTTGTTGTTGTTGTTGAGGATACACATGAGGAAAGTAGCTAGAGTATGGTGGTTGAGACATCTTGAAACTTGTGTTGATGATGGATCTTTGTAGTCGAATGAAACTTTGTAGATGAAGTATCCTTATCGTGAAAACTATCTTAGGCAAAGAAAGTACCTTATGCGTAAAGACACCAACTTCAGGCGTGAAGAAACTTCTGGCGTGGGGTAAGAAACCTTAGCTTATCGTAATCCAAAAGCTTAGTAGTAGAATGCTTATGCCTAAGATGTGCTTGTCGTAAGACAAGGCTTAGGCGTAAGTAAATGCTTAGGCATAAAGATTCTATCGTAAGTTTTAGCTTAGGCGTAAAACTAGGGTTTGCCCAAAATCCTTTACACTTATTCGGTGTAAAGATATCCAAAGTCGAAGTGTTTTCGAGGCTTATCTAAGCAAAAAAAACAGAGTAAAAATGTGAAGATCAAGCATAGAAAATCTTCTGCGTAAAACTAGGGTTTACTTATGCGTAAAAATACCAAATTTTGCCAAAGCGATATTTACGCCAAAAGTGTTTCTAAACCAAATTTTATGATGAAAAAGCTTCAATATCACCAAAATAACACAAAAGTGTGAAACTTGATGATCAAAAACTCTTTTTACCCTTATGCGTGAAAGCACTACGTATCAAACTAAGCTCAAAAACAATGAAATCTGGCGTGAAGTTTCAAACTTTTGCCAAAAACTTAAACTTTATCACCAAATAACCTTTAAAGTACAAGAATCTTGAGTTTTGAGTGAAAATTTAAAGCTTTTAAGCGTTTGAAGATGTGAAGCATAAAACCCATGCGTATACTTTAAAACTTCAAAACAAGAAAGTTTCACCCAACTAAATGGCGAATGATACCAACTGCTAGGTTCCCATTTATGTAACACAAGCATCAATATAAAGTATAGATGAAGGGTGATCGGATGAACAAGTTAACACAAACACAGCGTATATGAAGAAAGTTTAGGCGTAAGTTTTGTGATAAAATGAACAACCAACCTTAGTGAAGGATTACAAGACTATTCATAGGGAAGGAACTAGGGCAACATCACTGAGTTCCTTACCTTTCCTTATTGAGGATTGGGCCGAGGCTTATGGGCTTTCTCATAAGCCTTGCCATAATTACTAACATAAAAGGCTAATTAAGCTAACTATTACATATTAATTGCTAACACTTGTATTCTAGTTTAGGAGTGATTCCAACATGGTTGTAAGATGTATCATGTTGTAAATTTGTAAGCGTAAATTGCTGTGAAATGTTAACATGAACTACAAGCTATATCTTTTTCAATAAAAGTGTTTGGTAAATTAAATTGTTAAATGTAATTATAAGCTATTAACGATAGTTTTATGTTTTAACAACTCCAAAATATTTTAAAAGCTTCATGATTCGACTTTTCATTTTGGAGCTACTTGTTTAGAATAAAAGCTTGAAGTTGATGTATCAGCAGACTACTTATTTTGGAAGAGATTATTTTTGCAACAAAAAGCTTACAGCTCCAAAAACGCTACGTACCAAACAGGCCCTAAATAATGCTAAATGATCAAACGGGTTTGACCTAATACAAATAATGGTAACACTAAATACTAGTCTATTAACAGTTTTGTCATAATAGACAATTAAACCTAATTTATAAAGCCTTGTTATGTAGTCCTTTCTTTTATGAGTTGCATGTAATTGTAGTCTATACATAACTCAGGATGAGCCATTATTCGAAATTTATATTATAAGTGCTTGATTTGTTGGACAAATTATGGAAAGTATTTGTTTTGGTTGTATTGAAGTACTAGCTCTGGGGTCTAGAACCCAACACGTTTATGTTGGTTTGTAGGAGTTAAAACACACGTAAACGACTAGAAGTGTGTGAGCCTATGGGGCACACACGTTAAACTCTGATGCGTGACGAATGTTTTATACTTGAATATATAATGACCCGTTTTTGCATGCATGATACCCGATCCTTTTACGACCCATGAGGCTGTTTTACTATTCAATATGGGTCGGTTTGGTGAAACAGGCCTAGACCAATTATCCGATCGGGTTGGGGTGTTTGGGTGTTGGGTTTGTGACTTGGTGCGCAGTCATGAGTCCAAGATCAACTAGGGTTCAAATACTATATAAACAAACACCTATGCCATTCATACGATGCATTATATCCTAAACTATAATAAAACCGATTCACCTACAAGTCTTTCTATACTAATCATATTTCTCTAAAATCGATTAGGGTTTAGTTTAGTTTTATAAACTCTAAACCTTGCATTCGATTATCCAGTGTGTTTAGTGTTTCCTTTGTTTTGTTTTACTTGTTCTAAGTTCCTAGTCGAGCAGGGCATCAACAAGGTTTTACGTGTTTTTACATTACGTGGTGGTTCTCGGACAAAAGGGACAGTTTATCGGACAAAGTCATCCCTATATCGGGTATAGTGAAAACATTCTTGAGCAGTTTATTCTCGGGCGAGGAAGAAAGTTGGTTCTTGGGTTTCTTGGTTCGTGGTATTCAGTATTCAAGGTGTTGATTGGGTTAAACGTTCTCGACTAGCGTTATTCGACCGTACTTGGTTTAAGTGTTTGTGTATGGACTCGTAGAGGTATCTAATTTAGATACTTGGTTTCTTGTTCGTGTTATAGCATGCAATTGACTTCGAGGGTTAGTTTTCTATTTACCTTTTATTTATTATTGTTTATTATTTATGTGATTACCTAATTGCATAAACTAGATCAATTCAGCTGCGTACTTGTTTGCGTTACTTGGTTAACTAAATTATAAAATCCCAATAGTGGCATCACAGGTCAACTCGTTTTGCTATTATGGGTTACGCTTTAATAAACATGTTAAAGGTTACATAAATCTAATTAGTTATTCGTTTTATTTTGTTTTGACAACTATATGCAATACTTGTCAATTATTAATAAAAAATAACAAGACACACACAAATTAAATTAAATTGTCAATTAGAATTAATTTGTTAATTGGAAATAAAATTGTTAATTAGAATTAAAGGTTAATTAGAATTATATTGATAATTAGAATTACATATTGTTTATTAAATACATAAAATAGCGTAATTAATTGTTAATTAAGTTTGCCATGCTTTTTATGTGTTTTCCTTCTATAAGACCCACTCAATTGTTTTTGTGATGTATGGGGCGATCTAGGTTTCGATACCTAGTGTGGTCTTATGGTTCTTCTTTTGGGAAGAATCGCGAGAGAACTTGGATCAATATGTGTTTATATTAATGTTTATGTTTATATGTTTGTGATTCATTATGTGCATAATTGTTACTTATTTATGACACCTAATTGCGTGCAAAATAGAATAATACATATCATAATCATAACATTAATATTGGTCTTTATTTACGCCCTAAACATCACGCTCATTGTGACACCTATTTGATTAAGTGAAAAATTATTTTTGTAAAATAAAGTGACCTAAACTATTGAAACAAGTTTTTCATGAATTTAAAACTAAACACTATGGACACTTGGGATGTACGGCTAACCCACTAGACGGGCTATAAAGGTGGTTTAAGGAGGTGCGCAGTCGCAGTCGCTTTGGAGTTTATAGTTATTGCCTAGCGACACGGTCCTCACGCCTCTATGAGTTCAATTAGAGCTCACAAGTGAACCATGATGATCACTACTGATGTCATTGACAAAAATTTTATAATAAGTGTTACAAAGTTGTTTTGCATGCTTCTTTGTACATGATTTTACCACATTTATGTGAATACCCTATTGTAAAATTTTAAGTCTATACCAACCAACTATGAACACGTGCATTTGGCTTGACTTCTTTGCTCGGACCTAGGGCCATTCAACCCATGGTGATTATTTCTCTTAGGTAAGACCTTTGGTTATTTTGCAAGTTCTTACTTGATCGACTTATTCGAGTTTGCTTGAGTGGGACCTTGAACCCGAGACATAAGATGAGAACTAAATATGCTCTTGACATTATTACTTGTTTACTAATGCCTTAAAGCAGTTTTCATAAAGTCTAAGAGTTGCATTATGCAATTGCGCTCGTCGCTTGCCTCTTGTCCTACTTAGTTACTCACTCGTCAGACCTCTGGTAAATAAGTGGGAGTCTGAAGATGGATCTTAGTGTTATTAGTAATTAATTGGGTAGTTAATTCTTTTAAGAATGTAATTATCGAAAATACTAATTATTTGAACTTTTCTAAATTGTAGATGACTACCTCGATCGGTAACAATTCGATTTTCGGGGAGTTTCTTTGAGAAACAAAAACTCACTAGAGCTAACCGTTGGTGGTATCTCGAACATATCGCATTATCTTGTCATCGAAGATAAGGAAACTTAGTTGGAGCATCCAGTACCTGCTTTTTGTGCAACTCACGGCACCCTATCCTCTTGAGGCTCTTTGCAACTCGCCTTTGCTTGGGTCGAGGCTCGAAGGATATAGCTTCCTTCGTGCTCATGACCATGGGTTAGAGATCCATGAAATCTAACTCATCTTGGTGCTATGACATGCTTGAGTTGAGTCAATGTTCTCCCACAGGCGAACAAGAGCTTCTATGAGCGCGTGAATTTCACGCTTGCAAGCGAGGCAGCGTGTTAAAGCGGATGAAAGCGTATTATAACATGGCGTGTAAAAACATAAGAAAAGCAGACGACGTATAAAAGCAGAGACAAAAGCGTAGCAAAATGGCGAAAACATATAAAGCGGACTAAAACATTAAAAAGCGATGACGTAAGAAAAGCAGATGACGTGTTAAAGCGGACAAAAGCATATAATAATAGCCAAAGCGTGTATAAGCGTAAGAAAAATGGACGACGTATAAAAGAGACAAAATGTAGCAAAGCGATCGAAAATGTATAAAAATGGCGGCGTGTTAAAGTGAGCGGCGTATATGCGTAGAAAGCGTGTAAAAGCGTAAATGAAAGCGGACGTTAAAGCGAGCGTAGCAGCGAAAACATATAAAGCGGACGGCGTAAAAAGCAGAGGCAGCGTAAGAAAAATGGGCGGCGTGTTAAAGCGGACGGCGATGTTAAAGCGGATAAAAACATATAATAACGGCAGAAAGCGTGTAAAGCGGAGAAAAGCGGACAAAAGCGTATAAAATGGACAAAAGCGTGGCAAAGCGGTGAAAACATATAAAAGCGACCCGGCGTGTAAAGCAGAATGCGGCGTGTTAAAGCGGACAAGCGTTAAAAAACTCACTCAGAGCTAACTTCATTGTTGGTATCTCCGACGCATTATCTTGTCATCGAAGATAAGGAAACTTAGTTGGAGCATCCAGCCTGCTTTTGTTGCGACTCCGGCGCCCCTATCCTCTTGAGGCTCTTGCATTTCGCGCTTGCTTGGGTCGAGGCTCGAGGATATAGCTTCCTTCATACTCGTGACCATGGAGTTAGAGATCGATGAAATCTAAGCGACATGCTTCGAGAGTTCGAGTCAATGTTCTCCCAGCAGGCGGAACAAGAGCTTCTACAAGCAGCGTGAATTTCACGCTTGCAGTGACAGCGATGTTAAAGCGGATGAAAGCGTGTTATAACGGTGACGTGTAAAAACATAAGAAAAGCGGATGACGTATAAAAGCAGACAAAAGCGTGGCAAAATGGCGAAAACATATAAAGCGGACTAAAACATTAAAAAGCAGACAGACGTAAGAAAAAGCAGATGACGTGTTAAAGCGGACAAAAGCGTATAATAATAGCGGCGTGTATAAGCGTAAGAAAAATGGATGACGTGTAAAAGCAGACAAAATGTAGCAAAGCGATCAAAAATGTATAAAAATGGCGGCGTGTTAAAGTAGGCGGCGATATATGCTTGGAAAGCGTGTAAAAGCGTGAAAGCGGACTGACGTATAAAAGCGGAAAAAGCGTAGCAGTAAAACATATAAAGCAGACGGCGTAAAAAGCGACAGCGTAAGAAAAGCGGACGACGTGTTAAAGCGGATAAAAACATATAATAACGGTAAAAGCGTGTAAAAGCGGAAGCGGACAAAAGCGTATAAAATGGACAAAAGCGTAGCAAAGCGGGCGGCGTGTAAGCGGCCGAAAGCGTGTAAAACATACGGCGTGTTAAAGCGGACAGCGTTAAAAAAGGCGGCGTATGAAAGCGGATGACCGTGTTAAATCGGACGGCGATGTTAAAGCGGACGAGCGTATAAATACGCACAAAGCGTAGCAAAGCAGTGAAAATGTATAAAAGCGGACGAACACATATAAAAGCGGACCAAAATGTAAGAATCGGACGAGTTCGTAAGAAAAGCAAATTGTTATTTAATTAGAAATATTTGTTAGTATAGGGGACTAACGTTGTAAGCGATCGTTTGGTTAATGGACTAACGTTACGGTTGATGAGGAGACCTAGCGGAGAGAATAGCGGCGTTAGTGCTTTCGAGGATGATTAGTCTTAGATGGTTTAGAACTTAGGGATGATTAATCAGAAAGGTTTGAGATAGGGATGATCTTTGCCAAAACTCTAAACCATAGGGATGATTTTTGCAATTGATTAATGCAACTTACAAAATCTATCAAAAAAGACAATCTTAAATACAAAACAACGCTATCGGAAAAACAATATAGTCGTTCAAAATGGATTTAGCAACACTTAAAATCTTGATTAAAAACAACAAGACTGTCATCTTGAAAATTTTGTCGAGCTGAACCGTTGCCCTTTATTGGTGCGAAATCTAGTTGTTAATATAAAGAATGCGTTTGTTTTAGGATTTAACAATGGATTTTTGAAATCCAGATCATTAATTATGTTTGGTTCAAGTTTTAGATTGAAAAGTGAGAATGACTATCATAAATAAATTCTGAATTCGAAGACACCCAAGAGGGTGGGATTTAAGAGTTTTGTGGGCCAAACTATATTGTGTCTACATCTCTTTCTACTTTTGTACTTTTGTAATTTAAAATTAATTTTGTTATTTTAAAATATTTATATCTTTTATATAATAAAATAATTACATTATTTGAAGTAATTTTGTCGATTCGTTCTTATTGAAAAAGCAATGGGCGAATTAGGAAGCTCGGTTTAAATACGTCAAAATCGTGTGATGTGATTGGTTAATAAAAGTCGAAAATTAAATTGATTTTAGTCGAAATTTTATTAAATTTTGTAGAAATTTGGTTGATAAAAAAAAGCACGTAAAAATATGGGTGTTAATTTATAAAAACAAAAACTTAAAAAGATGAGGAAATTAATAAAACTTTAGTGGTTGAATTTTTAAAATTATATATAGTTAAGTGTAATATTATAGCATACCGTATTTTTTTAATAAGCTTTGGATTATAAGCAATCTGTGGCTTATAATTTATATCATTTATACTATATCTCTTAAAAATCTGATGTATATATCGTTTTAAAATAACAACATATAAATTTGCATAAGATTATAAGTGTCGATTTTTTTCATATATCGTTAGCAATTCGTTTATTTCGTTTGTAAAAGTTTAGCACTAATGTGAATAGAATTCATTTCATCTGTTAAGTGCAGAAAGGGATATAATTATCAATTAAAGCCTTTCTTTTAATATAAAAATAAATATCTGTGATTGTCTTATATGATAGTAAGTATAATTCTTATTTATTTATATAATTATATTTAGAAAAACATTTTAAAAAACTTTAAGGTATCTTTAAGTTTATCAGGCCTTCGTTATGTCTTTAAAAAACTTGCGTCGTGTGTCTGTATGTCTCGATGGTAAAATTTAAATAACACGTATTGTCTTTGTCGGTTAAATAAAATTAAATCTTGAGTTCTGTGAAATTTTACACAAATATTTTACCAATTTTAATAGATGTTAATCGTAATGAAAAGCTAGATAAGTAAATTAGTTGTCTTTATATCACGATTTTAAGCATAAAAATTCTTATATTATTGTATATCTTTGATTTAAAGTGTTAAAATAAATTTGATTTATGTGTGAAGCTTCGTTGTGTGCATGGAAACTTATAGCTATATAATTATATGCTTGATTAACTTTAAACACGCGATATTCGTGTGTCTGAGAATAATTTTTTGTCAGCAAGGTGCGTCGGAGATATTATAATAGATTAACACCGTAGTAATACGTATCGTATAAAAAATATATTTTCTCTATCCGTGGTTTTAACTTTCGTCACAAATGCTCGAATCGAAATCTTTATTAGAAACTCATCACGATGAAAACAAGCGGCCTAATTGTGTGAGAGAAAATCTAGCATCCTCATCTACTTTTGCTATTGATGAGCCCTCTTCATATGGTATCAAAATGTCAAATACATCTACGTCAACTTTCTTCATCAATCCAAATCAGAATCCAAAAGTCACAGAACAAACAAGCCCTATTACCAATTATCAATATTAGATAGTTAATATTACTTTTTTTATATGTAATATAATACTAATTTTTTCTAGCTCCTACGCTCGATCTTGAGTCTTACATCCTTGATGATAATGTACGTGATGGAGACATGGAAATTGTTTGTTACTCCTATGTTGTATCCTTTAGAATAATAACGAGTCATATAATTGGAATAATGACATTACTAGCAACCGCAAGGAAGTTTCCTAAATCAACAATCAAGACCCACACCATGTAATCATATTTTCAGCTCTCTGTTTTCCAGTCATATAAAAGGCAAATCGTAAAAAAAAAAAAAAAAAAAAAAAATAGATTTTTTTCTTTGAGTTTTCTGTCATTCACTATTTGAAATAATTAATTAATATGATGTGTCGTTATTATTGATCGTTTAAAAGTCGTTTAAGAAAATTAAGTAATGTGGTAAGCTTATTTGAAAAGTAAAACAACAACATTTTACGTAAAATTAAGTTGAATTGAGAAAAAAATAGTTTAATCGTTAAAAATCTTCTTGTTTGGAAAAATCAGCAATCAATTGTTTCTTCTCTTTTTCAAGATCAGAATACGTTGCTTTTTGTTTAGAAAGTTGGTCTTTAAGATCAGACATTTCCTTGTTTAAAGATTTTATTTTCAAGTTCAAATTCACATCAAGTGTGTTATACTTGATTTGCAATTCTTTTTCTCTTAAAACAGAATCTCGATAACCAATTTCTAATTCTGACTCTTTGTTTTTGTGAAATTTAAAAACTTTTGCATTCTCCTTGTAACTCTCAAGCTCAGTGGTCAATTTCACATTCGCGGCCTTAACGTCGCGACTGACCTTTCTAACTTTCTCAATCTCAATACCACAATTATTGATTAATGTTTCAAAGTAAGCACGTGTTTCCTCATCATTAGCACCATTTTGTGCAACTTGACCTCCATTAGGATCCATATATGGAGTTTCATAGTTAACATTGCTATTAACTTGCTCCCCCACATATGTGTCATAATTAGGTTCGGGAGACATAGAATGTGGCTTCTCATGAGTAAACGAATTAGCAACATTACTATAATTTGGTACCTCATTTAGTGAATCTGTGTCGTAGACAGGAGGTGAGTCAAAACTAGCACTTGATGTTACGTCTCACGATTGATTGTATGACCGAGTTAGCGTGATTGATTGCTTTATCTCGCCCGCCCCGGATTCATGAATTCGTATTCCGCATCACCAATTCAATTCCGACTCTTCTTTTCGTGCTAACATCAACATGTACTTGAGCCTTTCAAGCTTCGTCATCGTTTGACCCGAGATTCGAATCAAAATAACCTGAATTTTGGCTTTGATGTTCGAAGTAGCATTCGAGCGTAAGTCATAAAACGATTATTCCCATTTTGATTTCCATATTCGATTCACAATCGACTCCTCCGATGTCTATCAAACCGCCTCGCATATTGCATCCGATTCCCCATTTGTATACCCGTAGCAAATCCATTTTGATTCCCAATAACATCAACCATTTGTCCTCCTTGACCCATATGCATACTTGGTTGAGCAAACTGCGGATTATACGATGAAATCCATTGGTTGTTGTTATTTGGTGTAGTTGGACTAATGTTTAGGTCATTGAAGAATGAATCAAAGAAAGCAGTTTTGAGACGATCTGCCAGAGTTGCCATTGAGGAAGGTATGTATGATAAAGTTGATGTAGGATCGATTCAATGATAAAGGAGTTGTGTTTGAAGAAGATTAAGCTCGGTTGAGGTTTTTCTGAAAGTTGTACTCGTAACCTTGGTCGTAAAAATTTTTCTTCCAAAATTTGAAATTCATTATAAAAATCAATTCTAAGGTCGTATGAAAAATTTGAGTTATGACAATTTTGACGCCAAATTTGACCCGAAAAATTTGAATTTAGGCCCAAAAATTTGAATTTTTGACCAAAATTTTCTCAGTTAAACCACAATTTGAATCTCGCGTAAAAATTCCCGCCAAAAACTCTTTTTTTTTTTTTTTAAACCTTTATGTTGAAAGAGCTTAGGCGAGACAATGAAGTTATGAGTAGGATATGGTTACGAGTAGGATGGCTTAGGCGTAGGATTCCTTAGGCGAGGAAATGCTTATGCGTAAGTTTAAAGTTAGCGAGAAAAACTTATGCGTAAGATTTAGTTATGCGTAAGACAAGCTTAGGCGTAAGAAAATATTTAAGCGTAAAGTGTTCTACGCGTAAGTCTAAGCTTATGCGTAAGATTAGGGTTTTGCCTAAAAATCCTTTACACTATCACGATGTAAGGAATATCCAAATTCAAGTGTTCCACAAACTTATCCAAGTGAGGGAAGCATCGAGTAATCGTTATAGCTCAAGAATCGCACCAAAAGTTATCGTAGAACCTTATGCGTAGTTTGACTTTCTTAAGCGTAGAACTAGGGTTTTGACCTCACGCGTAAAAAATTTCCAATGATTCAAACAATTTCTCTTGCACAAACAAATTTTAAAAACACTCGAATAACCCAAAAATGTTGACCTTTTTCACCCAAAGTGCTTAGAAAGCTTACGAGTAGAAATGACCAACGAACCAAAAACGAGTTCAAAAATGAAGAAAAACACGTAAAGCTTCGAACTTTTTGCAAAAAACTGAAACTTTAGCACCAAATAAACCTTAAACCACAAGAATCTTGAATTTTTAAGTGCAAAAATTAAAGCTTTAGGCGTGAAAACTTTTGATACCGAGAGCTTACGCGTATCAACACAAACAAACACAAACACTCCTAAACCATTGTTTGGCGATTGATACCAATTGTTAGGACCTTAGATATACCAACCTTATCAAATACCCACGTTATGAACACATATACCCACGTTAAACACAAACACAATATGCGTAAATAAGAAGAAAGATTAAGAATAGAAAGTGGTGACTTGAATGATATTCGTATGTATGTTTAGAGAGATAAAGGAAAGAAGATGAAAACAATAAGATGTTATATTGCTTCAAAGGAAAACACACACACACACACACTCAAGCACACCCCTCAAATGACATACTTGAGGGGTATATATAGTACAAGACAAAGGATGCCCTAAGGCTTGGCCATGGGCCGTATATGGGCTTGGACATGGATTGGGTTACATGAACTTATACAATGCTAGATTAACTAAACTAATAACCAATTAGCTTAGCCCAATCCACGAGCCCGTTGACTATTCTAGTACGATATCTAACACACGTTACAAAGTTCCTAAATGTGAATGACCGTCACTTCTAATAAAAAACTATTAAGGCTAACAGTTCCTAAGCAGTTATAGTTGAAACACACATGTTTATGATTTTAGGTATCCATTGAAATCCCAGTGTATTATGTATCCATTTCTGCCATCTCCAACTAGTCTTAGCTTTGGTCTTAGTAAATGCACTAGGTGATAAGTTCTTCCTAGGAGGTGAAGGGGTTACTATGGGTACATCAATGATCTTAGCCGGAACACTAGAAGGTGGTTTACCTAGCACAGACTTAGAAGCATTAGTGGGCCTAGAGGTATTCCGTTTTCTATTATTCCGCTTACGATTCAAGATAGCCTTAGCAACACATTTATCATGACAACCAGAATATATTGCTTTTACGACAACCAACACAAGAAGCTTCAAACATAACATTTAAAGTACTTAAAGATTCAACATTCGTTACATCACTTTTTCCATTACATTTGTCAGACGCAATATCTAAAGTGGGTGCAACTTGAGTTTTATTCAAAGTTCTAAGGTGTTCTTCTACTTCAGCATTCTTTATTGTTCTTTTCTTACATCGCAACTTCCTATTCTTCCTTGTATTGCTCCTAGGCGGTGAAGTGCGGGCGTTGGGAAAAGAGGCAACTATTCTTGTTTCAGTAGATGGAAGCACATTAGTTTCTTGTGGTTTGTCATTAGATGTTCTAGAGTCATTTTGAATCTGTTTAGGTGCAGTTACTACAGTGTTACTATACCTATCTTGCTTAAGTTTTACCAACTCTGCTTTAAGATCATGGATAGTGTGTAACAAATCTAGATTTTCTGAACGAGTGAGTCCATCTCGTCGTAAAACATCTTTGGTGTATGCAAGATGATCATCAAGGTCATTTGACGCTTTAGCACGAGTCTTTTTTAGTAAATCAAATATGACACCATATTCCTTTTTAACTTTTGAAATTTCTTGTTCATATTTTGAGATTTGACACTTTAAAGACACATTTTCATCATCCAGTTGCTCAAGTTTCGGATTAAGAGTTTTGGTATGCAACTGGTTGATTTTGTTTTGCAAAGCGAGTTCACGATTTTGACAATCTTTTTGACACCATTGAAGACGACGTTTTGCATTTGAAAGCTCGTTTAATAATCGCTCATTTTCAACTTTTAAAGAATTGATTTGTGACACAAGATCGTGATTCTCAACATTTGCAATGTAATCGCAGAGATATAATCAAATGCATATGCAACAGAATGTAATAACACAACATTATTGATATCAGCACAAATAACATCTTCCAAGAGTCGATCAACATCTTTTCTTAACATTCTTTTTATGTTTTGTATTTGAAATCGATGCTTCTGTTTGTTCGAAAACTCTTTTCATAAGTCCAAGCTCCTTGTGAAAATCCCTTTCCCAATATATTGCACACATTTTCAAATTTTGGACATGAGGTAAAATTCTTTTCTGAAAAATATCTCTTTGTTCTCTCGCATGAGGCGATTGAAAATGTTTAACTTTTATTTCAGAATTGATTTCTATTTCACGTTCCAAAAGTTTGATGTCCGAAAGGAATGTTTCAAAATATTTGAGAATTTGACAACGTTTGGTATCGTTTTTACTTCACCGAGTGAAGGTAAAGGACCATTAATTTGTGCGTAATCGCTGGGTACCAACATTAGAAGACTCGTAAATAGGTGTGATAACCCAAGGTGTGTTAGAATTATCTTGTTGTGCATTTAAAGTGATGGCTTTTGAATAGTTAAATGGTTTGTTATAAACAACATTTTCTAATTTTGATCGACTCTCGTCTTCTGCATCTAATTCTTCCATGTGATTATATTCAACAACACTCATAATGGAATCATCAATTCTATGTTCTGCACTATAGACTTGCGGATTTGGTTTGAATGCTCTATTAGAAAACTTTGGTTTGTAATCAGCAAGATTCAGTCCATATCCATTTGGATTTGGTTTAAAAGTAAACTTTTGAATAGTTGTGATTGACTCACCATGTTTATAAACAACATTTTGAAACTCTTTGATTTTGTTTTGTAAGTCGACAATTTCTTCAAGATAGTCATCTATTCGCTTTTGAATGCTTTTGTACTCACGAATCTGTTTTGACAAGTTAACAACTCAGACTTGGCTTTTTGATTTTCCAAAGTGAGAGTGTTAAGTTGTTGTTTATGATCATATTTCAGTTGTTCTATTTGAGACAACAAAGCATTCTTAGATGCAACTAGATCACGTATCTGTTGTTCCAATGATTTTTCGTTTTGGTAGGATTTAGCAAAAGCGACTTCAAAACCTTTTTCATGTTTATCTTGTGTTTGAAAAATGTTGAGTTGAAATTTTAAGCATTCATTATCCTTAGTCAGTAGTGCATTTTTGTCCTTTAATTGCTGATTGATGTTACGGCATGTTGCCATTTGAGATTTTTGGTCGGTAAGTAAGGTCATGAGCTCAATATCTAGATTAGACGAAAGATCAGCTTGTTCAACGTGAGTCGCAACATGATCATTATTTAGATCCTCAAATATAACCACGGAGTCAACTTGATTATCAGTGTTAACCATAAAGTCATCTTGATCGTCAAATATAACTACGGGATCTATTTGATTATCATAGGAATGAGATGTAGATGGCTCATGTTGAACACTCTGATCCTTGTTGGATGCGATGTTGGCGGAGATATCGATCAAGAATGAATATAGTTTGATCGGTACTGAGACAAGCCGCCGTTGTCATACACCGGGCTGTGTCACTCATGTGGAGTTCGTGCATGTTAGCCATTAGCATCATCGCTGCATTAACCGCAAGTCCTCCATGTCATCATCGAATCGCATTTGCCATGAAGCTCGCTCCTTGTTGGTAAGATTTCCACCAGCTTCATCCTTAAGAGCCAAGAGTAAAGCCTCTTTGTGATAAGCGCTGCCTCTTGTCCTTGGCTTTGGGCATGCATTAGCCAGATGAACCTTCTCATTACAGTTATAACAACGAAGACCATTAATTCCCGTCTGAGCATTTCCCTGATCAACCACTTGAGCTCGTTGTTGTGGAGCACCCATGTTATTCCTTCCAATAGCATTAAACCCTTGACCACCGCCCATCGGACGAACATTACCATGATTCTGAACTTCAACACGTCCATTGTTAACAACAGCCTGATACCTTGTGTTAGATGAGGTACGAATGCGATTGTTGGATTTGTTTGAGTATCGGCCGAAGGCTCTAGCAATCATGACAAACCCTTGTTGCAATGCATCGAAAGCTTCTGTATCCTCATTAGATTCACTATAAATTGCTTGATCATTGTGGTTGTTGTATGGAACCAATTGAGTTTCTTGAGATTGGTGTTGTGCGGATCATATGGTGTGATTGTTGCAGTTGGTTGTGGAGGATTTGTGAAGACAGTTTGTAAAGTAGGGAGATGAGGATAACACGTTTGAACCCACAAAACTAAAGATTGATTATCCGGAAGTGAAGGCGAAACAGGTAGTCCACGGATAACCCTTTCTTTGTCAACTTCCTTTTGGTGGGGCTTCAAATAGTCGTACAACAATCCGTATGTAACATGATGAAGATTCTTCGCTTGACGGATGAAAATTACATACTTTTCCCAATCAGGACCAAGACTACTCAGGAACTTAGTGTTGACTGCAATTCTTGGCATAATGATGTTATGTTTTTCCAAGTAATTGATGATGTCTGAGAATCGATGATGATATGACTCTAATGTCTCCTCTGGTTCAATCATAAAGTGTTCATAAGCCAAGTAGATTTTGGATTCCATGTCTTCTTGATTGAGTTTTGTGCCTTCCATGAGAAGATGAATATGCTCCCACATTGCTTTAGCAGTCTTTTGAGCATCAACACTTTGAAGTATCGGATTAGGTAATCCCAAAAGGATGTATTGCATTGCCAGTTCATCGGCTTCAAAGTGTAGAAGTTGATCAGTAGTGAGTTCATTAAGATTGACAACGTTGGTGACATCACCTCTTGGTGGATTAGCATTTGGATCTCCTGCACAAATGATGAAGAAGCATCCGAAATGGACCTTCCAGATGACCTTCTTCAAGAACTTTCCATGTGGCTTCTTTAGATCACAGAACCTAAAGAACCTTATCACCCATTGATCATAGTTTCCGGGAGTGAGCATTGGAGGTCTATCAAGTGATCCAGCTTCATGTATGGATTGTTGGCTACTTAAAGCTTCACACATCTTTGTAAACCAAGACGGTTCCTTCATAGTATTCCTGGATGGATGCTGATTTTGAAAGTTTGTGTAAGGTTGTACTTGAAGACTAGGTGGTGGTTGAATCATTTGTGGTTGAATTGCTCCTAGAGGAAATTGTTGTTGAAGTTGTTGTTGTTGTAGTAGTTGTTGATAAAATTGTTGTTGTTGTTGTTGTTGTTGTTGAGGATACACATGAGGAAAGTAGCTAGAGTATGGTGGTTGAGACATCTTGAAACTTGTGTTGATGATGGATCTTTGTAGTCGAATGAAACTTTGTAGATGAAGTATCCTTATGCGTAGAAAACTATCTTAGGCAAAGAAAGTACCTTATGCGTAAAGACACCAACTTACGCGTAAGAAGAGAGCTTACGCGTAGGGTAAGGAAACCTTAGCTTATGCGTAATCCAAAAGCTTAGTAGTAGAATGCTTATGCCTAAGATGTGCTTATGCGTAAGACAAGGCTTAGGCGTAAGTAAATGCTTAGGCATAAAGATTCTATGCGTAAGTTTTAGCTTAGGCGTAAAACTAGGGTTTTGCCCAAAAATCCTTTACACTTATTTCAGTGTAAAAGATATCCAAAGTCGAAGTGTTTTCAGGCTTATCTAAGCAAAAAAAACACTGAGTAAACCAATTAGCACTGAAGATCAAGCATAGAAAATCTTACGCGTAAAACTAGGGTTTACTTATGCGTAAGAATTACCAAATTTTGCCAAAACTGATATTTCTGCCAAAAAGTGTTTCTAAACCAAATTTTTATGATGAAAAAGCTTCAATATCACCAAAATAACACAAAAGTGTGAAACTTGATGATCAAAAACTCTTTTTACCCTTATGCGTAGAAAGCACTACACGTATCAAACTAAGCTCAAAAACAATGAAATACACGTGAAGTTTCAAACTTTTTGCCAAAAACTTAAACTTTATCACCAAATAACCTTTAAAGTACAAGAATCTTGAGTTTTGAAGTGAAAAATTTAAAGCTTTTAAGCGTTTGAAGATGTGAAACGCAAAACCCATGCGTATACTTTAAAAACTTCAAAAACAAGAAAGTTTCACCCAACTAAATGGCGAATGATACCACTGCTAGGTTCCCATTTATGTAACACAAGCATCAATATAAGAAGTATAGATGAAGGAGTGATCGGATGAACAAGTTAACACAAACACACGTATATATGAAGAAAGTTTAGGCGTAAGTTTTGTGATAAAATGAACAACCAACCTTCAAGTGAAGGATTACAAGACTATTCATAGGGAAGGAACTAGGGCAACATGCAAGTTCCTTACCTTTCCTTGTTGGGATTGGGCCAAGGCTTATGGGCTTTCTACATAAGCCTTGCCATAATTACTAACATAAAAGGCTAATTAAGCTAACTATTACATATTAATTGCTAACACTTGTATTCTAGTTTAGGAGTGATTCCAACATAGCTGTAAGATGTATACTGTAAGCTGTAAACTGTAAGCTGTAAACTGCAAAGCTGTTAACATGAACTACAAGCTATATCTTTTTTTCAATAAAAGTGTTTGGTAAATTAGCTGTTAAATGTAATTATAAGCTATTAACAGTAGTTTTATGTTTTAACAACTCCAAAATATTTTAAAAGCTTCATGATTCAGCTTTTCATTTTGGAGCTACTTGTTTAGAATAAAAGCTTGAAGTTGATGTATCCAAACGGAGCTACTTATTTTGGAAGAGATTATTTTTGCAACAAAAAGCTTACAGCTCCAAAAACGCTACGTACCAAACAGGCCCTAAATAATGCTAAATGATCAAACGGGTTTGACCTAATACAAATAATGGTAACACTAAATACTAGTCTATTAACAGTTTTGTCATAATAGACAATTAAACCTAATTTATAAAGCCTTGTTATGTAGTCCTTTCTTTTATGAGTTGCATGTAATTGTAGTCTATACATAACTCAGGATGAGCCATTATTCGAAATTTATATTATAAGTGCTTGATTTGTTGGACAAATTATGGAAAGTATTTGTTTTGGTTGTATTGAAGTACTAGCTCTGGGGTCTAGAACCCAACACGTTTATGTTGGTTTGTAGGAGTTAAAACACACGTAAACGACTAGAAGTGTGTGAGCCTATGGGGGCACACACGTTAAACACGAGAGTACGTGACGAATGTTTTATACTTGAATATATAATGACCCGTTTTTTGCATGCATGATACCCGATCCTTTTACACGACCCATGAACTGTTTTACTATTCAATATGGGTCGGTTTGGTGAGCCTTGGGCCTAGACCAATTATCCGATCGGGTTGGGGGTGTTTGGGTGTTGGGTTTGTGACTTGGTGCGCAAGTCATGAGTCCAAGATCAACTAGGGTTCAAATACTATATAAACAAACACCCTATGCCATTCATACGATGCATTATATCCCTAAACTATAATAAAACCGATTCACCTACAAGTCTTTCTATACCTAATCATATTTCTCTAAAATCGATTAGGGTTTAGTTTGGTTTTATAAACTCTAAACCTTGCATTCGATTATCCAAGTGTGTTTAGTGTTTCACTGTTTTGTTTTACTTGTTCTAAGTTCCTAGTCGAACAGGGCATCAACAAGGTTTTCTGTGTTTTTCTGTTCGTGGTGGTTCTCGGACAAAAGGGACAGTTTTATCGGACAAAGTCTGTCCTATATCGGGTATAGTGAAAAGCTGTTCTTGAACAGTTTATTCTCGGGCAGGAAGAGAGAAGTTGGTTCTTGGGTTTTCTTGGTTCGTGGTATTCAAGTATTCAAGGTGTTGATTGGGTTAAACGTTCTCGACTAGCGTTATTCGACCGTACTTGGTTTAAGTGTTTGTGTATGGACTCGTAGAGGTATCTAATTTAGATACTTGGTTTCTTGTTCGTGTTATAGCATGCAATTGACTTCGAGGGTTAGTTTTCTATTTACCTTTTATTTATTATTGTTTATTATTTATGTGATTACCTAATTGCATAAACTAGATCCAATTCCGCTGCGTACTTGTTTGCGTTACTTGGTTAACTAAATTATAAAATCCCAATAGTGGCATCACGAGTCAACTCGTTTTTGCTATTATGGGTTACACGCTTTAATAAACATGTTAAAAGGTTACATAAATCTAATTAGTTATTCGTTTTATTTTTGTTTTGACAACTATATGCAATACTTGTCAATTATTAATAAAAAATAACAAGACACACACAAATTAAATTAAATTGTCAATTAGAATTAATTTGTTAATTGGAAATAAAATTGTTAATTAGAATTAAAGGTTAATTAGAATTATATTGATAATTAGAATTACATATTGTTTATTAAATACATAAAATAGCGTAATTAATTGTTAATTAAGTTTGCCATGCTTTTTATGTGTTTTTCCGCTATAAGACCCACTCAATTGTTTTTTGTGATGTATGGGGCGATCTAGGTTTCGTACCTAGTGACGGTCTTATGGTTCTTCTTTTGGGGAAGAATCGCGAGAGAACTTGGATCAATATGTGTTTATATTAATGTTTATGTTTATATGTTTGTGATTCATTATGTGCATAATTGTTACTTATTTATGACACCTAATTGCGTGCAAAATAGAATAATACATATCATAATCATAACATTAATATTGGTCTTTATTTACACGCCTAAACATCACGCTCATTGTGACCTGCTATTTGATTCGTGAAAAATTATTTTTGTAAAATAAAGTGACCTAAACTATTGAAACAAGTTTTTCATGAATTTAAAAACTAAACACTATGGACACTTGGGATGTACGGCTAACCCACTAGAACGGGCTATAAAGGTGGTTTAAGGAGGTGCGCACAGTCACACCTAAAGGATTTATGGTTATTGCCTAGCGCTGACCTGGTCCTCCGCCTCCCTGCGAGTTCAATTGGAGCTACCGTGAACCATGATGATCACTACAGTGTCATTGACAAAAATTTTATAATAAGTGTTACAAAGTTGTTTTGCATGCTTCTTTGTACATGATTTTACCACATTTATGTGAATACCCTATTTGTAAAATTTTAAGTCTATGCCAACCAACTATGAACACGTGCATTTGGCTTGACTTCTTTGCTCAGACCTTAGGGCCATTCCAACCCATGGTGATTATTTCTCTTAGGTAAGACCTTTGGTTATTTTTGCAAGTTCTTACTTGATCGACTTATTTCGAGTTTGCTTGGTCAGACCTTGAACCAGAGACATAAGATGAGAACTAAATATGCTCTTGACATTATTACTTGTTTACTAATGCCTTAAACAGTTTCATAAAGTCTAAGAGTTGCATTATGCAATTAACGCTCGTCGCTTGCCTCTTGTCCTACTTAGTTACTCACTCGTCAGACCTCTGGTAAATAAGTGGGAGTGCAAGATGGATCTTAGTGTTATTAGTAATTAATTGGGTAGTTAATTCTTTTAAGAATGTAATTATCGAAAATACTAATTATTTGAACTTTTCTAAATTGTAGATGACTACCTCGACCGGTAATAATTCAAGACTGGGAGTTTCTTTGAGAAACAAAACTCACTAGAGCTAACTTCATCGATCGGTATCTCCAAACAGCATTATCTCGTCATCCGAAGATAAGGAAACTTAGTTGGAGCATCCCATACCGCTGACTGTTGCAACTCCCGCCACCCTATCCTCTTGAGGCTCTTGCACCACACCGCTTGGGTCAAAGGCTCAAAGGATATAGCTTCCTTCATGCTCATGACCATGGAGTTAGAGATCCAATGAAATCTAACTCATCTTGGTGCTTATGACATGCTTCAGGAGTTCAAGTCAATGTTCTCCCAACAGGCAGAACAAGAGCTTCTACAAACTGCACGTGAATTTCACGCTTGCAAGCAGACGAAAACGTGTTAAAACGGATGAAAACGTATTATAACAGGCGAAAACGTGTAAAAACATAAGAAAAACGGACGAAAACGTATAAAAACAGACAAAAACGTAGCAAAATGGCGAAAACATATAAAACGGACTAAAACATTAAAAACAGACGAAAACGTAAGAAAAACGGACGAAACGTGTTAAAACGGACAAAAACGTATAATAATAGCCGAAAACGTGTATAAACGTAAGAAAAATGGACGAAAACGTATAAAAACAGACAAAAATGTAGCAAAACGATCGAAAATGTATAAAAATGGCCGAAAACGTGTTAAAGTAGACGAAACGATAATAACTACCAAAACGTAAAACGTAAGAAAACGGACGTTAAAACAGAAAAACGTAGCAACAGGCGAAAACATATAAAACGGACGAAAACGTAAAAAAACAGACGAAAACGTAAGAAAAATGGACGAAAACGTGTTAAAACGGACGAAAACGTGTTAAAACGGATAAAAACATATAATAACGGCCGAAAACGTGTAAAACGGAGAAAAGCGGACAAAAACGTATAAAAATGGACAAAAACGTAGCAAAACGGGCGAAAACATATAAAAACGACCGAAAACGTGTAAAACAGACGAAAACGTGTTAAAACGGACAAAAACGTTAAAAAAACTCACTAGAGCTAACTTCATTGACTGGTATCTCCAGCTTCGCATTATACTGTCATCTGAAGATAAGGAAACTTAGTTGGAGCATCCCATACCTGCTGCACCTGTTGCAACTCCTGGCCACCCTATCCCTCTTGAGGCTCTTGCAGCTCACACTGCTTGGGTCAAAGGCTCAAAGGATATAGCTTCCTTCATGCTCATGACCATGGAGTTAGAGATCCAATGAAATCTAACTGACATGCTTCAGGAGTTCAAGTCAATGTTCTCCCAACAGGCAGAACAAGAGCTTCTACAAACTGCACGTGAATTTCACGCTTGCAAGCAGACGAAAACGTGTTAAAACGGATGAAAACGTATTATAACAGGCGAAAACGTGTAAAAACATAAGAAAAACGGACGAAAACGTATAAAAACAGACAAAAACGTAGCAAAATGGCGAAAACATATAAAACGGACTAAAACATTAAAAAAACAGACGAAAACGTAAGAAAAACGGACGAAAACGTGTTAAAACGGACAAAAACGTATAATAATAGCCGAAAACGTGTATAAACGTAAGAAAAATGGACGAAAACGTATAAAAACAGACAAAAATGTAGCAAAACGATCAAAAATGTATAAAAATGGCCGAAAACGTGTTAAAGTAGACGAAAACGTATAATAACGGCCGAAAACGTGTAAAAACGTAAGAAAACGGACGAAAACGATAAAACAGAAAAACGTAGCAACGGGCGAAAACATATAAAACGGACGAAAACGTAAAAAAACAGACGAAAACGTAAGAAAAACGGACGAAAACGTGTTAAAACGGATAAAAACATATAATAACGGCCGAAAACGTGTAAAAACGGAGAAAAGCGGACAAAAACGTATAAAAATGGACAAAAACGTAGCAAAACGGGCGAAAAACGTATGAAAACGACCGAAAACGTGTAAAACATACGAAAACGTGTTAAAACGGACAAAAACGTTAAAAAAAAAGACGAAAACGTATGAAAACGGACGAAACCGTGTTAAATCGGACGAAAACGTGTTAAAACGGACGAGAACGTATAAATACGCACAAAACGTAGCAAAACAGGCGAAAATGTATAAAAACGGACGAACACATATAAAAACGGACCAAAATGTAAGAATACGGACGAGTTACGTAAGAAAAGCAAATTGTTATTTAATTAGAAATGACTGTTAGTATAGGGGACTAACGTTGTAAACGATCGTTTGGTTAATGGACTAACGTTACCAGTTGATGAGGAGACCTAACGGAGAGAATGACGACGTTAGTGCTCAGGGATGATTAGTGCCGATAGTTTAGAACTTAGGGATGATTAATGCCAAAGGTTTGAGATAGGGATGATACTTGCCAAAAACTACAAACCATAGGGATGATTTTTGCAATTGATTAATGCAACTTACAAAAATGCTATCAAAAAAGACAATCTTAAATACAAAACAACGCTATCAGAAAAACAATATAGTCATTCAAAATGGATTCCTTAACACTTAAAATACTGATTCATAAAACAAACTTAATCGCCGCAAAAATTTTTTAAACTAGACATCGCCGCCACTGTGCAGACTGCCTAACAGAATATAAGGGTGCGTTTGTTTTAGGATTTGGCAATGGATTTTTGAAATCCAAGATCATTAATTATGTTTGGTTCAAGTTTTAGATTGAAAAGTGAGAATGACTATCATAAATAGCTACCGTTCCGAAGACACCCAAGAGAGGTGGGATTTTAAGGATTTTTGTGGGCCCAAACTATATTGTGTCTACATCTCTTTTCTACTTTTGTACTTTTTGTAATTTAAAATTAATTTTGTTATTTTAAAATATTTATATCTTTTATATAATAAAATAATTACATTATTTCGAAGTAATTTTGTCAATTCATTCTTATTGAAAAAACAACTGGGCCATTAGGAGAGCTCGATTTCACCACATAAACAAAATCGTGTGATGTGATTGGTTAATAAAAGTCAAAATTAAATTGATTTTAATAAATTTTATTAAATTTTGTAGAAATTTGGTTGATAAAAAACACATAAAAAATATAGTGTCAAATTTATAAAAACAAAAACTTAAAAAGATGAGGAAATTAATAAAACTTTAGTGGTTGAATTTTAAAAATTATATATAGTTAAGTGTAATATTATGTTCTCCATATTTTTTAATAACTTTGGATTATAAACAAATACGCACTTATAATTTATATCATTTATACTTTATATCTTAAAAAATACAATGTATATGTCGTTTTAAAATAACAACATATAAATTTGCATAAGATTATAAGTATCAATTTTTTCACTATATACGTTAAACAAGGACTCATTTATTTCATTTGTAAAAGTTTAACCTATGTGGACACGAATTTACATTTTAAATACGACTAAATTACTGAAAACGGGGATATAATTATCAAATTGTAAGCACGGGTTTCTTTAATATAAAAATAAATATACGCGATTGTACTTATAACAATGACTCATGTAATTCTTATTTATTTATATAATTATATTTAGAAAAACATTTTTAAAAAACTTTAAGGAGTATACTTTAAGTTTATCAACGCCATTATGTCTTATTAAACTCAGATCACGCAGTACAACATAATATCAAGAGTAAAATTTAAATAACAACATCAACATCTTTGTCGGTTAAATAAAATTAAATCTTGAGTTACCTAACGTAAATTTTTACAAATATTTTACCAAATTTTAATAGATATTAACGATAATGAAAAACTCGTGATAAGATAACAGACTTATATCACAATTTTCATGTATAAATTCTTATACGCCAGATATATCGAACTAAAGTGTTAAAATAAATTTGATTTATGTGTGAACTTCGTGTGTGCATTTAAACTTATAACTATATAATTATACGCAATTAACTTTAAACACACAATATTCAAGATAATTGAATAATTTTTTTTAAAACGTGCAAGACAAAGATTATAACTATTAACTCAGAAAGTAATACATATACATATAAAAATATATTTTCTCTCTCATCGTTTTCTTTCATACCAATATCAAATCCAAATCTTATTCCAAACTCATCAGCAAAACAAACGGCCCCTAATTGTGTGAGAGAGAAAATCTAGCATCCTCATCTACTTTTGCTATTGATGAGCCCTCTTCACTATTAAATGTCAAAATCACATACCAATCAACAACTTTCTTCATCAATGCCAAATCCAAATCCAAAAGTCACAGAACAAACAAGCCCTATTTCCAATTATCAATATTAGATAGTTAATATTACTTTTTTATATGTAATATAATACTAATTTTTTCTAGCTCCTACGCTCGATCTTGAGTCTTACATCCTTGATGATAATGTACGTGATGGAGACATGGAAATTGTTTGTTACTCCTATGTTGTATCCTTTAGAATAATAACGAGTCATATAATTGGAATAATGACATTACTAGCAACCGCAAGGAAGTTTCCTAAATCAACAATCAAGACCCACACCATGTAATCATATTTTCAGCCTCTGTTTTCCAGTCATATAAAAGGCAAATCGTAAAAAAAAAAAAAAAAAAATAGATTTTTTTTCTTTTCAAAAAAGGTTTTCTGTCATTACTTTCATTGAAATAATTAATTAATATGATGTATCATTATTATTGATCATTTAAAAGTCATTTAGGCTAAAATTATGACCGGTAACTTATTTGAAAAGTAAAACAACTTAACATTTTACGTAAAATTAAGTTCGAATTGAGAAAAAAATAGTTTAGTACCTTAAATTTAAATCAACCTAAAATAGAGTACTTTTTTATGCGATTTGTATTTATAAAATTTAAAATAAATAAATGAGTTAACTACATTTTCGGTGCTTGTGGTTTGTCGGGTATGTCACTTTCAGTCCAATTTTTTAAAAAGTTTCGGGTTCAGTACAAAGTAAAACACTCGTTTTGAGTTTAGTCCAATTTATCATTGACCGTTAATTTGACCAGTTGAAAAATATAAAGTGACTGAAATACCCTTGTATTGATAATGAAAATAACTAAAATATCTCTTTTTATTATTATTATTATTATTATTATTATTATTATTATTATTATATACTATTAGCCGCTTTGGGATCGTATAAAATTTGGCTTATACATGTGGTTGTGTCAACTTCCCATTGGCTTATTACAAATTATACTATCAAAACAAATATGCCAATAGCCCCACTGCCAAAGTGTGTTTGGGAATAATCTGCTCACCCTCGAGCGAGGTAATACATACGCGCATCAGATTATCCAAAGAAGAATCCAGACATCAAGATCCACCGCCTCTACTTCTCTTCTTCAAGAACCTTCCCCAAAGTACCACCGCCTCTACATAATTATCCTACCAAACCCATATTCAAGAGACATCTTCGAGATTGACACACATACACCAAAAGCTTAATTCTTCCAAAGAAGGTATGATGATAAACACAAGAAAATTTCAACCATCGCCTCTTCCCTTTCGTGTTATTCCTCGCCCACACCAACCCATATTTTCACCAAAACACACTAACTTAATCATCAAAAGGGCATGACAACACAAATCCAAACATCTATCAATCAATTGTTATTCGATCAAAGCCACAAAAAAGATTGGGTTTCTTATATCTGATGGGAAGTAAGGATTCCGGCGGTGTCAAGAAAAACGATCCACATCCTAACAAAGCTGGTAATTGCAATCCTATCGAAGAGATCCAATTTCAGAGGTTTGTATTCATTTTTCAAGCTATCTTCTTACTCATCCATGGAATTCCGTAAAATAGATGTCCCTTATGTGATTTTGCCCTACTTAAGTACATCAGGTGTTGTTAGACAACTTTGTTGCTCATACATGTTAGGGTAACATTAATACGAGGATCAACGGTTGCTTCGCTTAAACATGTTTTGATAGTGGAACCGCTTATTTGTTAAAGTTTTTGCACTGCCAAGTAGTGAAAATGAGGTACGGTTTAGTTTACTAATGATAACAGTGGGTTACTCTTTATTTGATCTTTTTATGAGTTAAATACTTGAACGGTTATGGAGAAAATAATACATTTGGGTATAGCTTTTTCAACCTTTTATGCAAGTTTTAAAATTACTTGACTTGATGCGATGAGGTTTCACGATCAGTGATTTTAATTTTGCAAACCTCTTTTATATTGTGAAGTATCTACGTAACGCATTTAAGATGTCCTAAGTCGGCACCATATTCATAGTTCGTGTAATTCCATCTTCACTTTTCAAATCGAAACGTGTTTCTTTTAAGCCAACTTTATTTACAGTGATAATCTCTAAATATTTATATTTGATTGCATTTCTAAACAACAATTATTCAACTAAAACACAAGGTTAACGCAGATCACATAATATAAAAGGTTACATTTTCATTTTGTACAACTGAATGAGGAGTTCTTTACGTTAATAGCACTTGGATCAGAATCAAGACAAATTGTTTTATGTCGACACGTAAAACAAAATTGGGATAAAGAGTTAAGGCTGTGAAATCGAATTAAAAAAAAAGGGAAAATCAATGTGTATGCGAAAACAATATGAGCTTAGAAACCTTATTGAAAAGGTAAGGCTTAGCCCATTTTCAAATGTTGGGTTATTAATGTGATAACTAAGTTGATTGGTTTCTTTTTTTCTTTTTTTTTTCTTTTTCTTTTTTTAACTTTTTTACGATATGATATTAAAGTATTTGAAGCAAACTGATGCACTGTGTGTAATTCTGAATCATTTTTTGTTGCAGTGATTGGAACATGATGGTCGAAAGTGGTTGCACCAACAAACTGAGCTAAGTTTCCCGTAGTCGTTAGAAAGCACAAAGGCCTTTGTTCGTGCCGTTTACAAAACGACTTCACATAATAAAAATAGTTGCTAACTGGATATTCTAATTTTAAAGTTGACCGATACTTGATGTTCTATGACCACCGGGCTGCCTCAAGATAAACTGAAAGACGAACAACTCTTTAAAGATAAGATTAAAGCCGATAAAGTGCCACCTCTAAAGCGAAGGTATGTGTTTGATGTCGACTTAAGATGCATTAGTTTCAGCCACTTTAAAAATTAGTGTTTCGATGAGTGTATTCATTTTCATTAACATATGCTTCATTTTCATTAAGAAGGCGCTTTATATAATTGCATTTACATATCGATGAGTGTTTGGGTTGATTCTTTAGGGTCCAAGGCTAATTATATGATTATTCCAAAACATAAAATTGAATAACAAACATAATTTGTGAATTTAGAAATCGAAAGGGTCTAGAACGGGTACGTTTAGGAATAAATGGGATGGGTTTAGGTGTCAAACGAAGTCAAATTGTCTTGATTTGAGGGTGAAATGGGTCTTAAACGAGTGGGTTTAGGGCTCAAATGGGTGGTTTTGTGGACTAAAATGGGTGAAAGTTTAAGGCTGAAATCTGGGTGTTTAGGTGTGAAATAGGAGCCGAGACGGTGTGTTTGAAAATCAAACGCTGGCTGAATTGGGTCCGTTTAAATGCTGAAATGGGACCAAAATGGGTGCATTTAGGGCTGAACCTGGGGTTGAAATGGATAGATTTGATTGAAATGATCCCAGAACGTATGGGTTTAGGGCTGAAGTTTGGATGCGTAAATAGGACCGAAATGGGTGCTTTAGAATAAATGGGTAGGTTTAGGTGATGAATATGAATACTCATAATTGGTAAAATATTGTGGGTATAGTTGATTTGGTGATGAATATCTTGAACGTTATAGGTACATGGCACCGTTAAATATATGTGTATGAAGTTTAATACGATGTAGGTACCGCACCGCTTTTTGTTTTGCAACTCATAATTCAACCCTTAAATTGTTGCTCAACGATGGAATCTTGCAATATTTTGTTTCTAAAGATGGTTTATATTAATAGGGTGTGGAAAATAATGTAGATTTTCAAACATATAGTTTATGTAGTCATAGCAAACACTTCCATTATTGCGACTTGATGACTAATGAGAATAATTGGTATAAACTTTGTTTGCAGATCAAGTGGCCTTTTTCTCGTGTGGAGGAAAAGAGATAAAATCTAAAAGTGCGCCATTAAAGCAGCTTGCTCCATGGGTGATTAAGGAAGGTATGAATCTAAAAATGAGCAAAGAATCAAATCTAGATGGAACTTCTTTATCTATGGCTTAACCATATGTATTGTATGGCACGATGGTATAACTTTGATATCTACATAATATAGAGGTAATGTATCGCTCAACATGTTTTGCCAAATCTAAAAGATTCAGACTAACAACATTCTACATATACATAATACTATGGTTGCAAAACATTGATTTGCCTTGGTATGTCGCTTGTAAATAGACTAAGTTTTCCTTGGATTGTTTTTTTTTTTTTTTAGACATGCTTATAAATCATTATTTGTGACCGCAACAATTTGAGACAAGTTTGTTATCTTAAAGATGTGTTGGTTATGTGAAAATAGAACAAAGTTTAAGACAACTTTACGTATAACAACAACAAACGATAAAAAGAAAAGAAAAAAAAAGACACTATCAACAAGGCAATCCCGCGGCAACGCGCGGGCTACCATGCTCGTTATTATTATCAATGCATAAGATTTACAAAAAATAGTAGGAAGCAGAGATATTGTCTGGGCTCTCACTCTTCTAGTTATAGCCACTACAAGAAAAGCGGTTTTTTAGGATTAGGATGAAACTTTTTGCAACAATAAAAAAAAGTACGTATTTGGGACGGCTATTAAGAAACTATTCCAAATATGTATATGCTTTTGGAACGTTTTTTAATAATGATGCCAAATACATGTGTATTTGGAACGGTTTGAGTCACTAGTGCCAAATATTTATGTATATGGGACGGTTGGTACCACCGATGTCAAATTTGTATATGTATGTGGAACGCCATATGTTGTTGGTGCCAAATACTCATATATCTGGAACGATTATCACGAACGGTTCCAAATACCTATATGTATTTGAAACAATATCTAATGTTGGTGTCAAATACTTATGTATTTTGAACGGTTTTTATAGATTGTGAAAAATACAAATGTATCTGGGGTGATTTTTATAAAATATTTTTAATTCTTATGTATGTGGAACATCTTTGAAAATCTGACATAATTTTCACTTTTCCCACGTGTTGACTATATTTTGCTTTTATTATCTTGGGCATCAAATTAAATTTATAATCGATTTTATTAATTTACTCTAACATTCAGTAGCCTTTCGTCATTAACTTTTAATCTTTATAATCAATCTATATATCGAATTAATATCTATTATATATATATAGGGTGGTGATGGTTGTTGTGTTTATGATTGGCATGTGGCAGTGGTGTGAGGGTGTGTTTGGTTATGAAGAATAATTGAGGATGGTGATCAGGTGATGGTGTTATGTGGTAGGTTAAGAGTGTTTGTGTTTTATGTTTGAGAAAAAAAGGAACAACGAGTTGTGTTTGTTTGTCTGTTGTGAACTTGTTTTTTTTAATTTAACTTAGTAAAAGGAAAGAGTTTTTTTTTTTTTTTTTTTTTTAAGGGTTTCTTCGGTAAATATATTACTACAAAAAATATTAAAGTACACAGGATGAAGGCGGATCTTACATCTAAGCCCATTACATGCAACACAAACATACCTAATGTGCTTCAAACAAACACTATCATAAGAGAGACAAACTTATCTTATAAATCTATCAAAATAAGAAGCCAATGACAAAACTAAAACTACTTACTAGCTCTATCGCGGATACTAATGTCCCATGCGTCACATAAAGCAAGTTGTTCTTCATTAAATCATCAACATCGTATTCAAAATCATCAGAACCATCATAATCTTCATACTCCCGGAGACTTGCATCATTATTCCTCCACCAGCACGATTCAGGTTAGTCGTATATCGAGCCATATATTATCAATATCCTCGACTTCATCATTATCCGAATCTTCCTCTTGCATTTCCATATTAGTACTAGGTCCACAGAATGGATGTCACATTAGCCTCCTTTTTTATAGGAAGCGGCTTCTCATCATCACCCAATAGCACAAGCTTCCCATCAAGAATTTTGACTTTCTAGATTATTAATCTTTTCAACCAGAGATGTAGTACTTGGACTGCCAAATGAATCAATAGGTGCACTTGCATGTTTATCCTTGTTCCCATTACCTTCATATTGGCTCTTTTCATGCAAATTGGAGGATTTACGACCCCCACCTTCCTCTTCATCTACCATAGAGCTCAAAACATCAAACGGGTTCGGTGAGGAAGGAACCCTATTATCATTTTTATCATTAGTTTCCTTGGTGCCTTAGGTTTATAAACGAATTGTGACTTTGAACCAATCCGAACCCCACGAACAACTTGCCTTGTCCTTTTCATGTTCTTAATAGCATCCGTCGCCAGTTTCTTAGTACACTCATTAAGAACATGACCAAATACTTTGCAACTAGAGCATCGTGGAGGTGTCAACTCGTACTCAATACGAATAGTGTGCATAGTATACCCCTCACCCTCGAATTTTGGAACCGCCGCCACAAGGGAATGTTTGAGCTCCGCATCAGCTATTACCTTAATCATGGCTCATGCATAGCTCGACCTACCCCAAGATTCCATGCACATAGTAGACGTGTAAGAATCTAGCATCAATGGCGTGCCAATTTTAGTTGAAATAGCACTTAAAATATCTTTCGTCAATGCAATAATAGGAATATCATGAAACTTGACCCAAATCGGAACATTAAACACATCCTCCTTTATAATATTCGCACCCGGTGACCATTTTTTCATAATTAATGCACGTTTTGAATTAACCACATACCGCTCCCCAAGTATTGCGTTCATACCATCATTAGATTTAAACTTGAAGAAAAAACGCCATTAGAATTCATCATTGATTTAACAAGTCCAAACTTCCATGTACAACTTGAACCGTGTCCACCGAGACTACAACACACTAAACCTTCCATGTACAACTTGAACCGTGTCCACCGAGACTGCAACACACTAAACCTTCCATGTACAACTTGAACCGTGTCCACCGAGACTGCAACATCCGGTGCTAGTAGTTTACGAAAGTTTGCACCTTTCCCACTCGTTACTCCCTTGACCAATTTTGCATACGAAACAGTGTTCTTGGTATTATCATTCAAATCCCCATAGTACCAACTGATGCATTAGTGGAAGTAGACTTACCGTCAACATTAGAATCTCCATTAAGTTTACCACTTGAAATATCCAACGTGTTAGAACCAGGACTAGTGGAAGAAATTTGGTCGATATGAAAGGTTTATGGATAATTATTAATATTAGTATGACCGGATTCGAACTCGAGACTTCGGGATTGCACACATTACGTATGAGAATTGATGTAAATAATTATAATATATAAAACGTTATTATTATTAATTATTAGTCACGAAATAAATACTTAACGGTGGTTAATATTTAACGAGGTTTGGCTAACAATCGTTAAATGTAAACTTAAAGGACTAGAGATGAAATTATAAGTCGGGAAGGATCTAGAATCCCTTTGGGATTGATTGGCCGATCGGTTGGGGTTTACTAACCCAACCCACACATTAACTTGTCCTCCAAGATTGTTTAACTATAAATACAATCCTATTGTGTTCATTCTAAACCTAATCTTGGTGACTTGCAAACCTAATTTCTCTCCTTCTCCCTCTTTCTTTTGTGTGGCCGGTCGAACTCCCTTCCCATGTGGATTCGATTTGCTTAACTAAAGAATAAGTATTTGGTTTGTTTCGTGATCAAGAAACTAGCTTTTCACATCAAATCGCTATTAGTACGTGTGCAAGAACGAAGAACAAGCACGCTGAGCTTGTGAATCTTGGAGGTTGATTTCATTGGAGGGTCGACATAAGTGTTGGTCGACATTCACAAACCCTAATTTATTAGGGTTTGGGTTTCTTGTTCTTGATCCTAATTTGGGGTTTTCCATAAACCCTAATTGCATTGATTCGCAAAAGCACGCATACTTTTAATTCGGTTAGTTAATTTACAAGTATTATTCCTATTACTTTCGTTGCATGCTTTGATGATGTTTACTTGTTTTATATAATTGTTATGATTAGTAAAACCCAACACGATATTCATACCCACGTTAGAAGTTGAATTCGTGACCTCATCACCACGCTCAGTAACCTTGGCCTGATCACCCATCGTGGTTTGCTTCTCGTTAATACCATTGCCTCTCCAAACCCTTCTCCATAGCCCAATACATATAACCGAACCACAAAAACAAACCCAACGATTAACAACCCTTCAAAAAGACATGCCCAAATCAGACCTCAAACAACAACAAATCAGAATAATCAAACAGGTAGCACACGTTAATTAGACACCAAATATTTAAACCCAAAAGGGTTTTAAAGCGATACGTCACTAGCAGCTTTGCGATCAAGGTATACTTCAAAAACCAACCGACTTAAAGTCGATTAGGTTAAAAACAGGTCGTACCTTGTCACAATAACATGAACCCAATAACCAACCAAAGATCGATCAGATAAGAAAATAGTAAACCCTATAGACCAATTTGGAACAAAAACCCTAAAATCTTGAAACCCTAATGAATTAAACCCTAAACAACAACGAATCTAGTACACAATAGGATTAAAACAAGAGTGTTAATCATACTCCATAGTAAGATCGATGCAAGATAGAGAAAAAAATTAGAATCAACGTCAAATTAGGGTTTTTGGGGGGCCGATTTTGAGAGAGGTTTTTCGAAAGAGTGTGAGTTTGTGTGACCGACCGGTTTTTTTTTTTTTTTTTTTTTTTAATGTAAAGACGAAATACCCTCCTAACTAATGGTCACACAGTTAAACTGACGGTATTAGTAAAATCGATTGAACCCAAAACGGATGTTTTATATTTGGACTAAACCCGAAACTTTTTAAAAAATTAGATTGAGCGTAAAATACCAAGCAAACCACAAAAACCAAAAATGTAGTTAACTCTAAATAAGTCTTCATATGGTGTAACTATGACGTTCAGTTTTAAATCATATTACGAAATGTCCCTTCGATTATATAAAAGGTCAAGCGGTAAACGTGTACGAAAAACACTTCTAAATTGCATTTGAAAGTACATCTCCGAAAATAACCACAAAACAAAAGTCGGTATTTATTGTAAGAAATTTGCCTGTATTAATGATTTAGACTTTAGATTACACTCAAATTTTAAATTCTCGAAACCACACGCATATAAATACACACGTAACGCTAATTACAAATATGGAACTAAAATTAATCAAATTAAGTACATCAATTATATTGGCTATGCTCCATCACACTGGTCATTCTAGTACATCAATTATATTAAGTACATCAATTAACTGGAGAAGTATATATCATGGGACATGTAGGTTTGACGTTCATCAAGTAGGATCCTAATGATCGAAGAAATATCAAGTACAATAACTGGTACGATTGGGACGTAAATGTTTATTGTTGCGCCATCCAGGATATATATAACTTCAAAGGTAGATGGAATTGAATTCAAGCTATGCTTTTTTTTTTTTTTTTTTTTTTTTTTTCGTTTGCCACATTGTGACAATAACTTTGCATGTGGACGCTCTAAAATGTCTTATTTATAAAAGATTGATGAATGACAAAGATCCTATCTATACTACATAAAATAAAAAAAACAAAAGTGGAAAAGTGAAAAGTTTAATGGTTAAATGAGAGAAATATATTTGTGTAATTAATACCTTATTAAAACACCCCATTACTTAAAAGACAATAATTTATTCACATCAGATAAACCAATTAACATCATATTTACCAAATTAAAACAATCAATTAAAACACCCCTTATTAAAAAGACAATGAAATTTTCACAATGTACAATTTAAACAAGCTACAACATAATTCTAAATATAAAATAATTAAACACACTAATTAATGTTATTTTAAAACACCCTAAAACGAAAAGTATACGTTATTATACACATTATACAAATTAATAAACACACAAAGCTCATACAAGTTAACAAGTTGATGGTACATATAGTTTTAAAATTGGACCGGACCAACGGTTCAACCGGAACCGGTGTCGCCATCGGCTCGCTAACCAATGACCATCCGAAACGAACTAGAGAGGACTCATTGAAACCGATACAAATTGGTGAATCAGGTCTCGTCAAGAACTATTTCTCCGACATCGTCACAGCACTCCGCCACGGTACCAACTATACTATGTATAAAGGAAAAAGCAAAAAGTTAAAACTAAAAAAGGAAATGTTGAAAATATATATTTCAAAAGGAAACTATTAATACATATAGAAAACCGGGTTGACCAGAGACGCTTCAAACCCGGTGGGTTGACCCGGTTTAATTTGACCTTTTTGACCCAACCGTCAGTTTACTCGCTTAAATCGATCCGTTTTTCGACTGTGAACTGTTCAACCGGTTGAACCATCCGTGTCGAACCGGTTTCAAAACATTATGTTTAATCCCAAATCTTCAAACTTTTATTATTTTATGTTTATAACCCATAAACTTTTTGACTCTTTGTCAAATCACCGTTTTTCAACGGAACGGTTCAACGGTTACCCTCGAACCGGTTTTTTGCGTGAATGGAATTCTCCGGATATTATCTATAAGTCGATTATATGCACCACAATCACGGGATAGATCATTCATAGCACCACAATACATTGAACGACCTAAAGTGTCGTTTGGAAAACACATCGTTTGATTTAATAAAACAATCGAGTTTACAAAGTATAGGTCCCAAAAGAGTGTTAAGTTTATGGAAATATAAATATATTACAAGTCCAAACGATGGTTTTGAAATAAAGTGCCATAATGTACAATAATGTAAGTCGACGCCACGACTCAAAAGGTAGGTCCCTAAACCATGTCATGATGATAATGCCTCGTTACACGAAAATACATTGCTAAAGCGGTCAACAATAATGTTGGTGAGAAATCATAGGTTTATGTAAATGTTTTATACGACTACGCAAGTATAGATCAGGCATGACAATTATGTCACGTAAAAATGTTACATGCATGACAATTAAGTCACGTAAAAATGTTACAATTGCTTTAAGCCCATGACCCCGAAACTAGACTGTTCATAATGTATGCCCCTGCAGAGTGTTTGCCAGACAACTCCGTAATGTTATCAAATGAAATGCATCCGTATGACAAGTTGGGATTCACCAACTCGGATGGAGGCGTCACCCTCGATAGATCTATCCACTCATCCTCGCTTCAAAGATTAACGGTTCATGTTCAGGTAATGGGGACTTTCAATTGGCAAATGTGGTAACTTAAGCAATGTAATGAATTTAACATACTTGGTATCGTAATAAAATGTTGTGCAATGTATTCTCCCCCGTAGGTTTGAAATAATGTAAAAGCTTGTAAAACGGGGCTATGAAAACTCACTTGATAAACTGGTATGATGACAAGAGTGAGTACACTGAGGTATAATGTGATGCGTTAACCGGGACCTATTACGAATGATATGACATGTAATGAGTTGCAATGTAATGTTATGATATGCATGCACTACGTATGTCATTTATACCATTTGCGAGTTTTGAAAATATTACTTATCGTCGAAAAATACTCGTTTGACGTCTTGACCAATCAAAAATCACTTTTCAAGTATTTATGTCAAAATGTCATCCTACAATGGTTTTATAATGATTTATGGTGAAATTTTCACTTTTCGTCGTAAAACAATGTCGTCGGAATTTTCATGAAATTAACAAAAATGGCTTTGAAAAACTAGTCGTAAAACGGTGTACGTCGATCGTTAGAGAACGAACTCGACGGTTTTGGAAAGTTTGTATCGAAATCTAGAAGTTTCAGTTCAGGAGTTTTCGTCCAAAAGGTCTCGAACATAAAGATAATAAGGGTTAAAGATAGTGATTTTGGCTAATTGTAGTGCAAAAAGTGAGTTTCGGCCAAGTTTGAACATCCGTAATTAATTTATTATAACTCCGCTATACAAACGGCTTATCGTTTTGAAAAATATGGCCGGTGAACTTGATTTTACTAGAAGACAATTCGTTCCAAAAAGTTTTGCATCATAGTTAAAAACAGCCCTCAACATGGACGTTACAGCTACCGTAACACTTGTAACGTAAAAATAATATAGTTTTTCAGAAAATAATAGTTACGGCAACTTTGTAAAAACGTGCATATCTTTGTCGTTTCAAATCCGTTTTCTACGTATAATACGTCCTTAGCTTCGTATCGAAGTAAACTAATATATTTTTGATAAGTCGAAATAATTTGTGAAGCTTAGGACTCGTTTTGACTCGAACAAAGTAAAAGCGCATCTTTGAAATTTTACGAAAATGTCCATTTCGTCGTCAAACTTTAAAACCCATAACTTCTTCGTTATAACTCCGCTTTTATCCGCTCAAAAGGCCACGGATTCGTTTTAAAGTATACTTTCTAAATATCAAGGCCAAAATGTCGTGCTCACTGTCGGTTTTCAGAAAATCAAAACAAGGACAGATTACTTTTTATAGTTATCGAAAATAGTTTTTCTCGGACAAAACCTATTCTAATCCCTTCAAATCAACTCCAAAGCTAATCTAATCCTACCATACACCTTCTTAGGGTGTCATGGGTTCCTAATCACCATCAAGACCAAAGAATACCATGGGGATAATTATAGGATGACCAAATATATACATATAACTCTTAAAATCATGAAAAATGGTATAAATCACATATGTCTTGCATGTTGCTCCAAAAATGAAAGGATACATATGAAATGAAAAAGGAAACATGAAAATGAAAGAAACAAGCTTACAAGTGAATATGATGAGGTGCAAGTAACAAGGTTAAGCCTAAATACTCTTGGTTTTTATTTCAAAACCTTATAAAGAGTAATAACTAGATTGATAAAACACTTGAACTTGAGAAAAATATTTTGATCCCTTGAGAGCTCTATGTGGCCGGTTCTTGATGAAGGAGAAACAAGAGAGAAAATGTTTTACTACTAGGTGAATTATTTGAGAATGAATGAGATAATAATTCAAGTAAGACTTATGTAAGTGTAAGACTTTATGTTTGTGTGTAAAAGTTAACAATCAAGAAAGCCATACTCATTTTAATGCCAACCCTCCCCTTGGTCGGCCAAGGGGGAGGGATTTGGTAGATATTTTTTTTTTTTTTTTTTTTAAACTTGTGTATATATAATTGTATACAATTTGACAAAAGTGTAAGTAAAAAGGTAAATGGTAGATTTTTTTAGTACAAGTAAGTTTTTGATAGATCAAAATAGAATGTAATGAGATAATAAAAATTGTAAAAATACATTCCTTGTGGAATTTGAGTGATAAAATAATTATCGAGTAATTTTTAAGAAAAACGTCGTAATAATTTAACTTTAACGATTAATATACCAAATAAATTTAAAACACTAGGTAAAGTCAAAATATAGTTTTTACAAACTAAATGTAAGTATAAAAATATGTCGGGATCATTTTTGAAAGTAATGGATTAAATATTAAAAATAATAACTCACGCGATAACGTTTATTTAATATAAAAATTACGCGTTAAATGTGAAATGAAATGTCATGAATGAATTTATATGATGTAAATGATGTCAATGAAATGTAGACTAATCTTAGTCCATATGAAATGTACGTGATGTTATGATCATGAATTCGCCGCTAAACCTTTAAGGTTACGCGAATTTGAAACAAGTAAACCAAGTTTACTATAAATGTTGAAATAGTGAGGCATAAATTGTTTCGAGAAATGACCTGAAATTGCGAGTTGTCACATTCGCCCATCCAAAAAGGAATTCAGTCCCTGAATTCAGTTCGTGTTAGTCTATCGAATTTTTGAGTTTATGATGAATAACGAGGAGAAAAGACATGGAGAAGTGTCGTTACGGCTGTCGATGATTGAGAGCGTACAAGACATCGTAGTAAAGAAAATATCGGATGAATCTCTCATAAGTAACACTTTGAATTGGAACATGTGAAAATTTTGCTTGCACTAAGATTTATAAATAACTGCTCCCAACGTAACATGATCCCTCCAGAATTAGACATAGTTAGCTAGGCTATGTATAATTAGGGAACGATGACGTGACGTTCGGTTTAGTTGTTATAACTCTCAATGTTTACAAGGATTTAAACCGTGTCGTTAAAATGATAGTTGAAGTGAAAGGAATTAAAATTCTCGTAAGTAAATAACAAATCGGAAAGAAAATAAAGTACGATAGATGAGAATGTTTGGGTCGAATTGGTTCGTCCAGTGTTTTTCTAAATCGTACCACGCCTTTCCAAGACGAGTCCTTGTGCATAATTTGTTGCCCACTTGAGATTCTAATGGTTTGCGGCTTATGGGACATATCTCCAAATTTTGCATCGCATAACGATGTAGCCTATCAAGCTATATGTTGTTACTTGTAACTGATTCTTGATTTGTATGACTTCCTTAGTTGTTTCATGAATGAGTTATGGACTAATGAATTGGACTTTCCTGCTTTTAATCCTTGAATAAGTGATTGATACCTCAACCTTACAGTGTCTCAATGGTGTAGTCAACATGTTCATGAGCTAACTATTGTTGTAAGGAAACTTGTCGATGGAGAATGATTTGCCTAACCATTTCTAGAAAGTTACACTGGCTTGAGCATATTATCTAATGTGGAAATTGCTCTCTCGCTCTAACCATTGAGCTGAGGATAGTAGGCGGTAATCATGTCCTAGTAGGTTTCATGGAAATCTGAAATGACCGTCGTGATCTAAGGTGAATCGAATAGCTATAATAGGTACAACTGGAATTGATACCCGTGTCTCGTGTTAGATTCCAAAATGTTAAATCATCGGAAAGGACCTTATTGAAAAGAATAGATTATAGGTACAGCTTGTGGTTCCTCGCGTTTCTAGTCCTAGCGAATGTCATGACCTGAGTCTTACTTGTCTAAGGTGCTTAGTCTCTATGACTAAATTGTTTATTGTTTGATTATCGAAGTGTTTCCATGCTCCATGTTGTAAAGTCACAAACCCTAAATATTTAAGTGAGGTGGTGTAGTGGTTGGTGTTCAAGATTTGTTCCGATATTGAGTGCTTCCAAAGATAGTTCATCACTAATATTGTTATCATGCTAGCAAGAAAATAGATATCAGCTCAAACTATGTCGAAGAATGTTTGTTCTAGTTTCACTTGTAGATGGGGAGTCATTGATTGTCCGACATGTTCACACCTGTGGCAACTCTTGATATGGAAGTGAGGTTACTTGGAATTTCTAGAGAACACAATGCCTTAGGGGAAGTCTATATCGATAACCTTAATTTAACCAAATTTTCCTTTAAGGGACACTCATTGTAGGGAAGTTCATATTGTTGAAGCCTTGTTTAATGAAATGTTCGTAGTCTCAATTAGGAGGATTGGTTTATTCCTATAGCGTTGCTTAGTGTGTATTCGATTAGTACTAAGTCTTGTAACTCGGTCTAGCTAGTACTTTTGGAATGATAGAGTTTGGATTCTAATCCAAAATAGTGGTTGAATGTCTCATGATGTCTTAAGATTTTGTTGAGTTTTGAATCATCCTACCACCTAGTTCTAGTCCTTGTTGGTAATTCCAAAATCCTTCCATTGTTTTCTTGTATCGAGGAATCCTCCTCACGGATGGTATAGGAAGTCTTTCCTAAAGGTCACTCGTCAAATCCTAGCTTATCGGTTGAATGAGAGATAAATGGCGTAAGCATCTATAGAGTGTTAATAAAAAGAAATGTTTATGCACGATTTATCTGGTTATAAAACTTTGCTTTTAAATGAGAATTGTTTTAGGAGATTTGAAATGATGCTTGTTTTTGTTGAAATGGTATTATGTTCCTCCGAAGTTTTAGATGGTATTCAACGTTTTGTTTTGTAATATAATGGCTCAATGATTTTTCAGAGTAACATGAAAATCGTTTCTCATGAGGATATTAAATAGTTGATAAAATGACTGAAACCAATTGATAAGTTGGTAATAAAACAACTTGCGTTAAAATTTTATGAAACAACGTTTCTAAGATGGTGATAAAATAGTTCGAAATAAAATCAAGTGAAATAATTTCATGAAATAGTAGCAGGATAATTTGGAATAAAATTTGTTGGATGGTTTGTAGGATACATAGGAGAACCTTATCGAGTAGTAATAGTCTACTAATTGGTCGAGAATAAAGTTGGCCTAACCCCTAGTAATATAGTGATGTATCGTCGTGAAATGATGGAAAATTGGGCACTTGGAGTAAGGAATGAAATAAACAAGGTGGTGATTATCGTAGAGATAATAAATGATAAAGATTACATTAGCTAGAAAGGTACTTATTATCTGTTCCTGTTGGTGGTCTAATCATGTTTCAAGTGTAGGAGTAGTAAGCGGTCTAGCAACAATAGCCCTAGAATTCTCACAGTCCTCAAATCTATGAGATGGTGTAGTGTCTATAGTCTTAGTGGTAGGTGGTAATGGTGTGTCAAATCATGCACGCTTCCCAAGCTGCAAGTCGGGTGTATGAGTATCGGGTATGAGATGTGATGGTACGGATGGTGCTCGAAATGATAATGATGATGAAAATAATGACAATGATGATAATGGAAATCCTTGTGGTGAGTTAAGAAAATAGGTTCATTAGGACTAAGCCTATAAGTTCTACCCAATGGTATGATCTGTCCCAAATGAGTGATAAAATTGTCCGATCCTACGGTGAATCAATAGTGATCGCGATGGTGTAGGTGCAACTTCGTCCTCCTAAAAGGTCTCAGTGTCATCATCTGATGTTATCGGTGTTGAGTCAACTGATGTTAAAATTGTGATAGGGAATGACAAGGCATTCTCCATGTCAAAGTGATGTGAGTATAACGGGATGGGTATTTGAAGGCATCCATGTGACAATCGGGTTCGAAATGAAAGTAAATAACTTGTAAAATGTGCGTATAAAACCGCATGTATAGTGACTATGTATTTATGATGAAATGATGAGATGCTATGATGATGTAGTTATAGTCTAGGGTCAATGATGCAACCTAGTTCTCTATAATCAAGCTCGATGCCAATCATCACACCCCAATTTACTGCTTTTGCGTGGAATGGAATTCTCGGGATAGTTGTCATAGCACCACAATCACAGTTACATTGAACGACCTAAAGTGTCGTTTGGAAAACACATCGTTTGATTTAATAAAACAATCAGAGTTTACAAAGTATAGGTCCCAAAAGAGTGTTAAGTTTGCGGAAATATAAATATATTACAAGTCCAAACGATGGTTTTGAAATAAAGTGCCATAATGTACAATAATGTAAGTCGACGCCGCGACTCAAAAGGTAGGTCCCTAAACCATGTCATGATGATAATGCCTCAGTTACCTGAAAATACATTGCTAAAACGGTCAACAATAATGTTGGTGAGAAATCATAGGTTTATGTAAATGTTTTATACGACTACGCAAGTATAGATCAGGCATGACAATTATGTCACGTAAAAATGTTACATGCATGACAATTAAGTCACGTAAAAATGTTACAATTGCTTTAAGCCCATGACCCCGAAACTAGACTGTTCATAATGTATGCCCCTGCAGAGTGTTTGCCAGACAACTCCGTAATGTTATCAAATGAAATGCATCCGTATGACAAGTTGGGATTCACCAACTCGGATGGGCGTCACCTCGATAGATCTATCCACTCATCCTCGCTCAAAGATTAACGGTTCATGTTCGTAATGGGGACTTTCAATTGGCAAATGTGGTAACTTAAGCAATGTAATGAATTTAACATACTTGGTATCGTAATAAAATGTTGTGCAATGTATTCTCCCCGTAGGTTTGAAATAATGTAAAAGCTTGTAAACGGGGCTATGAAAACTCACTTGATAAAGCGGTATGATGACAAGAGTGAGTACATCGAGGTATAATGTGATGCGTTAACGGGACCTATTACGAATGATATGACATGTAATGAGTTGCAATGTAATGTTATGATATGCATGCACTCACGATGTCATTTATACCATTCGAGTTTTGAAAATATTACTTATCGTCGAAAAATACTCGTTTGACGTCTTGACCAATCAAAATCACTTTTCAAGTATTTATGTCAAAATGTCATCCTACAATGGTTTTATAATGATTTATGGTGAAATTTTCACTTTTCGTCGTAAAACAATGTCGTCGGAATTTTCATGAAATTAACAAAAATGGCTTTGAAAAACTAGTCGTAAAACGGTGTACGTCGATCGTTAGAGAACGAACTCGACGGTTTTGGAAAGTTTGTATCGAAATCTAGAAGTTTCAGTTCAGGAGTTTTCGTCCAAAAGGTCTCGAACATAAAGATAATAAGGGTTAAAGATAGTGATTTTGGCTAATTGTAGTGCAAAAAGTGAGTTTCGGCCAAGTTTGAACATCCGTAATTAATTTATTATAACTCCGCTATACAAACGGCTTATCGTTTTGAAAAATATGGCCGGTGAACTTGATTTTACTAGAAGACAATTCGTTCCAAAAAGTTTTGCATCATAGTTAAAACACCCTCAACATGGACGTTATGACTACCGTAACACTTGTAACGTAAAAATAATATAGTTTTTCGAAAATAATAGTTACGGCAACTTTGTAAAACGTGCATATCTTTGTCGTTTCAAACCGTTTTCTACGTATAATCGTCCTTAGCTTCGTATCGAAGTAAACTAATATATTTTGATAAGTCGAAATAATTTGTGAAGCTTAGGACTCGTTTTGACTCGAACAAAGTAAAAGCGCATCTTTGAAATTTTCTGAAAATGTCCATTTCGTCGTCAAACTTTAAAAACCCATAACTTCTTCGTTATAACTCCGTTTTTATCCGTTCAAAAGGCCACGGATTCGTTTTAAAGTATACTTTCTAAATATCAAGGCCAAAATGTCGTGCTCACTGTCGGTTTTTCCAGAAAATCAAAACAAGGACAGATTACTTTTTATAGTTATCGAAAATAGTTTTTCTCGGACAAAACCTATTCTAATCCCTTCAAATCAACTCCAAAGCTAATCTAATCCTACCATACACCTTCTTAGGGTGTCATGGGTTCCTAATCACCATCAAGACCAAAGAATACCATGGGGATAATTATAGGATGACCAAATATATACATATAACTCTTAAAATCATGAAAAATGGTATAAATCACATATGTCTTGCATGTTGCTCCAAAAATGAAAGGATACATATGAAATGAAAAAGGAAACATGAAAATGAAAGAAACAAGCTTACAAGTGAATATGATGAGGTGCAAGTAACAAGGTTAAGCCTAAATACTCTTGGTTTTTATTTCAAAACCTTATAAAGAGTAATAACTAGATTGATAAAACACTTGAACTTGAGAAAAATATTTTGATCCCTTGAGAGCTCTATGTGGCCGGTTCTTGATGAAGGAGAAACAAGAGAAAATGTTTTACTACTAGGTGAATTATTTGAGAATGAATGAGATAATAATTCAAGTAAGACTTATGTAAGTGTAAGACTTTATGTTTGTGTGTAAAGTTAACAATCAAGAAAGCCATACTCATTTAATGTTAACCCTCCCTTGGTCGGCCAAGGGGAGGATTAGTAGATATTTTTTTTTTTTTTTTTTTTTAAACTTGTGTATATATAATTGTATACAATTTGACAAAAGTGTAAGTAAAAGGTAAATGGTAGATTTTTTAGTACAAGTAAGTTTTGATAGATCAAAATAGAATGTAATGAGATAATAAAATTGTAAAATACATTCCTTGTGGAATTTGAGTGATAAAATAATTATCGAGTAATTTTTAAGAAAAACGTCGTAATAATTTAACTTTAACGATTAATATACCAAATAAATTTAAAACACTAGGTAAAGTCAAAATATAGTTTTACAAACTAAATGTAAGTATAAAAATATGTCGGGATCATTTTGAAAGTAATGGATTAAATATTAAAAATAATAACTCACGCGATAACGTTTATTTAATATAAAAATTAGCGTTAAATGTGAAATGAAATGTCATGAATGAATTTATATGATGTAAATGATGTCAATGAAATGTAGACTAATCTTAGTCCATATGAAATGTACGTGATGTTATGATCATGAATTCGCCGCTAAACCTTTAAGGTTACGCGATTTGAAACAAGTAAACCAAGTTTACTATAAATGTTGAAATAGTGAGGCATAAATTGTGCCGTTAGTGAGAAATGACCCGTGCCCAAATCTTTTACGCCAAAATTAGTTGTCACATTAAGCTTCAATTTCATAAAAACTAAATTATTATTAGTCATATACTTGTTAAACATGAAAGTAATAAATCATAAACCAACTCTACAAACCGTATGAAACTTTAATTGGCTATCAATATTTCATTCCTTGTTTCAAGAGTAAACATATGCAAACTTAATAATTGACGTTTTGTTATATGAGCCATTTTTTAAAAAGTTATCACATATGGGCCATCCACATAAAAAAGACAACTTAATAAAATTTGAGCATATTATGAAAGAAGACAACTTAATATAATACTAATCAAAAAGTGATGAAACAGGAGTAAATAGTTAAAAGTAAATTAAATAATTTCTCCTTTTTCTATGCAAAAAGTTCCAATTTCACTTTATTTAACCCACGTGACTATTAAACTTTAAACCAATCAGAAGAGAGGACTCGTCTAGTCGTCTTCATCTTCCTTCTGACGTCTCCCACTCGTTTTTCTTCTTCTTTTCCGTCAACTAAAACTTTTTCCAGCAAAATCTTTTTATCACAAATTTTGTTTCTCCTTAATTGTTATTCTTCTTCCTAATTTAAGCATCATTTTATCATAAAACATCATATTCGTCACATATCGCTTCGCTTGATGCCATGGCTGGAACTGTCAGTTGGGGGAGGCCCAACACCCGCCTGCCACCCCATTGGCTCCGCCTCCGACTCTAAGCCTGCTAGGAGGCAAAGAAGTAAAAATTTTAGCTAAAATAATGGCCATAAGTGAGCTGATCATATAAATTCTGTGATGTTTATCAGGAGGACCAGATCAGAAGAGTTCAACATAATTTGCAATGTTCCAGGATCGTCTTTGAAGGTGTGCAAGATGAGCGATCGCTCAAGGCCTCATAACTTTTAAAGCCTCAAAATTTGTCCCGTTAATAATTATATGCATGTATAAACATACTTTTCACGAAGAAAAAAGTATTTAGATGGGAAAATATCTTAAATGAGTAATATGTTAGAACGTTTAGATAACTAATTGTTTTATATCTTATAAACGATGACACTTTATATATAATATTGCTCAACGAAAGACCTCATTATATAATTTCGTACAAGACTTTAAAAAATTTCCCCGATTCATTAGACAGCCCTACACCTAAACATAGATACATAAATGCATGCATATATTCATACGTACATGTAGAACAATACAATATTGATTCATCGAGTTTGTAACAATGATTCACAATTTAGTACGTGAATCTGAACAAATTAAAAAGTTTTATAAATAAGTTAATCAGTTTGTTTTCATTACACATATTGTCTTACACTTCCTTTGGCTTTGTTACATACACTATATATAGACATGACATATAATTTTAAGAAAATGTACTTATATGTTCACCAGTAAGATGTCATCGATCTTTACTTGTAAACAGATTCTTGGGATTTGTTAAGAACAACCTCATGGATGTTGTTTAAGACTCAGCACACTAGCAATCTCCATCAATCTTCGTTTTGTCTGTCACGTCAACTTTTTCTCTCCGACGACTTACAGACGACTTTTTACTATACTAAGACGACCTTCATTTATTATTATTTTTTAAATATACAAACAGTTAATTCTTTTGTTTGTTGTGTGTTTTTAAGTTGGTCGTGTTCCCGACCGATTCATCCCAAAAACACTTCACCGACCTACAAAGACCGAATAGCCACATTAGAGCCAACCTCCTCCGACCATCTTCGACCCCTTTGACGATCTTACTGGTGACCAGTCTATGCGTTCCATGTTTAGATAATTAGGACTTAATGATATTCAAACATTTCATACTTAACATCACATATCATGTTTAAAATGATTAAAAGTGTATAATTATAAAATATATGTGTTTATTAAATATGTTTTTATATATACATAGAAGCTTAAACAACACTCATAAATTTTTTACTCATAAAGTTTTTGTTAGCAAATGTCACGATTTTTTATTAGTTGAAATTTGAATAGAAATTGAACCACAAATTTCAATAACAAACTAGAAGATGCTAGAAAAAATAAGAAACTTATTATGTATTTGGTAAGGTTGCAAGACACTCGTGACCCAAGTCACCGGTTACATCATTTCTCTCCCAGCGACTAGACACCTATTAAAGATGCCACGCGTCGATGACCGACTTTTTTTTTTTTTTTTTTTTTTTTTTAAATTCAAACATTTTAAACAACAAATTTAAATTCATTAAAATTAAAATAAACATTACAATACTTAAACTAATAATTTAAACCGTAGCGTTCCTTGATTATTGCCTTGACTTTCATCAATTATTCTAGTTGTCGTGGAGTCAAATTTGGGTTGACTGGGGTATTGTAGAAGATTATGTCGGTCTCCCGTTTTGATAGCGTCATGAGGTTCATCGTCTTTTTTTGGAGCTCAAGTTTCTCTCTTTTCATCTCCAGCTCTTTTCCCTCAACTTTATGTACGCATCTTCTAAACCCTCCTTACTCTTACCTTTTCCCCCTTTTGACGGCTTGAATTTGAAGAAGGTTTTGGCCAACGAACCAATAAATGATTCTGATGGTTGATCACGAGAGGAGGAGGATGATTTCTTCCTTGCTGCGTCACGACCTTCTGGTCGTGATTCTCTAGTCTCTTCCTCATCACCAGAATCATCAACATCTTGGACATTCAAAGGACCTTGGGTTGACCCCGAGGTAGTTGTAGAACCCTTTGTTTTCTTCTGACTATTCGTTTGGAAAGCTGGCATCTCACAGTTCTTCCAAGCATCATGACCCTTCAAAATTTCCCAACACTTCTCCAAGGTAAAATCATGACCGTACATCATACGGTATTCTCTAAAAGCTTTTTGTTTGTCGTCTATATCATTCTCACAACTTCCATGATTATTCTTGACATTATCAATAATAGCGCAATAATTCCCAACCCTATTACGAATCCTATTCTTCCATTTGGTAGTGATGGAGTCGTAGTTTCTGTCTGAGCCAGTTTCATTTTTAAAATACGCTATCACTAACTCCCAAAAGCGGTGCCTGTTCATAGCGTTTCCTCTCGCCGAGTTTTCCAACACATAAACCTAAGCTCTACAAAGCGCGATCTCTTCCGCCTTTGTCCATGGTTCAACGGTCTTCTTGCCTTTCTCCTTGCTTGCTTCGGGCTTCTTGCCTTTGTCCTTGGCCTTTGAAGCACGTCTTGAAGGCTTCTTTGGTTTGATGGGGGACATTTCTTCAGCATCGTCGGTTTTTTCATCATCATCGTCTTCAACGGGAATGGAATCATGGTACGAACCGTGACCTGAACCTTGCCCCATCGAAGCATCTTGAGTTGGATAGTTTTGGGTCAGATACTCAGGCATATAATCTTTCAAATTCATTTCAAGATTAGTATTACGAAGCGGGGAATAAGGTTGATACGGTTGGGAAGGATAAATGAAGTCTATATTTGGACGATACGACGACCCACTTGGTTCTTGGCGGTAATTCGTGTAAGGACGTTGCGGTGGGACAAATGGACGGTTAACGTAAAACGGGTTTTGGTTTTGATTGGGTTGTGCTAGTTGTGATTGATATTCAAAACTTTGTGGACGAAAGCGATTACCCCGGTTTTGTGGTGGTGTTATGCCGGTTAATTCAAAGTTGTTTTCCGGCGAGAAATTAAAATCCGATGCATTTTAGGGTAGTCGTGATCGTCGGTTTTTTGATTGTGGGGTATTTTTTTCTTTGACATGATGAATTTGGATGAGAATTAGATTGAGGTTGGAAGTGAATATAGATGATAAGTAGTTTGAGGTTGAAATTATGTTTGAAGTTGGTATTTATAGGGTGGTAAAGTTTTGTAAAAAATAATTTTTTTTTTTTTTTTTTTTTTACATTGAATGCCTAAACGGGCAAAAATGAGTTGGAAATGTGAACATTGAAATCGGTTGAAATCACAACCGATGTTGTGTTTTTTGTTCCTTCGACCGATATTTTGACCAAGCCTCACACTCGTTTCGACCGATATTAATATCGGTCGTCGAGTCAAAATTTTATCACCCAACCGATATTAATATCCTCACTGCGTCCAACCTAAGATAGATACTCGTTATATAAGTGTGTCACAGTGATTTACATGTTTATTACATAAAAGTGCAATATACGTAGTGGTGAAAAGACAACATGTTCTATGTAATGTCAATCACACCTAATTTAGTTAGAGCATTCCCAACAATAACACCATAACATCAATAACACCGTCCATGTCAGCTTTAACATTTCACCTTAACATCCCAAAAAACATCCACAACAATAACATCCCACTAACATCAATAACATTCTCAACAATTTACAAAAACAACCCCTCATTTAAGGGGAAAAAAATGACCGTTATCCCCTTAACGCCCAAGGACTAACGGCGCAATAACGCGCGCCCTCCAAAGGTTTAACGCCAAAAACGGCGTTATTTCACCCTATAACAGCGTTATAACGTTATTATTGAACTTGCTCTAACTAACTTGTACATCAATAACGTGACCATTCATTTCTCATAACACTCTCTACTAGTTTAATTAACTCTCACTTCCGAATAACAGTGGATAAAAAAAGATACTCGTACAAAGAGTTACCTAACATATGATGATGAGATGATCATGTGATGAAAAGCAACCAAAGAAGAAATGACAATCACCCAAAATCATAAACCAACATTTATTCAAAGGGACTGAAAGTGTTCATTAGTGACATGTCTAGGGTTTAAATTTGTAATTCATGTTTGCTTCTTTAATAATGTAACTAGTGCAATATAAAAAGGCCATATTCCTTTCTAAACACATCCACAATTCTATCAAAATCATTTACGCAAAGTTAGAAGCTTGTCATGGATATGAACAACACCAAGAAATGCATATTCATTCTTCTGGTGGTTTATATCGTGGCATCAATCGCCTACGTGAAAGCGGAGCTTCAACGCTTTGATCACCAGCCTATGAAAGTTGATGGGTCGCTCGACATTTTGGTGATCGGCGACTGGGGAAGGAGAGGATTGTACAACCAATCCAACGTCGCTTTTCAGGTACTAGTGTTTTATTTATTAAATGCTGAACATCTAGAAATCTAAATGCAATTCAAGCTACATGAAAATTAATTATAAGGAAAAAACGTATAGTACGTTCAGTTTCATATGATATACAAATAAGAGCGTAGAAAGACTTGTATATACTTCGTACAAATATTTCTCATTTCACTTTTGTAAGGTCGACCAAATAATAAACATATCTACTGTCTACCAAATTACATAGGAGTATATTTTCTTCCCATTGACTTCTTAACGTACAACATTAATACATGTAATGTATACTAGGTGGAGTTAGGATTTTTAGTTAAGGGGGCGACCGTTATTTAACGCTAAAAGTCATAGTGATAATTAATATCGCTTTAAAAGTTAATCTATACTACCGTCTTTTTATGTTTAATAAGTAATTCATTTATGAATTTAGCAGATATATCTTACATGTAAAAAAACTAGTAAAAAAATAGCTTGTAGTTTAAATAATTAATGAATGAAGTGAGTCGATTAGGGTACTGGCAACGCCTTCGGCATGAGCATCGGCTTCATTCATGCCGATCGGTGTGTGTATTGCCTCCCAAGCGGCATGAATCGGCATGGTGGCTGGGTTTGTAGAATCGGTATCTTACCCCGATTAGGCATGAAACAAATTTGAACGTTGGGGTTCAAAAATATAACAGTTGGACCCATGTCAAAAGAAACTCTCTTTACTGACTTTACAACATCATATTCTTGATGTGGTTGTTGGACTTCGTTATTAATAAGTTGTACATTTGCATGCTTTGAGAACAAAAGTGATATTAAGCTAGTGAAAATAAACAAAGTTCATAAATGTATGCACTGGCGGAACCAGGAAATAAAGATGTGGGGGGCAATTTTTTTTTTTTTTTTTTTTTTTTGACAACAACAATAAAACGCGGAAGAAAAAACTATGATTGTAATGATAAATCGAGTAGTTTTACTTTGAAATGATAGATTTATAAAGCTTTAGAGTGTTGAATGTTGGGTTTTAGTATGTGGGGGAGGGGCAATTTGAGTTTTGGTTGGGGGCACTTTCGAAAAAATGTCAAAATTATAAAAAAAATTACACTAAAATCTTGACTTTTTCGGCTAGTGCCCCCCATTCTTATGAAGTGGATCCGTCCCTGAATGTATGTGTGCGGTGATGGTGAGCTATAAATATGGAAGTATGAAATGAGTGATAAAGATGATGAGAACTAAGACAAGTTTGCACACAGTTTCCCAACAAAGTTCATACGTGTGTTAATATAAGTATAAAAAAAATATATACATAAAATAAAAATAGATGAGGTATGAGTTAGGCATTGTTGCCACTAAAAATCTATTGTTAGGTATGTGATAGGTATGAGATGAGATGAAACGATATTATTAGTGGGTGAGCATTTAAAAACTGAAAAAAGATTGGCGTGGTTCTTAGCTTATAGGGTGGCTCATGACTCTACTAGCTCTATCTTTGATGCATATACAATAGTCACATATTAGTTATTTTGTATATTTACGTAAGTTTCAAGAGATCATAACTTCATTAAGATAATAATTGCATGTATTGATCATCACTAAAAATGAACTTTTTGCGTTCATTTGAGTTTAGTAGAATTTTTATGTCTTGAGTAACTCTGTTAATACTGTATTATATTATTGTAATTTCAGTATAACTAAATACGAATAAGATGTATTGAATTTTGTTAAATAAACGCATTGGAGAATTTCAAATAATGAGTAACGATGCTCCAGTATATGTTTTTCTTTAGTTAAGATAATAATGTTTACGTGTTGAATTAAAGTGTGGTAAAATAATAAAAGGTTTTGGCTCAATTGGTATTCACTTTTAAAAAATTTATAAGTCATAGATTTTGTAAATAAAAGGTCACGAGTTTGAGTTTTGGCTCGTGTTCACTTCAATTGATACTTAGGGGTGTTCATGGCGGTTCATTTCCGGTTCGGTTAGAGATTTTAACTATCCATCACGGCGGGTAGTTCGTTTCTTATCCAAAACCGAACCGTCTTAGGCGGAGTAACGGACACGTCTCGAATGAAAGATTCACCGCGGTTGGTCATGATTAACCATTTTAAAATTAATCGAATCGAGCGGCAAACAATAACATAAATTAGAGCGTAATATGTCATTTTAGTAAGATTAAATAACATTGAAGAGATTAGAGTAATAGTAATGTTGTTAAAATCATGAAAAACATTCAAATTATCATATGTAACAAAAGAACTAATACTAATTATTTGGCGTTTATAGATTACGATCATATTAATCATATGTAATCAGCGAAAGTTAGTAAATAATAATATTAGATAAAAAAAATCGTTATATGATAAAAATAGTGCAATAATATAGTTCTACTTGTAAATCTTTATGAATGGTTTGTTAAAACCTTCCGTATATTATATCTGTGATTCGGTTCGAGATGTACGGATAACTAAAAGTAAACCGAAACCAAACCGTGATAAGCGGGTTTTTTCGGTTTCGGGTTTTATCGGTTTCGGTTTCTTCGGTTATCGGTTTTTTGCGGTTTCGGATTGATCGGATCGACTCGGTTCGTCGGTTTCTCGGATTTTTTGAACACCCCTATTGATACTCATTGGACCTATAAAGTTATCGATGCTACTTTTTTGAGGTGCACAATAACCGATCCTAATTGCCGATTCACTTTTTTTTTTGTGTTGATAGAATTCACACTTTCTTTTTTTTTGGATAGTGCGGGAAAATAAGTGGTTTATAAGTGTTCGTACGTGTAGACGTGCACCGATGAATTTATTCGTTTGTTTTGTTAATAGGTTTGAGATAGGATTAGATTTGGTTTAGGTTAAAAGGAAAATATATGGAGTAATTGAAGTGTATTAAAATTTGTTTGTTTTATGATAAGATTTTGTGTCTAGATTGTTCGATTTGATAAGCAGTTAAATAAACATGTTTAACAAATGTGACCAAGTAATAATTAGGTCAGAAGAAAAAAAGTAAATGACTTGAAACCTACCAAAACATTATCACATTTTTGGATAACCTAAAAACACGTCACCCGTTTTAACACCATACATGCACATATTAATTTTAGCTTAATTTAATTATCTTGTATAAACCAGCTAGATAACTTTCTCCACCATGTGCACCACAGTTTACACATTAATGAACACCATACACTCATAATTACTTAGCGTTTTCACACCACATAACTACATATGCTACATTTAAGTCCTTTAATATTAGCTATAACATTTCATGAATTAATAACTGAAGTGACAAGTATCTTACATATATAAACTAGAGGAAATTTCTAAAAGAGACATATAGGGAACCGTGTTACAAAAATAAACCATTGAATTTTGTGTCACCAAAAACTATTTTACACGCAAATTATTTGCTCTCCCACTTTTTTTTGCGCTCCATACTTTAAGATCAAATATGAAATCGACATGTGGCATGGGAGCGCAATTTTTTAAGCTCCCGATTTTGGTTTAGTGGGGACGGAGAGCAAAAATTTTGCTCTCCCAACCTTTTTGCTTCTCCCATTTTGAATATCATGTGGACATTAAAGTCTGGCGTATCTGAGAAGCAAATATTTTCTTCTCCTCTACTTTTGCGCTCCACTACCATTTTTTTTACTTGTCATCCGTTTTTTAAGTATATTTACTATATTTAAGAGGATAAACATGGTTTTCAATTTTGGTTTGGGAGTGGAAATAAAGAGGAGAGCAAAATGTTTCTGCTTCTCTGTACTTCTTATTTGCTTCAAATCGCTCAGGTAGTTTTGTAATTCAATTTTAAAAGTAGTTTTTTGTAATTTCATTCTAAAAAGTGACGTTTTGGTAATTGATTTTATAAACTAAGTATTTTTTTATTATTATTTTTCATTTTATTGTTATTATTTTTTTAAAATGACACTACACTTGAAATTCAACCAATGAGTTAAAATATCCAAACGGATAGGTCCTGGGACCTTAACTACTAGGAGAGATTCGCGAAGAGAAATCTCTAGAACTCAAGGCTTCGCACTAAGAAGAAAACCTAGATTTTTTGTCTCTTGTAAAACTCAAATCCTGAGTAAAACCTCTTTCAAACTCTCGAAGGAGCCCACATGACCAACTGAGCTAAACCAGTTGGTTATAAACTAGGTATTTCTTTTGGTTATACGTTAAAACATGTCCAATAAATAGTCATACGTACGTTGGCAAAATTCGCAAAATACTTACATATATATATCTATCTCGATATGCTTTTATTTGGATTTTTCTAATACATGGTCTGTCACGTATCGTATTCTGAAAGGAACGAATATGATAGTGAGAGGGTATTGGCATAAGTAATGTTCGATATCCATAAAAAGGTATATTCTTTGTACACAGTCACACAACAACAACACCTCTTCATGGAATATGCTTTCTTTTATGCTTTGTATCATTCAACGTACCCAATTATTTTCGAGCGAGACTAAAATCAGAACATTGAAAACTGTATCAACTGCATATCATCATCGAATCCAATGCAATGTTTAAATATTACGATAAAACATGTCATATATATGGTGTACTGCGATTTCAAATTTTCACAAGTTGAGAATCCGTTATCATATTGTTTCATAACCAAAAAAAAAAAAAAAAAAAAAAGTGAATGAAAGACAGTCTTAGAAGAAGGTTCATGTACTCTCTTTTGTAAAACAACAATGACCAATGATCATGAGTCTATATACATTTATAGGGATTGTTACGAGGCAACCTTGTTTTTGCTAAAGCTGCACCCGATGAAGGTGGAATTAACAGTAATTAACGATCTTTAACTAACGGTGGTCGTTAAGCAACGGCCGTTATTTTTAATAATAAAAAAATCTAATCAATATTTTACGTATTTAATCCTTAAAGTTATAAATCCATTGCGAAGTCAGTCCCTATTTAAAAAAATAATAATTCAACAAAGATTTTATGTATTTGGTCATTCATATTATAAGTCCGTCGCAAAGTCAGTCCTTACTTAACAACCATTATCTTTAGGGGAGGGGGTGGGGGGGTTTTGGTTGGGGTAATTTGGAGTATATTGGGGGCATTTGCTTTCAATTCATTTCAAATATCCTGTTTGGTAACTCAAATGTGGACATTTGAAGTAATTTACAATATTATGAATTGCCAAAATGGAGAAAATTAAAATGACTCCAAAAAGTGAAGATTTTAATTTACTTGGAAAAAAAATTTATAAACTTTTTTTTTCTTATTGTTTTTTTATAAACTTTTAAATAGAATATCTATGAAATTTTTTTATAATTTTATATCTTATTTATAAACTTCTTTTATAAATTTTTTATAAACTTTTTTTATAAGTTTTTTATAAAATTTTTTTGTAAACTATTTTAATAAAAATTTTATAAACTTTTTTTTTTGGGGCATTTGCTTTCAATTCATTTCAAATATCCTGTTTGGTAACTCAATTGTGGACATTTGAAGTAATTTACAATCTTATGAATTGCCAAAATGGAGAAAATTAAAATGACTCCAAAAAGTGAAGATTTTAATTTACTTGGAAAAAAAATTTATAAACTTTTTTTTTCTTATTGTTTTTTTATAAACTTTTAAATAGAATATCTATGAAATTTTTTTATAATTTTATATTTTATTTATAAACTTCTTTTATAATTTTTTTATAAACTTTTTATAAGTTTTTATAAAATTTTTTGTAAACTATTTTAATAAAATTTTATAAACTTTTTTTGGGGCATTTGCTTTCAATTCATTTCAAATATCGCGTTTTGGTAGCTCAAATGTGAACATTTGAAGTAATTTACAATATTATGAATTAAAATGGAGAAAATTAAAACGATTCCAAAAGTGAAGATTTTAATTTACTTGGAAAAAAATTTATAAACTTTTTTTTCTTATTGTTTTTTATAAACTTTTAAATAGAATATCTATGAAATTTTTTATAATTTTATATCTTATTTATAAACTTCTTTTATAAATTTTTATAAACTTTTTATAAGTTTTTATAAAATTTTTTTGTAAACTATTTTAATAAAAATTTTATAAACTTTTTTTTTTTGGGGCATTTGCTTTCAATTCATTTCAAATATCCTGTTTGGTAACTCAATTGTGGACATTTGAAGTAATTTACAATCTTATGAATTGCCAAAATGGAGAAAATTAAAATGACTCCAAAAAGTGAAGATTTTAATTTACTTGGAAAAAAAATTTATAAACTTTTTTTTTTCTTATTGTTTTTTTATAAACTTTTAAATAGAATATCTATGAAATTTTTTTATAATTTTATATTTTATTTATAAACTTCTTTTATAATTTTTTTATAAACTTTTTATAAGTTTTTATAAAATTTTTTGTAAACTATTTTAATAAAATTTTATAAACTTTTTTGGGGCATTTGCTTTCAATTCATTTCAAATATCCATTTGGTAACTCAAATGTGAACATTTGAAGTAATTTAATCTTATGAATCATTAAAATGGAGAAAATTAAAATACTCCAAAAGTGAAGATTTTAATTTACTTGGAAAAACATTTATAAACTTTTTTTTCTTATTGTTTTTATAAACTTTTAAATAGAATATCTATGAAATTTTTTATAATTTTATATTTTATTTATAAACTTCTTTTATAAATTTTTTATAAACTTTTTTATAAAATTTTTTTGTAAACTATTTTAATAAAAATTTTATAAACTTTTTTTTTTATAAATTTCTTATAAAGTTTTTATAAACTTTTTTTATAAATTTTTTATAAACTTTTTTTATAAATTTTTTATAAACTTTTAAACAGAATATTTATGAAATTTATATTAAAAAAATATATATATATATTTATAAATTTCTGTCAACCAAACATGCGAAGGTATTTTAAATTCTCGCATTTTAAATTCTCAAGAATTTAAATTTTCTAGAATTTAAAATTCGGGAATTTTAAATTACCCAACCAAACGCCCCCTTAATGTTTTTAAAAATATCCAATACTGATTTTACGTTTTTCATGTTATAGGTTCGTTGCAATAAAAATAATTTACAAAAATAGTCATTGGCGGAGCACAACGAAAATCAATAATTTTGTATTAAAACATCATCCCGCAAAGCACGGGCCTTACAACTTCGCATCACGCATCGGCCTCTAGAACATTTAACGCATCAGATCGCAAAACGCAATTTTAAACCAATGTGCCATGGCACTAGGCCACTAGCCCACCTCCATGGCGTCAACACAATATCATCCCTCGCGCTTCTGTCCCTCGCGTCGTACTCATCTGCTCACGTTGTGAGTATTTTATTTATTTATTTATTTATTTATTTTGGTATTTGTGATTTAATAGGTAATGTGTAGACCCATAACATCACTTTTTTAGCGGCGGCTTCAAACCTTCCTCACGTTTCGCTGCGGAGCGCAACCGAAATCAATAGTTTTTTATTCAAAAGTTCTGCTGCGAAGCGCGGGGCTTCAAACCTAGTTAATTCTTAAGATCTATACAAGGTTCGAATTTATGGTGTCCAATGGGCATGTTACAGGTGTAAATATATGAAAAGTTTAAATGTATTTAATTGAAAATCATGTTTAATTATAATAAATTATACGTTTAATTAAAGTTTATTAAATCTATTTTTTATTATAAAAGTAAAGTTTTAATATATTTAATAGATATTAAATGCATTTATTTACACATTAAAAATTGTTTAATGGTCATTCGTTAGCAAATCCTTTAATATTATAATGTTCACACATTTAATAAACTTTTTTGAGCCATGGCATACGTATTCTGTTCTAATTAATGAAAGATCCTGAATATGGCTACTGAGGTATGCATGGTAGCTAGGTAGTAAGCTAAGTTACGATTGCGGTATCGTCTGTTACTTCTAACTTTCTAAGCAATTCGCTTCATCAACTACAACTAGAATAAGTATGACATTTAAGTCAAACAAAGTTTCATTAACACTTTGTTTTCAAGTTTGTGTTCCAGAATTAAAGTGAAAGTAAAAGAAATAATCTAAAATAATGTCTTGTTAATGTGTTTTTGAAACTAATGGAAGTGGAAGTGAAATGAGGGAAAATGATGGGTCTTATTTTTCAGAATTTGCACCCAATATTTGAGAGGCAAGATGAGTAAAGTGAAACAAACAAAATTAAATGAAGCTTAATGACACAACTAACCATCTTTCGATTTCTTTATCAAGCTGCTGCAAATTTATTTAAAGCGGTATAATAGTATATTTATGAATTAAAAAATAAAAAATATATTAACTTTCATTTACATCCATTCTTTTTACTCTGAACCTGAGAACGCAAAATAAGAACAACTTCCTTTCTTTTGTAGCGCCTTTTTTTACTCTTTCATACTTTGCTTTCCATTCCTTTTTACAATTATCTTTAGAACACGATGTAACAGATAATAAACACTTATTGCATTTCTTAAATTTTTAAAAACGCAAAACTCATACATCCACTTATTTTTAATACGGCAATACTCAGTAAATTCAATGAACGGTAAGCATTCTTAAGAAATGGCAAAAACGGTCCCTGTTGTTTAACATTTGACATGAACGGTCCATGTCTTTCATTTGCTCTGCCAAAATAGTCCTTGGATAATTGCTAAAAAGGTCCTTCACCATTACTAAATAAATAAAACTGGTCCTTGCGTTTTTGTCAAACGTGGTCACTGCATTATATATGATTTGCATAAAAGGTCCTTGAAAAATTGCGAAAAAGGTTTTTAAAGTTAACATAGGATTACGAAAACATTCCCCGTGTTAAATCTAGGGACTTTGTGTAAGAAAACTTACACAAGTGTCCCTTTAGTTTAGTTATGATGCAAAAAATAGTTCCTGGAAAATTATAAAACAACGTTGCCGTTACTTGCGCTTTTTTTAATGGAAAAAAGCTATAAATTCATAACGTACTTTACAAAAAAACTCATTATGCTCTATCTACTTCACTTATTGTCATAATACATAACCGTTTTCATTTTATTAGGTTATTTTATGTCCGGTTTTATCCGTTTTTATTCGTTTTCGTAAATCGTTTATTTTTATCCGTTTTCATTTTAATATGTCCTGATAAAAACGGATAAAAACCGTTTTTATCCGTTTTTATCTGTTTTTATCCGGACGATTAAAATGAAACGGATAAAATGGACGATTCTGAATACGGATAAAACGGACGTAAAATAACCGAATAAAATGAAAGCGGTTATGTATTACAATGATAAGTGAAATAGATAAGATAACGAATTTTCTCAGAAAATGCGTTATAATTCTTTTCCTTTTTAATAGTCCCTTAATTAAATCTAAAACCGCGCTCTCTTTTCCGTAGTGGAGCGCGCGTGTAAAATACCATATACATTTTCACACAACTGCACAAATATCATATTTGTCCTTGACGGGACTCTTAACCCACCACCTTTAGATTAGGACATAACAGTATAACACGAATACCACGTACGTATTTCATTTACTTCCATTGCAAATTTATAATTCGATGTTAGTTTTGGTTAATTTTGAAGATGGGAAAAGTAGGAGAAGAGCTGGACGTAGACTTCATAATATCAACTGGTGACAACTTCTACGATGATGGATTAACTGACGAGGAAGATCCTTTGTTCGTCGAGTCGTTTACTGAAGTATATACATCAAACAGCTTACAAAAACAATGGTATTTAGGTAATGATATATTTGTATTTTTAAAGAGAGTCCACAAATGATAAGTCTTGTAATAATATGATTATGATACCCTACGTGCAATGTTTCATGCATGTTAATTATGATGTTGTTTATTTCTTTTGTAGTGTTGGGAAATCATGACTACAGGGGTAATGTGTTGGCACAGTTGAGCCCTGCTCTTAGACAAAGGGATAGCAAATGGCTTTGTCTTAGGTCCTTCATTGTAAATTCAGGTATATATATTAATTTAGTCTTTCTGTTTTCTGAAAATTATATTTGTGGAGAAATATGTATACGTAGGTCTAGTATCACACTATCACATATCATTGTACATTTGTAAAGCCCAAAACTAGTATTGGCATGTTTTTATAGTGAAAACAATGTTTAAATGTATGCAATATTAATTGCAAGTATACAACATCAAGATTCATCATATGTTATTAATCGAGATACTATACACTTTTGTTCTTATTCAGGTAATGCGGAATTTTTCTTTGTTGACACGACGCCATTTCAAGATAAATATTTCACAGAAGATAAACATGAATATGACTGGAGAGGTGTTCTTCCTCGAGAGGAATATCTATCAAACGTTTTAAAGGTAGGCCAGAAAGCTATCACATTAGCTAGTTCTCACCAATCAAAACTTAGAAGTTTTATCTGCATGGTTTATGTGTGAATACATACACTACAAGAAAAAAGGGCTATAGTGACGACAGGAAAATCATCACTAAAGGTGGAAAAGTCGTCACTAAACCGGTTTAGTCACGAAATTCAAGGTCGTCACTTGTCGTCACTATAGCTCCGTCACAAAGTTAAAAAGTGACGATATTAGATTTGACACTAAATTAGTGACGAGCTAAAGTTGTCACTTAAGGGTGTGTGACAACCCATTTCGTCACTTAATTTTCATCACTAAAGTGGCTAAATTCGTCACTATTTGCTGGAATTAGTGACGAAAAAAAGGCGTCATTTTTTGGGTGAACCTAACAGGAAACAAACGGAACCTTAACGTCCAATAGTGACGAAATGCATCATCACTAACTGTTGTTTCCGTCTCTTGCAATTACTTATCCCGTCTCTATAATATGTGCAATAAAATGTTGCCACAGATCCCTATTACAATTTATTACTACAACAAAATAGAATAAAACTTTGCAACAAGAGGTCTAAAATATTACTTCCATTAGTACAATGTAAATTTTGTTCATGCAATCAATACAAGCACGATACTATTGTAACAATGTATTATCACTATAAACATATAACGGCATGAAATATATAAAAACAGAAAACCCTCCAGATGCTCGCGCCTGCTGTCACTTGACATCTGATCCTGGTATCTAAACCGGTCTTTTTCAACATTCTTTACGACCCCGACCATCTGAATTGCAATAAACATGTTTTCATGAGATTTACCAAATTATTCTGATGTAATGCACTTTATTCGTTCAGTAAGTTGTATCAAAGTGGGTACATTACCTTGTAAGCAAATTATAGTACCATACCTGAAACAAAACATACTAAAGCAACAAGATTACACTTTATTTATGCAAGACCTTATTGCATCAGCCACCCAGTGCATTGCCATTACCGGATGCGTAGTGATGTGTATGCCTCATGCACGCATCAGCTACTTGTAGGTATAACATGTATACTGGACCTAATCACATAAAACTGGACTTTTATTTATGCATAAGGGGCTTCTTCTAATCTAATCTACTTTATAGTTCGAGTCTCTTAATATGTGAGTACTATTTGACCTATATCTTATGAATAAACAAATACAACCATAGCCACTGAATAATCGAATAACTCTTTTAACATTCAGAAGCATTAAAGCAGTCTGATGCATTTCAGGGATATGGAACTGCAAACAATGAGAACGCTTGATATTTCAAACCCAGATACCCTATTATGATCCTAAACCACAACATAAATACTATAGGAATGTTATCAATGTATATCAATGTACATGATACATAAGCATATAATAATACACCTAACTAGACGAAATCAGATAAACAGCAAATAAGGGAAAAAAACATCAAATTAAAGGCATTATATACTACCCCAAAACAAAACACATAATCGCACTAACTTGCAAGAAAAAGTAACCATCATTGCCAAAATCCCTAAATCTAGCATAACACATAATAATAATAATCACAAATATAATATCAAAATGCACAATTAACAGAAACTATTAACTGATATTACCTGATTGTCGTTATTATGGTCTGCATCCGCCATTGATTCATCCGCTATTTTATCATCCACCATATCTTCATCTGCCATTGAGCAGCAAACATCATTCACCGATGCAGCAACTAACAACTACCATTAACAACACACATAATAACGCCAACATGACATTGAACAATAAAATCAATATATACATAATTCTCATCATACCGTCGAATCCGACTCTGGCCATCCAGTTCAGTTTCCGGAGCCGATTCACCTCTAACTCATGATCATCAATATATGACTGAAACCCGTCACTCGATTGGCCTTCGAAAGCTTTCTCTCGTTTCTACAATACTCATATGATTACACTCACTACTATACATGAATATTGCCATTTTGTTCACCGGATATCAACTCGGTCTGCAGATTCAACTTGAACAGACTAGAGTAGAGCTTCAGTAAACCAACACAATGTTCATTTTGGTAAGGTTTAAGACTTCAAATTGTGAATTAATTGTATGGGTTGAATAGGCATTATAAGCACAGTTTTGGCAATTTTCTACCTGCTTACCCCCTTTCAATCCATTTTGCTTGTCTCGTTTTAGCAAACTTATTTTTCAGATACACGCTTGACCCATTAGAGATAAAGATCTGAGTCGATCCATTTATAGGTAAATGGGGGTAAAAACTGCCACCTGTATATAGAACAGGCAAATTTGGTTCCATTTCATGGTTTAAAATCATAATGCATTTCTAAATATAGATAGTTTATTTTAATTGAGTAGATTATTATCATGCATGCTTTATAAAGAGTCTTGGCAGTGATCTACTAAGATAAAAGGTAAAGGTTGATGTAAACCGAACCTGAGATTAAGTTGAATTTTATTTGATTTGAATGCTTAACAGTTCAGCTGATCAATGAGCATAGGTTGTAACCTGCCAGTGAGATAGTAACAATATGAGCATAGGTGAAGGAAGAAGATGTACTTGACCAAGGGTGTAACCAGCTCCACGTAGTGAGATAGCATAACCACAACGGTCATCTGGGTCAGACCATAGAAGATCACACATTGGACCTTCATGTGGGACCTCTTGAACACGATCAAAACTTCGTACACTATCAAGTGTTTCAATTGAAGGTGACAACCCACCATGAAGGCAAAATATTTCTGACTCAACCTAGAAACAAAGATATGATGTGTAAAAATGACACGTCTTCCAAAACACATAAACAACAGAAAAATGTTTTCTCGATATATAAGAGAGCATACTAACCAATGCAGTCAACGGGAAGTAGTCAAAAAGATCTGTAAAAGTCTTCCAAACGTTGGCAGAGCCATATCTGTAAATCAATGTATATCAAGAACAGATGTCATGTCTGCTAGGCACCCAGTTTCGGACATTATTTTATGATTATTCAAGTAAACATATGCTATCACGTATAGGAATAGAAGGTACTCACTTCAGGAGACATTCATCATAAAATCCATAGACTTGTGTGATCTGTGAACAAATATATTAGTAAGTGTTCATGTACACGGAAATCCTAAATCACCTACTCAACAAGATACTATAGGTGGCAAATGTGAACCATTTACTTAAAATGGGTTTATTTGGGTTGCAATTATATCCAACGGGTTAACTGGGTAAGGTTAACAAAGCTAAAAATGTCATGGATTAAAAGGGTGAAACTGACCCAAAGTGTACTTAAATGCTTACAACCTCTTAAATCTCTTTTGTGTAATAAGAGACATATATACCTATTTAATCAATACATGAACAATAATAATATTCAAGGAAAAAATATCTTGTTACCCAATCCAACCCGACCCATTTTTTACCCTACTCAAACCCGTATCGACCAGCTACCCAACCCAATCAACCTGCCAATTTGTTACAAAAACCTGAATACAAAAAACTACGATCAACGAGGGCAAGAAGATGCAAAATACCTGCCTACTCTCATGATTTCCTCTTAGAATGGTGATTCGCTGAGGATATCGCAAATAAACAAAGGCCGAGTAATACATAACATCATAGAACACAAACCTGAGAAACAGAACATGATTAAACACTCATTGTTCACTTTACTACTATACCAAACATAATCTCTAATTGCACCTGAGACTTAACTATCAATCTAAACTTTACGTTAGAGGTCCTATTTAAAGCAAATCTCCAACTCTCCATGTTTTCAGACAAGGCTAGCCGCAGTCGCAGATGAAAGTTGACAACAAGTACACGCATATCAATGGCAATACCAAAAATCTAATTAGGGAACAAGTTTGACTATAATTAATCACAGTGACTGATACAGAAGCTACAATTCTAGTAAATCTATAGTATATCTTGCAGTATTAAGATAGACTTCGGTATTTTTACATAAAATTTTCTAGTTATATTCTCTTAGACCTCTACAATGTCAATGAAAACAACAACACCACCAATACCCAACTCCGCCGGAGCGGGATATGAGGCAACATCCACAATGTGGTACCATCTAAACTGCAGTTGTGTGAGTCCCCTGTCTTAAGAATGTATAGTGATAGATAATTTGACTACACAGAGAGCTTAACTTTCACAACCGGTCCTTAAGAGGGTAGATACGATCTTTCTCTCCTTATCCATCCCATCCTACCACACACTAGTTCATACATTATATGTAGAGTCCACTCACTTGCTACCAGCTACTACAAATTTCAGTTTTAATCAGCATCACAAGAATCATAGACTCCTAGTAAAATCAATCTGATCCATAGTTCCTATCAACTATCTCAATCTTTCATAACACCATACAGAAACACACTAAATTATCAGCAAAAGACATAATAGAAAAAGGTTACATCAACACATAAACATGTTTCTACATCTAGCCACAAATCCAGCTCTTAACAAAAACTTTCAATTGATACCCTTGATGTCAATGTCGTAGCTCACTATCAAATTAAACACAATATTTAACAACACATATAAACTTCACTTATCAGTAAGCCATCACAACCAGCTCACCATCATCATAAAACCCATACGCAGGCCTCAAACAAAACGCGGAATGCATATCCCACACATCATTACTAGAACAATACGCACTATTCAAATCAATCTTACTCTTATTCCCATCTTTAATCGACCTCCACACTCTACTCATCTTAAAATTCTTAAAAACACCTCTAAACAACATATAATTCCGTTTCTCCTCGGTGTGCACACAACCCGGCCAATCACAAACATACAAACAATCGCCCCTAAACCTACTCGCTAACAACTTGTTCCCTTGCTCCCTACTAAAATTCCACATCTCAGACGCTAAATGCATTAATTTTGTCCGTGAAGTGTTATTAATTTTGCTAGACATTTTATCGAACACGTGGTATGCAATGCTTAAATATCTTATATTTTATCAAGCAACTAAACCTTATCAAATTCTAATCCGCTAAACCTACACATTCTAAACTCAAACCAGCAATCAAATAACCACAATTTTAGCCCTAAACCTTATCGGCATTAGGTCAGAATCAAACGAGCAATCAAATCAACTGAACTCGTTGACTCAAACAAGTAGATGAAACACAATTAGATACGAATTATACAACAAATTCATACAAGTAAAATACTATTTTCGAGATTAGATGAAATTCACTAGTAATAATTAGGAATTAAAGAAAACCTCTGAGCAAATTAGGGCAAAATAGTGAATGATGAGATTCGGTAGATGCTAGCCATGGCGGAATGATCGTAATGTGTGAAACTGAGGGAGAAGAAGGATTAATAAATGAGGGAGAAGAAGGATTTAATGTGTGTTTTGTGTGAAATACGGAAAAGAAGGCAACTCCTCTTTTACAGAATGAAATATGAAGAAGACGGTATTGTTTTTTAAACTTTTAGGTATTTTGGCAATTTAAGTCCTTGTACTTTTGAGTGTAGATTGAAAAACGAATAGATATTTACTCTTAAGTGAGTGACGAATAATTTCGTCATTAGACTATATAACCTTTGTGACGAACAAATTTCGTGACTAATCTTTCTTAATCACCAAAATGAAGTGACGAATTTTTTTCTCGTCACTATATGATCATTTTAGTGACAAAAATAAAATTCGTCACTAATTTTTCGTCACTATAGGTGGTTTTTTTTGTAGTGATAGAAAAGTATGTATCGTTTGGAACTTTCGATGTTCTTTTTAAACAAAAAAGAACATAAAACAATAGGGAATGAATGCTAAAAGTTACAATGTGTATTATGAAAACCTTAAAAAGATGTAGGGATCCACAATTAGGCATTTCCGGTTAAGTAATTTGATCATTAACATTGTTAATTATGAATGAAGTAGTCCGACACTTATACTACCTTTTAAATTTGATCATTTTCTAAACTATGGTTGTATATATAGGAGGTTGATATGGCACTTGAAGAATCGAGTGCCCAATGGAAAATTGTGATTGGCCACCATACAATTTTCAGTGCTGGTCATCATGGAAACACCCAAGAACTTGTGGATCAACTTTTACCCATCCTTGAGGTAAATATATCTTTTTACCACTTGATTTTAAAGATTTTGCATATGTTGTATGGCTCAGATCTGGCTTCTTGATTATGCTGACTTGTTTTGAAGGCAAATGAAGTAGATCTGTATATAAATGGGCATGATCATTGCTTACAACACATCAGTAGCTGTCAAAATAGGTAATTTTAACTAGTACTTTACGGAATGAGATTCTCTCAAGTTGAGAGGATCAACTTGAGTCACTTTTGATTTGGTAATTGGATTTGATCCGATGGTACCATAATCTTCAACTGGCTGAGTTGATCCTCTCAACTGAAGGATCCACTCTACTTTTATCTTGTTACTCTTTATGAAGATGCCTCCATATATATGTAAGAATAATCAACAATAATAACTTTCATGCGTAGCCAAATTCAATTCCTAACAAGTGGAGGTGGGTCAAAGGCGTGGCGAGGTGACATCAACCAATGGAACCCTAACGAAATGAAATTCTATTACGATGGTCAAGGTTTTATGACGCTTCGTGTTACTGAAAATGAAATCAATGTGGCTTTCTATGATATATTCGGCAAAGTCATACATAAATGGAGTACAACCAAGTACACACACATGGACTCATAAATAAAAATCTACAGATAGATGTATATATATTACAGTTGCAGATCTTTTACGATCTATAATGGAGACTGCTAAGTCATAAGGTATATATGTACTCAAATACGTGCTGAATTGTTGTATCAGTAAACCGAGTGCGTACCCTTAGTATGATGTATTCATATGGGCTACATGACATGTACAAATGTAGAATCTACCAAATCGAGTGCGTACCCATAGTATGATGTATAGCAAATTATATGTGCTACATGATATGGACTAATGGGCAATCGGCCCACTGACCCGTCTCATGGCCAACATGTGAAAACTAGAGCATTGTTTTTGCTTACAGTACTCCTTTACGTTATACGTTAAGTTAGCTAGCTAGCTAGTCCGATCATTGAACATAATTCTAAGTAAACCGCGGTCATCTCTAATAATTGACCTCATTAAACATATTACCATGCGTATCAAATTACTTCATTAAAGAAGAGAAACTTTCGGTAAACAAATGTTTATAAAAGTTTGGAAAATCACATGATGGATGATGAATTGACATGATCAAAGCTACTAAAGGGATTAAAACTGTCTTCTAGAAGAAAACACAACAGCCGAAACAAAAAATTTAAATCTCTAGGGTACTAAACTGTTTGTTAGTAATATGTACAAGGATTAAACTCGTAATTCCTTATTTCTTATATACGTTAGTAATGCATATAAAACGCCATCTACGGTCTACCCTTCCAAGTTCAAACATATCAATATATTGTTCTTTCCAACACAAATTACACAAACTTTAAAGCTGACCATGTCTATGAAGAATAACAAGTGCACCACCTTACTTATGGTGGTGTATACGTTGGCTATAGTCGCCATCGTGGCGGCTGAGCTCCAACGATTTGACTACCAACCAACAAAAGCCGACGGGTCACTCGACATTTTGGTGGTCGGTGACTGGGGCAGGAGAGGATTGTATAATCAATCCAACGTTGCATTTCAGGTGATTTTCTTGTATACATAGAGTTCATATAGATATAACTTGTATGAAACATATACAAACATTTTGAATATATAGAATGGTCTTGTATAGTTTAGTAACTAAAACTCATTTTACATTTATATCTTTCTTTATATATAGAACTTCAGATTGCATTTCTCTAAAAAAGATATGTGTGTTTGGCTGTTTGCTTTCATGTCATGAATTGTAGTATCTATCATTACTGGAAATAATCAAACTACATTCCAAAATCAAGTAAAATGACAATTATGCATTGAACTAGTTGGCATAAATGAAAATGATCTGATGACAAATACTTGTATCAGTTGTTTTCATTGCCTACTTCTGAATTATCTGTATAAGGTAGTTATATAAATTTTGATTGGTTCATATTTTAGTTTTTTGTTAAAAAGATTTGTGTTTGCGTGTTGGAATGAAATAGCTAGCTCATTATCTTAAGTTTTTTTCGACTTATAAAATGCATGTCTCTCAATAAGAAGTTAATAAAAAGAAAAACAACTTATGGAACAACATAAAGTTTCTAATACAAAATAATTAATAAGAAACATATAATCTCATCCAGGTTTAATCAAATTAAGTACTTAAACTAGTTATAACAAGTTGTGAGTTCAAGTTGCATGATATGTGCAGGTCTTCTCAAAGAAAAATAGTAGTAACATTTAAACAACTAGGAATTAAGGTCGGGTTGGTTGGTTTACTTGTTACTATAACTTAAATATCTTAACTTTTACCATACTTCTATACTTTAATGAATGCAAAAAAATGCATAAATGAATATCAAATAATATAGTTTAGCTATCCTAAAAAAAACGAGTATTAAGGTACTTTGCAAAAAGAAGATTATTAAGGTATGCTGTTAATCTAGTTTACATTACTTTGTTTGTCCTCATAATTCACTGCTTAAAATAAGTTAATACTTTTATTGGTAATATTTTTTTATCCTTTTTTTGACATTTAAAATACGTCAATTTGAATCTGAATCTTTTTAACTCTACTTGGTGTCAGAAAGTATTCATAGAAAGGAAGGAAAATGATAGGTGGGATAATATGGCATATCCTGTATCCCAAAAATGTTCGTTATTGAGAAATGGCATATTCTTTGTAATTAAAAATTAAAAGCAATACAATTTAAAGAATATACTTGGTTTATGCTTCTATGTGCTTATGAACCCGCCCCATTTGGTCCACGTTGTCATTCTTTTATTTTCAGTATAACATAATTTTTTGTCAGTTTCTTTTTCGTATTTTAGACAGTTTTACACATTTGACACTTTATATTTTATGTTTCGTACTTTCAGGTTTATAGTTTTTTTATATAAACAAAATTATTAAAAAAATAATAAAAAAAAAGGCTAAAAAGGAAAGGGAGTGCCTTTTATAGAAAAAGGAGTGTTTGTATAACTTGTCCCTTTGATTATTCGCATAAATCGTCTTTAATAGGATGTATTTCACTTGACTTTTGCCTCTCTAAGATATAAAGATGATTCGTATCAATAGTTTACGTTATAGTTGTTTTCAGCCAAATAGAAAAACAAGAAGAAATGGATTTTACAACTTACTCTAAAACAAAATATGATACGTATATATACAGCTTATGAATTATGATAGTGTGGTGGAAATGTTGATACTTTAAGATGTTGATTGTTACATATAAACAAACGATGCATGTAAAAGCTTTACTACAATTTAAAAGTAAAATATTACAATCACTCGTGTTTTGGATAGATTATCGGTATTGCATGAATGTATACATTTACAGATTTACTTCATAGCTAATAATTTCCTACAAATTTTAACGAAAGTTAATATTATGCTATGTTTAAGATGGGAAAAGTAGGAGAAAAGTTAGATGCAGACTTCATTATATCGACCGGTGACAACTTTTACGAGGATGGATTGCTTGACGAGGAAGATGATTTGTTTGTTGAGTCGTTTACTCAAGTATATACCGCAACAAGTTTACAAAAACAGTGGTATTCAGGTAAAAAAAATATAAAAAAAAAAATCAAACGTTTCATTAGTTTTACGTATGAAACTTAATAACTCATATCGTTTTATTTATATTGTAGTTTTGGGGAATCATGACTACAGGGGCAATGCATTGGCACAATTGAGCCCTGTTCTTACTCAAAAGGATAACAAATGGCTTTGTCTTAGGTCCTTCATTGTAAATTCAGGTAATTTATTCATTATTTATTGAATTTTTATCTAACTTTTAGCTTTGGAGAAAGGTATAAGTGTATAATAATACATATAATTGTACATGTATAAGACTTCAAAGGCTAAAATGCAGTTTAGCACAATATGTTGTTGCACATCCATGACTGTCTCGTAGGTAGTTATATTTATGTCGAGATATATTTTTGTTTTTATTCAGGAATTGTGGAATTTTTCTTCTTCGATACGACACCATTTCAAGATAAGTATTTCACAGAAGAAGATCATAAATATGATTGGAGAGGCGTGCTTCCTCGTGATGAATATCTATCAAATTCTTTAAAGGTATCATTCCTAATCATCAATTATGAGTTTTTTAAAGACATATATGTAAGTACTCCTTAATTAGGTAGATAAAGTATATACTATTTGACGATAAATGCAAAGAGGGCAACATAAAAACCATATGTATCATCATTGACGATCTAACAAACGAAATGTAACTATGGATGACATGCTTCCCTCCTTTTTTATGAAGCAACTCGACCCATGCTCTCCTACATTCTGCGTTTTATTTGTCTTCTTTAAAGTTGTCACAAATTCCACTCACTTTTCAGCTCATCTAATTATTCCCACAATAAAAATAATAATATGGTTAGAAGAATACTAAGAAAATGCTGGAGCGTGTATAACTGTATATTGTTATATTTTTATTTATTTATTTATCAAATGGTCATGTTTCATGCTTCTTTTTATTTATTTATTTATCAAATGGTCATGTTTCATGCTTCTTTTTATTTGATTATCAAATGGTCATGTTTCATGCTTCTCTCAAGCCCAACGCTGTGTCTGCATTTAGTTTCTAATGCAACAAATACAATCCACGTTTCTCACGCAGAGTTGTAAATATTTAAATGGAAGCACCGGTTTTACATTAAATTTATATTCATATAAAAACCCGTGTACAAACTAGTGCTTGCTTTATCAAAACCAAAGTTAAGAATTCTTTCAGAGTAAAAAAGTTTGAGAATATATAGTTAGAATTTAAGTATTACTGTAATACATAGTAGCAGTATAAGTTTGCATTTTAACAAGCTTTTAGGATAGACTTTGCACTAAACTTTGTAGCTTTTTACCGCTTTTGAAGCATTTTTTAAATACTGCAATAATCTTTGTAATTTTAAATGGTTAAGCCGACTCAAATAAACAGCCACCTATGGTTAAATTACAAAACTAAACCAAAAACAAGGTAGCTGAGTATTGCAAAATCAGCGTAAACAATTAAATGAAGAGCACCTAATTGTTATGCTTAAATGTATGATTAATCCTATGTGATATTGAATACTGATAGCATTTTGTTGGTAACAGAATGAAGACCTATGTCATGTTAATTTAGGCACAAGTTTATCATATATTTAGGCATCTCTATTGTTTTCTTAAAATTAAATGTTAAAGCCGGGGACCTTTTAGTTGGCCTTTATTTTGGCAAACATTTCCTACCGGTCAATGTGGGATACAGATCAAAAAGTTACTTTTGAGTTTCCAAAGCTTCACTACATATTACAAGTGATCTTTGTTTAAATTTCTTTGTTACATATTAATGTATTTATACTTTATAAACACTAATTTCCTTTTTGTAATCTTTTACTTGTTACTTTATGGCCTAAAATTTTCTTTTTACAAAAAGACTAGGTATTTGTAGAAATTGAATATAGTTGTGTTCTTATCATTTGTAAACTAGTTTAACCTCGCAATTCAGAGACCGGTTGAATCATGGAAAGGCGGCCAATTTGACATCTATTCGCGTGCTCAAAATTATGTTACATTGGGTCATCGAGACACAAATTTTGTGGTCTAACACTAACAGCAACCAAACCATACATATAACCATGATACTGTGAAGAAATCGAAATGCTTTCTTAAATATAATTAAAGCGTGCTGCTTGTGTTTGTTGATTCTATAATTTCTAAACTACGGGCTTTTGTTGTATATATAGGAGCTTGATACGGCTCTCGAAGAATCAAGTGCCAAGTGGAAAATTGTGATTGGCCATCATACAATTTTCAGTGCAGGTCATCATGGAAACACACTAGAGCTTGTGGATCAGCTTTTGCCTATCCTTGAGGTATAAATTTGATCATCATATTAATATAGCTCTAGTAATTAATTTAGTATAAAACAAATACTGATTATGCCATATCAATTTGAAGGCAAAGGAAGTAGATCTTTACATAAATGGGCATGATCATTGCTTACAACACATCAGCAGTCAAAGGTAACATCACACGCTATTTTGTAGCTTTCTTCTGTTTATACTTCTATAAAACATGTATCAATGATAATAACATGTTTCATATGTAGTCAACTGCAATTTTTAACAAGCGGAGGTGGATCAAAGGCGTGGGCGGGTGAGATCACGCCATGGGACCCTAACGAAATGAAGTTCTATTACGATGGTCAAGGTTTCATGACGCTTCGGGTCACTGAAAATGAAATTAGTGTGGCTTTCTATGATGTGTTTGGCGAAATCATCCACAAGTGGACTACCACCAAGAACGCACATATGGACTCATAAAACAATGAAAAATATATAGATAGAGACTACATTTCAGTCTTTTTATGATTAATGGACTGTGTAATTTAGACCAGTGAGTCATAAATCATTTGTTTTATATGCACTTTTAAGTTATATATAGGAGCCTGATTTGGGTCCGGAACAGTTAAGTGCTAAGTGGAAAACTGTGATTGGGCAGCATAAAAGTTTCAGTGCCGGTCATCACGGAAACACCCAAGAACTTGTTGATCGACTTCTGCAAGTCTTCGAGGTGCATATTGTATCATCATGTTAACAGAGCATTAGTAATTCACTAGATTAAAACGAACTTTTGTTATAAATTGGCTTTTCGTGGAAATGACAGTTAGAAGTCATAAAAGAGATGCATCATACATATTTGTATACATGTCAACAATGTATCTTAAACTTATATAACTTAATTTAAAAGTGTTGACGAATACAGTATAGATTTAAGACGACTTAACTTTGTTACCGATTCTGCCATTACATTTTGAATGCAAAGGAAGTGATGTTTACCTAAATGGGCATGATCACTCCTTACATACATTAGCAATCAAATTAAATCATATATCGGTAAACAATACTATTAGGTTCTTTTTGTTAAAGTCTCGGCAAAACATTCAAGAGTAGCAATAACATCTATCAAGTGCAGTCAACCTGCAATTTTTAACAAGGAATAGTCGATCAAGGGTATGACCAAAAGAGGATTTTTCTAAACGTTAGACTAAAAAATTGTAATTTTAAATGTTTAAGCTCGTTCCAAAAACAGATGCTTAGGCATTAATTGATAAAACCTATAGGCAGATACACAAACATGGACTCATAAAACACTGATAAAACGTATAGGCAGATACGACTTATTCAATCATTTGTATGATCAATGGACCAGGTAACTAAGGCTTGTAAGTCAGAAATCATTTGTTTTATATGTAAACTTAAACGTATTTGTCTTCTATAATAGAGTGGAGATGAGGCAATATACGAGTTATATCTTATATAGATACTACCCAAACTATAATTGTTAGAACGAAAAACAATCAAAATGAGCTAAGTAATTGGAACAAAAGCATCATAGTCGATGCATTCAATACTAATAATTAACTACTTATTATTAGTTAATTATATACATTGCAACCTATAATGTGTTATTACATTTGTAAGTCGGCACCTTGGGTTTTTACAATACTCAAGTTTACATTGGGTGGTTTTTGAATTTTTTCTAACATTCATGTATCATTGACGATCTAAGAAGTTAACCAAAATCTTTCTAAGCTTTTCAATCAGCTTCTTCTACAAAGCATTTTTTAAGCTTTTGAACTACCAAGACTTTTAGTGGCTGAACACTTTTGAAATGTTTACTTTTTTTAAACTATTTACAATTGTTCAGAAATGTTTTTGTTTTTAGAATTCTTACATAACATTTAATGAAATTTTGACTAAATATTGCAATTTTAAACGGTTAATCCCACATAAAAGACTCATGGCTTATACTGTTCAAAACAACTACAATCCCACATAAAATATTAACCAAAATGACGTATTTTTTAGAGTTTTTTTGATGGTTTCGCATGTAAGCTTAGATGTGTGACAGCCTCATATTCACTTTTCCCATATTAAAATAAAGCAAAATCTTTAGTAAAACATCTATTCAAACGGACGAGACCAACTTAAAACATATGTTTTTAAACATGGGCCACTTTATATAAACATTTACTATGAGAAGCATTCCCACACCAGCCGATGTGGGATGAAAAAAAAAATAAAAAAAAATCTTATTGTGTGTTATATTAACATTCACTTTTCTTTTATTTTCTTTACTTCTTTTTAAAAAAACAAAAGCTATATTAAAACAACTGTTGTAATTGTTGGTCGACAAGTCAGCCGGTCGCCTTGACTTACGCGTCGGCCACTATTACACACCCTCTTATAGGACGCATTGGAGATGGACAATAAGGACGAATTGGTCCCAAATGCTTGAAAGAATCATGAAATCTAAAAATTAATAAACACACCACACGCAACACCTCTTAGCTGCTAAAGTGAAAAAGCTTATTATATATACATGTATACCGACTCGGATAACAATTTATTTGCATCTTTGATCACATCTATATGCGAATGCTGAATGACCCACAATTTTAATTCGGTTGATAAGTATGTAAACAATATAACACGACATGTTTCCATAACAACTACTCCGTATGTTTTATCGATTGATATCACTGTTTTAAACTTTATCCCGTGAATTTCACAGGTCATAGAACTAGTCTTATATGTGTGAAAGATAAATTGGCAAGCGTTATTACTATGTTAGGGTGTTATTTAGGGATGTGTAGCTATATGAATCCATGATGCATTGGTACCCAAAACTTAAGAATATGACTGCGCAATACAAGACCATGTAATACTAGTTTAGCATCATATGGTACGAGTTTGGACTGCATCGTGTTTGAACCACTACCATGTTAAACACGTAGCAAAACATTGTACCTTTCCGCATTGGTACCATTGTTGACCCGATATAAGTAAGGTTTTATTTGATCCTAAACTTATCAAAAATATTAAATTTTAAGGGTATAAGGCAAAGATGAAACAATCCGATCGTTCTGTATACCGTTTCATTTTCCCACAGTTTTATCTCATAAAATATGATTATGAGAGGAGTACTTCCCCCTGAAGAATATCTAGCAATGGTAACATACTAACAACTAACAAGTAACAACAAATTATAATTTTCATTCATATAATTTTGTATCTGCCCTTTAATATGTTGTGTCGGAACTTGTGATAATCTAACTAAAATCACTAACGTAAAATAGTTCTCCATACAAGAACATAAAAGTATATCATTGTCTGTTTCTATTAATTTTCATGTTTCATGTTTCAATTGAAGTCTACAAAACATAAAACAGATAATAGTTGATAAGTTAAACTAACATAATGAATCTTTTCAAAATAAATTTTCAGTGGTTAAGAAACCAAACTTTGCTCTCTAAATTTTGAACTAAACTTTGCAATTTTATATGGTTAAGACGACTTTCTCAAACCCGTTGCTCGTAGTCTAGTTGCTCGTAGCTTAACTGCAAAACAAGTGCAGCAACAGGTTTTTGATCAACTAGTGTATATTTTGAGCTAGCTAGTGCATATGGCACATGTATGCTAGGCAGCCAATTCAAGATTGAAAGGATAGATTCTCTGCTAATTTTTGCAAATGTGATGGTTAGTTGATAAGACAGTAGAAACTGAAGTGGCAAACAATCCACAACAGTCGATGGAGGATGTCAAAAAGATTTAATTTCTCAGTAAAAAAAAAAAAAAAAAAAAAAATTAGGCTTGTCGCAGTGGGAGGGGTCGAGATCGGTTGGGCAACCAAATTTTGGACCCTCGACCGATGTAACATCGGTTGTGTATGGTTGTGGGTGGCCGGTTGCCACATCGGGCGTCGTCCCTTTTTTTGAATATCGGTTCCCAAAACGCTCGATATTGAACCAAGTATTTACCTTCCCAAAATGAAACTACCGTTTGAATTTAAAAAAAAACGACCGTTTGAATAAAAAAAAAAAAGACTAAAATACACCGTTGGTCCCTAAACTTGTAGCGGAGGATCGCGATGGGACGAAAAGGCATATTCATCGTCGGGGTCCCTATTTGAGGTTTTCACTCATTCAAGTCCCTTTGACCAAGTCAACATCGATTTTGTTTTGTAGTCGGGGTATTTTAGTCCATACACATTTATACTTTTATAACACATTTATATTTTACCCTTCATCTTTCATCCTCTTCATCATCTACCCAAATCATTCGTATCCCAAATCATCATCTCCCCAACATCATCACGGTGATTTATACTCATGCCTAGCAGCTTAGGTGCACTTTCTTGTTGCAGTGTAAAGTTATTTAGAATTGAATCATGTATACAATTCATCATCTACCCAAATCATTTATTAGTACGCAATGCCATGTTTCAATTCTAAATTGTCTAGATGATGAATTGTATACATGTTTACATATTGGTCATGTTTACATCTAAATCTTTAAATAATTAGATATTGTTAAACATAGATTATTTACCCAATAATTGCAAGTTTAAACACAGGAGCGCATAATAACTTCTAAACGCAATGCCAAACACCCTTTTAACTTGTGCTAAATTATAAACTGGAAATTGTTGTCTTAGAAGCTAATTAACTTTGTAGTTTCTACCCAAGTAATGCTGCAATAGATATGATAACTCAAGCTGATAATCTAGATCAAGCGAGTAAATGTTGGTTACAGTTTATTATGTTAATCTTCTTGTTATTGTTTGGATAAACAATTCAAGGAAGATTGTAAATATAATGATTACAACAGTCTCGTTTAACAGGTTCTGTGAAATTTGGCGCTTAAGGTTTGATTTGGTTTTGCTTTTATTTAGCGATTTGGGTTAAGTTGATTCTGTGAAACTTAACGAACTCAAATTGTGTTTGACTAGGCTAATATTCAACTTTTAACTGTAAATTGTGTTTTCATTATATGTTCAAGAATCTTGGATATAATGATTGTTGGTTGCACAGGCAACACTGCTTCTGTTTGGCTTATTGTAGCTTTATTTGTTTTTGTGAATTTCAGGAGGGCCTCAGCTAGTTTCCGATTCTGTTGAAAGTTCAAGGAAGGGGAACATGATTGGATCAAGTTGATTATGTTAAACTTTGAACAAGAGTTTCTGTTTGGAATAGCCATTTTCTATTCAAATCAACATAAAAAATTGTGTCTGGTCTAGCTGATTCTAAATTTTGAATTGATTATTTGGCTTGGTTTATCAAATCCTATTAAATATTCGAGAGCTGTGTATGTTTAATTTGGTCTTGGTTTTCTTATAAACAATGATATGAGCCTATCATCGATGTGTTTATTCTCTTAAGGCTGCAACAGGGTTGATAAGTCAGAAGATTAGAGTAAACTGATATTGCCTTCAATCGTGTTGAGTACTTTTTTACGGTTAAGAGCAAATGTAGTAAAAATGTGAGAATTGTCACTGGCTGTAACGAAATTATCAATCACACAGCTGTAATGAAATATTATGCAGGAGATTGTCTTCGAATATACTTCCACCGTAACAAAACACGTTAATCACATAAGCAAATGTTTGGGTCTTCGTCATGTCTGCTGATTTAAGGAATTATAAGATAGTAGCGGATAACCGGCAATTGTTTCAATCTAAACTGCTTATCAGCTGTATCCTCAAAGCAATAATTAGATAAACATTCTAATGGGCGATCCAAGGCACACACCAAGTTAACGCTTTTGACCTGAACTAATTCGAGCTGTTGCACACTCGTACAAACTTCTAAACTAAGAAAAGGCAGCCGATTCAAATGTCATACTTCTAAACTACGAGATCATGGTCCAGTCAATGATTACCGATAAGTCGATAACCACCAAGGAGATGTGCTTGATTTCAAAGACTCGGGTTCAACCACCAACAATGATAATAATTCGTTATGGTCACAATCTGGGAATTCCTCCAACCCCACTGGGTCTCAGCAGTGACATTCACTGATTTATTAATACTTCTTGGCAAAGGTCAACAAGTTTGAGACCTTGCTTTTGTCACACCCCAAATTACATTTTTGCGGTGAATTGAATACCTTGGGAGGACTGTCATAGCATCAAAGTTCTGGTTATATCGAGCGACCTAAAGTGTCGTTTGGAAAACACATCGTTTAATTTATTAAAACAATCGAGTTTACAAAGTATTGGTCCCAAATGAAAATCAACTTGTGCGGAAATAAGTTTGTTACAAGCCAAACGATGTTTTGAAGTTTATAAATCCCAAGTGAGGCGCGTCGTCACCACGACTCTATGATATGTCCATATGCATGCCATGAAGTGAATGCCTTAGGTACACGAGATAAAACATGCTAAAAGTGTCAACACAAAGGTTGAGTGAGTTCATAGAGTTTGTGTTGAAATATAAAGCCTTTAAGAACGTTCATGCAACAAAGTCTAAGTTTTTGGTCATATAGAATAGTTCACAAAGCAAAGGCATCGTAAATCCACTCGGTCCCAAGTCCGCCCATACAAAACTTGCAACTGTGTGTTTACAACCCTTGCCTAAAATAGAATGACAATCATGAATATGCGCAATATGGTTAAAAGTATAAATGTCACCACAAGGGTCTTCCAACAACTCGTGTTGGGATGTTCCTCAACGCTCGCGTTGGTGTATCCATATAAATGGCCTTCCAACATATAAATGATGGGATGTTCCTCCAACGGCCTTACGTTGAATGTATCTAAATTAATGGCCTTCCAACATATAAATGATGGGATGTTCCTCCAACGACGCACGTTGGGCTGTATCCAAATTAATGGCCTTCCAACATATAAATGCTGGGATGTTTATTTAAGTCTAGTCAATACCCACACCAAGTCTAAAGTATAAGTAATGTTGTTGGCAAAAGAGTTTAAATGTTTTGATAAGTAAGTATGTATCTCCCCCAAAGAGTTTGTAAGAATTTAAACGAGTAAAAGCGGGGTATGAACTCACAAGGAAAGTAATAGCATTGGTTCTACTTCATCTCCGAAACCCAAATGCGTGTGTTATCCAAGGAGACTTTCAAGTTTAGTGTAACACAATCAAGTATAATGCAATAAAGTGTAAATGTTATTAAGTATAAATGTTATCAAGTATTATACAATCATGTATAAAAAGTATAACGTAGCATAAAAGAGTAAATGTTTTGAGTATTTGTATTTAATAAAACAAGTAGTTGAGCATGTATCTCCCCCAAAAAGTTTGTAAACAATTAAATAATAGTAAGTGGGGCTATGAAAACTCACTTGATGAAATGATGCGAAGACAAAAGTGAGTGCACTGAAATGTAGCGTGAATCTCCAAAATGACCTATTATGAATGATGTGATATGTAATGAGTATGATGTAATGTTATGCATGCAATTCGTATGTTATTTATACCACTTGCGAATTTTGAAATTAATACTCTTCGTCGAAAAATACTCTTTTGACGTCTTGACCATTCTTAAATCACTTTATAAGTATTTACGTCAAAATGTCATCCTACAATGGTTTCGTAATGATTTATTGTGAAATTTTCACTTTTAAATAAGTAAAATAATGTCGTCGGAAATTTCATGAAAGTGATAAAATGGCTTGAAAAACTAGTCGTAAAATGGTGTCGTCGAGCGTTAGGAAACGAACTCGACGGTTTTGGAAAGTTTGTATCAAAATCTAAAAGTTTCAGTTCATGAGTTTTCGACATAAAGGTCTCGAACATAAAGATAATAAGGGTTAAAGATGGTGATTTTGTCTAATTGTTGTATAAAAAGTGAGTTTCGGCCAAGTTTAAGCATCCGTAAATAATTTATTAAAACTCCGCTATACAAACGGTTGGTCGTTTTAGAAAATATGCTTGGGGATCTTGATTTTACTAGAAGACATCTCGTTACAAAAGTTCCACATCATTGATAAAACGACCGTCAACATGGTCATTTTAGTTACCGTAACACTTATCTCGTAAAAATAATATAGTTTTCTAAAAATAATAGTTCTGGCAAGTTTATGAAAGCGTGCATATCTTAGTCGTTTCAAATCCGTTTTCTCGTATTATATGTCCTTAGCCGTATCAAAGTATACTAATATATTTTTGATAAGTCGAAATAATTTGTAAAGCTTAAGGCTCGTTTTTGCCTCGTACAAGATAAAAATAGTATCTTTGAAATTTACGAAAAATATATATTTAGTCGTCAAACTTTAAAATTCATAACTTCGTTATAACTCCGTTTTAATCCGTTCAAGCGGCCACGGATTCGTTTTAAAGTATATTTTCTAAATATCAAGGCCAAAATTTCGTGCCTACTGTCGGATTTTCCAGAAAAACAAAACAAGGACAGAACACTTTTATACTTATCGAAAATAGTTTTTCTCGTACTAAACCTATTCCAATCCCTTCAAATCAACTCCAATGCTAATCTAATCCTACCATACACCTTCTTAGGGTGTCATGGGTTCCTAAACATCATCAAGACCAAAATATACCAAGGGAATAATTATAGGATGACTTTATATATATATATATAACTCTAAAATCATGTAAAAATGGTATAACTAACACAAGTCTTGCATGTTTGCCAAGAAAATGATGAAATAAGTATGAAATGAAAATGAAAGATGAAAAATGAAAGTAATATGCTTACAAGTTAATATGATGAGGTGCAAAGAATAAGGTTTAGCCTAAACACTCTAGGTTTTTATTTCAAAACCTTATTAAGAGTGTGATTCTAGATTGTAATTACTTGATCTTGTAAAAATTTGATGATCCCTTCTAAATCCTTATCATGGCCGGCTTTTGGAGGAGAGAAACAAGAGAGAAACACCTTTTTACTTGTCTTGAAAAAAAATGAGATTGAATGAGTGAAGGAAATGTTGGAGTGTCAGTATATATATAATCAAGTTAGAAAAGTTGTACCAACATTAATTGCCAACCCTCTTGACTTTCCCCCCTAAGGCGGTTATTGGGGGAATGTTTCACATTTTTTTTTTTTTTTTTTTTTTTTCTTTCTTATATAATGTGTAAATATATACTTGTATAATTTGTAAGAAAAGTGTAAGTGAAATAGATTCAAGTTAAGGTAAATGGTAGTTTTTAGGTACAAGTAAATTTTTAATAGATCAAAGTAGAATGTAATGAGATAATAAAAATTGTAAAAATACATTCCTTGTAAAATTTGAGTGATATAAAAATTTTCGTGTAGTTTTTAAGAAAAACGTCGTAATAATATAAATTTAACGATTTATATACAAAATAAATTTAAAACACTAGTTAAACTCAAAATATAGTATTTATAACTAAATGTAAATATAAAAATATGTCGGGATCATTTTTAGAAATAACGGATTAAATGTTCAAAATAATAATTTACGCGATAACGCTTATTTAATATAAAATTTACGCGTTAAATGTGAAATGTAAAATCATGAATAAATTGATATGAAATGATGAATATGGAGTTTGAGAAATGACCGAAATTTGAGAATTGTGACAGCTTTTGATTCTTCATAAAAAAAAATCGCAAGGTCTTCGATTTTTTTTTTAAATTCACAAGGTTTGACATTGCAAGGTCAATCTTGCGAGTTTTTTAAAAATCCGCAAATTCTTGCAAATCTTGCTAGTTTGATTGTGGCAGCTCAGTGTCTTTTGAAAACATCTGTGCCTTCTTGCATCTGTATAAAATATCAAATAATGGAACAAAATTAGCCTTTAAAAACCAGAAGGTTCCAATATCTGCTAGGCATGAGTATACATGAATTACATGATTTGTCTACCCAATATCTAAATTGTCTAGATGATGATTTGTATACATGAATTACATGATTTGTCTACCCAATATACAATTCATCATCTACCCAATATCTAGATGATGAATTGTATACATGATTCAATTCTAAATAACTTTACACTGCAACAAGAAAGTGCACCTAAGCTGCTAGGCATGAGTATAAATCACCAGGATGATGTTGGGGGAGATGATTTGGGGATATGAATGATTTGGGTAGATGATGAAGAGGATGAAAGATGAAGGGGTAAAATATAAATGTGTTATAAAAGTATAAATGTGTATGGACTAAAATACCCTCGACTACAAAACAAAAATCAGATGTTGACTTGGTCAAAGGGACTTGTAGCGAGTGAAAACCTTGAAATAGGGACCCCCGACGATGAATATGCCCGGTTTCGTCCCATCGCGATCCTCCGCTACAAGTTTAGGGACCAACGGTGTATTTTAGTAAAAAAAAAATCAAATCCTTTTTATCACTCTATAAATACCCACATTACCTCAAACACAATTCACAACTTACCATTTTCATCTATATTCAACTCAATCTAATTCTTATCCAACTTCAAAATGTCAAGAAAAATACCCGCAATCAAAACCCGACGATCACGACTACCCCAAAATGCCCGGATCTAAATTTCTGCGGAAAACAACTTGAGTTAACCGGCATATCACCACAACAAAACCGGCCTACTATTCGCTTTCGTCCGCAAGGTTTGGATTAACAATCACAACTACCCCAACCAAATCAAAACCAAAACGCGTTTTATCTTAACCGTCCTTTTGTCCCACCGCAGCGTTCTTACCAAGATTACCGGCAAGAACCTGGTGGGTGCGGTTACCATCGAACATGGACTTCATTTATCCTTCTCAACCGTATCAACCTTATTCCCCGATTCGAAGCACTAATCTAGACATGAATTTGGAAGATTGGATGCCGGAGTATCCGACACAAAACTACCCAAGTCAAAACTACCCAAGTCAAGATGCTTCGATGGGACAAGGTTCGGGTCACGGTTCGCACCACGGTTCGTTCCATTTCCCGTTGATGATTCTGATGATGAGAAAACCGCTTCTTGAAGAGATGTCCCCATCAAACCAAAGCGACCATCTAGGCGTGCTTGAGGCCAAGGACAAAGGCAAGAAGCGGAAACAAGCAAGGGAAAGCCAAGAAGCCGTGAGCCATGGACAAAGGAGGAAGAGGTGGTGCTTTGTAAAGCTTGGGTCTATGTGTCGGAAAAGCGGCGAGAGGAAGCATGAGAACCGCTTCAAGTTTTGGGAGCAAGTGATCGCCTACTTTAAGAAAGAAGCGGCAAAGACCGAACCTATGACTCCATCAATACCAAATGGAAGAGCGGGATTAAGTAACGAGGGTTGGAAATTATTGTGCTATCATGGAGAATATCAAGAACACCCATGGGCGGTGAGAATGATATCGGCGACACCTCAAAAGCTCTTAAAGAATACCGTATGGCGACGGTCATGATTTCACTTTGGAGGAGTGCTACGAGGTTTTAAAGGGTCATCACGCTTGGAAGGAGGTTGAGTTGCGGTTATATCAACAAATAGTGCAGAAGAAAACAAAGGGTTCTACCACTACCTCCGGTTCGACCCAAGCTCGTGATCCTTTCGATGTCTATGGCGTTGATGATTCTGGCGAAGCGACTAGAGAATCACGACCGTCGGTCGTGACAAAGGAAGGAAGAAAGCATCCTCCTCTCCGTGATGATGATGTTCCATCGGACTCATTTATGCAATCGTTGGCCAAAAATTTCTTAAGGACCAAGAAGCCGTCAAAGAGGATAAAGATAAGAATAAGCGGGGTTTAGAAGATAATTGGTTACGGTTGAGGAAAAAGAGCTCGAGATAAAGCAGCAAAACTTGAGCTCATGAGGACATCAAAGCGAGTCCGACATCATCTTCTACAACACTCAATCGACCCAAATTTGACCGGCCGCCAACTAGAAGAGTTGGAGAAAGTTAAAGCGACAATCAAAAACGTTACAATTTAGATTATTAGTTTAAGTATTCTAGTGTTTATTTGAATTTCGTATTGTAATTTTTTTTTAAATTAGTAGTGTAATGTTTTTTTTTTTTTTTAATTTAAGTAATGTAATGTTTTTTAATTTGAATGAAATTTAAATTTAATGTTAAAAATGTTTGAATTAAAAAAAAAAAAAAAAAAAAAAAATCCTCGGTCGTCATTGGGGCATCCGGGTTGTCGGGGTCATTTGGAGAGAGAAAGGCGGCGTGGCGCAGGTTGTCAAAGTCGTCGGGGTTCTTGTTGGGACTAGCCTTAGATTGTAAGTAATCTTTTTACAACGCATCAGCAATCAAAACGGGTATCAATTAACGTTTGTGTGATTTTTTATATTAATGTCTCCGTAAAACATCTGAGAATTGTAATAACTCTAGTGGCTTAAATCATTTTAACAAACTTCAGAAACAGTTCTACAAGAATACTAGAGATGATGATACGAGGTCAGATTAATACAAAGCATCTTTCCCATCCCAATATCATCTTTTATCCTTATAGTTTTGGCAAAGAATAGAGATATCTCATGTTTCTCTGTAGAAACCGAAATCGAATCATCGAGAACCAAACCAAACCAAACCCAAATGCATCCATCACTCCAGCAGTGGTTATAACCACCTCTGGTTCTGAGGCCGATTGAACTATAAAACTGGTAAACCTCTAAAAAACATCTCTTAAGTATGTGGTTACCTTGGGTTTTAATAGCACTCATGCATCTATGGCGATCTAACATAATATATCATCATTGACAGTGATTTTCTTTTATTAAAGGTCATGTTATATGCTTCTCTCAAACTCAACACCATGTGGTAAAAGCCCAAACGTTAAAGAGCTGAAATTTGATGCCTTTCAAATTCAATTCAAGTCAACGAAACGTAAAATATAACTAAAATGTAATATGTTTTTCAAATAAGAAAAATAACTAACAATATGATTTCTTAAACTTTCAGAACATGATCATTTTACAGAACTGTATAAGATTAATGAAGGTGTTGTATAAATATGCCTTTCAATCCGTCGATGTGGGTTGTTAAAAGAAAAAAGGCGATTTTACATTATATTTTATAGATAGATCCAAATATAATACAAATAAGTCATACCGAATTTTATTTAAAATATCAAACCTTACAAGAAAAAAAGGGAGAGAAAAACGGAAAAAGTAGCAAAAGATGAAAAAATGTGCGACCGTTATCATTAGAATTCTTACAGATTAACACAAGTTATTATTAGAATATTCCCAAAAGACATACAATAAGGTGACTTGTTTTCAAACACCAGAACATAATGTTTAAATTAACGTGAGCTGCATTACATGTGTACGAAAGTATCAGCAACAATTGATTCTCAACAATACTTTATTCAAACCTAAGCCTCAATAGTCGGCTTAGATTAAACCAACAATAGTATCCAAAGTGTTCTGAGTTAGATTAATGTCAATAAGACAATAATCAGACGAGATACAAAGAAGAAACAAGATCATTATAATGATCGAGAAAGAAAAGTGTGAGACAATGACGCTGCACGGTTGATATAACCTAGGTTTTGCAGGTTAAAAGTGTCTTGTTGGGTCCTTTGTTAGTGGATGTTTTGGTTGAGGAGTTATCTCCCTTTTTGTGGTAATAAAATTATGCTTTTCAAAAAAAAAAAAAAAAGTTACAAAAGACCCTCTAACGGCTATAAATGAATCATCGTGAGAAATGAAAATGCTTGATGAAATGAGCTTCTTGGAACTTAAAACCATTTATGCTTTGTCCATGATTAACCCCGTAATAAGCTGCCTTTGAATCATAACTTGAGAACCATTAGCAATTGATAGAATGACATGTTTGCCACAGATTACTACCCTAAAATTAACATTCCCCTTGTCGATGAGCAAACATATCAAACAATATTAATTTTTCACACAAGAATTTATCTTGATAAGCAGGGAGGTTTTTGTAAGTATGTCTGCAGTTTGGTTTGAAGAGCAAATCTTTTGGCACTTATAACACCTCTAGCAATTTTTCCCGATGAAGTGAACACCAATTTCAAAGTGTTTTGATCTTTCATGGAAAGCAGGATTGATGAGAAAGTTGAAGAAGCGATTTGTTATCAAAAAGGTTAACATGTTGATATCAACTTTTAGATCTTTTAAGATTTTTGAATCCAAATAATTTCACGAGCAGCGAGAGACATAGATCTATACTACCTTACGTGGAAGATTTTGAAAGAGTGTTTTGTTTTTACTTTTCCATGAGATCAAACAATCATTAAAGAAAACACAATAACACGTGATGATTTCTGGTTTTCTTGCATTTAGCCCATCGCATCACTATATCCTTGAAGATGATTTTCGAGTTCTTTGAAATTGTACCTTAGACCTTTTCACGGAGCTCCTTTTAGATATCTCGAACATTGAGGGCACATTCTAGATGAGATTTCAAGGAGAATGCATATATTGTGCCGACAATGAATTGAGTATGAGATGTCGGTCTTGTATGGGTGAGATAGATAAGTTTCCCAAGTAACCCGATAACCGATGATGTTGACAAGTAAGGATCATCGGCGGTGGGAATGTATGGAAGGACGAGTTGGGTTCCATAGGGTGGACACGGGTTTGCACCAAGAAGACCAAATTCTTTGAGGATTTCAAGGCAGTATTTTCTTTGGGTGAGACATATGTCATTCCAGTTTTAAAACCTCAATGCCAAGAAAATATTTTAAGTTTCCCAAGTCTTTGATATGAAATTTTGATTTTAGAAACTCTTTGAATAGGTTTATCTCATCAATACGGTTCCAGTAAGGACAATATCATCCACATAAACAAGCGAGCAATAAACTTGTTATTCTCTGTTTTGGTGAACAAAGAATGATCATTGACAGATTGAACAAAGTTATTTTCCTTTAAAACACCAACAAGTTTTTCATTCCATTTCACGGGAGCTTGTTTTAGGCCATATAGAGACTTGACAAGTTTGCAAACTTTATTCTTATTGTTCTCATTCAGAACCCCTTAGGGATGGTCATATAGATATCCTCATCAAGATCTCCATATAAGAAAGCATTGTTAACATCAAGTTGGAAAAGAGGCCATTTGTTTTCTGACTAAGGCAATAAGACATCTAACGATGAGACATTTTCACAACAGGAGAAAAAGTTTCATCATAGTCTATTCCTTCCCTTTGGTTATAACCTTTAACAACTAATCTAGCCTTGTATCTATCAACTTCACCATTGGCTTTATACTTGATTTTAAAGATCCATTTGTAACCAATGGGAGTTCTATTAGGAGGTAGATCGGTTATATCCCAAGCATGATTTTCATTTAAGGCCTCAATTTGAGTTCATAGCATCAACCCAATTACTATCCGGGATAGCTTCTTCATAATGGTGGGTTCAATACTTTTATTAAGACTAGAAGCAAAGCGGTAATTTTCTTTGTTAAGTTTAGAGTAATTAACAACCTTTTCAACACCATATTTGACTTTCCTTCTACAATAGTCATTAAGATTTCGGGCAACTTAGAAACTCGGTTGACCTTCTAGCGATGAGTGGTGGCAAGCCTCTTTCTTATTCGAGTTCGATTTGAATCGAGATGATGTATCGCCAGAACCGGAAGATGCATCGGCAGGATGTGATTCATGTGATATGGTTCCCTCGGGGTGTGTATTATCATCTATAGATGTTGTATGAGTTCATCATCCCTAGTAGGATGACTCAACAATGTGCCATCATTATAGGATGTCACTCTCCTTCATCATTGGGACTTATTTGTGAGTCAAAGAAATTTTGTGATTTAAATCTTTAGGCACATAAGTTTCAACAAAAGGTTTTGACAAAGTATTTTTCATTTTGAAGGAAAACAGTTTCATAAAATTTGACATCTCGGAGTAAAAGATATTTTTGTTTCTAAGCTTAAAAGTTTATAACCTTTTTCTCATTTGAATAACCAATAAAGACACTTTTCTCGGACTTACTACCAAATTTATCGAGATGTTGAGAATGGTGGCATAGCATAAGCAACCAAAGACTCTAAGGAGAGAGTGAAGGTCATGCCCATAAACAAGGGAGAAGGAGACTTGCGGACAACTTGAAGAGGTAACTGTTTATGACATAAGCGCAGGTTAGAACACATTCAAGCCAAAGATATAGAGGTAATTCCCACGAAACATAAGGGATCTAGCCACATTAAGGAGATGCCTATGTTTCCTTTCTGCAATACCATTTTGTTGTGGTGTATAAACACAAGAGGTTTGATGTAAAATTCCTTTTCATGAAAGAAGTGTTGAAGTTTGTTATTGACAAATTACGTCCCATTATCATACGAATATCTTAACATTGTGTTCAAATTGATTTGATAGCATATGAGTAAATTTAACAATGGAAACATAAACATCATCCTTTCCCTTAAGCATAAAAACTCAGACTGCCCTAGAATAGTCATCAACAATGGTCAAAAAATATTTGTAACCATCTCTGCTAGTGACTTTATATGGTCCCCATACATCTAGATGAACAAGTTGACCAATTTTAGTTGATTTATGTTCACTTAAAGGAAATGGTGAAATGTCAACAACATTAATTAAATTTTTTGTAGAAACAGTCATGTGCTGATTTGCACCAGAGTCAACAATCCAACCAATACTTATGTTTCCAAATAAGGTTTTTGTGTTGTTGTTAAAGAATTTATCAAAGTTTATGTTAAACTTGACACTGCCATTAAAGAAGGTTCCTGAAATTTTTTTACCTGCCATGTTGGCATTAGCAGAAGACACATTGTTGTCATTAAGAAGACTCATAAGTCTGGAGAGTTGTTCATTAGACAAAGAGATAGGAGAGTTGCTAGCTTCATGATTGGCATCTGTGGAAACATTGTTGCTGCTGACAGGTTTATTAAAATTCCTTTTGACATATCGAGCAGGATAACCAACAAGATCATAACATCTATCAACAGTGTGACCAGGTTTTTTGCAGTTAGTGCATTTGAGGTTCATGTTTGGTCCTCTGTTATTAGAGCTGTTGCCAGCATTAAAACCAGAACCTTTATTGAAATTGTTGTTGTTAGATCCTTTTTTGTTATCAAAAAAATTTCCACTTTCAAAAGTTTTTGCAGCAAAAGCAGTGGCATTGGGTTTAGCGAGCTATTCCCGGATGACACATTTCGTGAGATTCTTCTCCGAGACAACAGAGAAAGTAGTTTTGACATTAGGTAAAGGGTCTCGGTTAAAATATTACTTGATAGGAACATAAGTGTCATCAAGACCCATAAGAAATTGCATTAGTTTGATTAGGCGATTGTGTTTTCAAAATGTTTTGCGACCTCACAAGTGCAGGGAGGCAAGCTAATCATACAATCAAATTGTTTCCATAAAGAGTTAATGTTGTTGTAATAATCAGCAAGAGAAGACCCACTTTGACTGAGAGAGTTTATATTTTTATGCAAATTAAAAATAGCTGAACCATCAACCTTGTCATAAGTATCTTTAAGATCATTCCACATTTCATAAGCAGTTTTAGCATAGATAGCACCAACAAATAATTCAGGACTGAGAGAATTAAGAATCCAAGTAACCACAACAGAGTTACAGGTATCCCATTGATTAGCAAGACTAGGATTTGAGTCATCTCTTATGCAAGTACCATCAATAAACCCAAGCTTATTATGATTCCTTAAGGCAAAGGTCATGGCCATATTCCATATTTTATAATTTTCAGTTCCAGTGAGTTTGATAGAAATAATAGGAGTACCATTTGTGTTATTAGGGTGTAGATACAAAGCATCACCAAAGGATAAGCTTTTCTCAGTGGAAGAACCACCACCAGTATTATCATCACCAACAGCCATAAAGCAAATAATAAGACAAGCAAATAACACAGACAAAGATAGCAGCAGGAGCAGATAAACAGATAAGAAAAAAATGTAAGACTTTGTAATTAAGAAACAACAAGCACCAAGCCTGTGGACTGGGGTAAACCAGAGCAGGTATTCATACCACTCAGAGGTGGCGGATCAAGAAGTTAGTCTACCCGTTTGCACCCACAAAGACTTAAGTACTGTTTGTTTGAAGAAGAGAGTAGACTTAGACTTACAGAGCAACATCCAGCGGAAAGAACAAGTCACAATTACCCTAGATTCACTTAGTCTAGGGCTAATTGTGAATAGAAAATAACCAGTGATTACGCCAATAGCAATAACCCCAAACCACCAATAGTTGCTGAAGAGATGACCCCAAGTTTCTATGAAGAAACCCTTGGATGGTGAATCAATAATGATTATGAGCCTGAAGCTCTGATACCATGTACGAAAGTATCAGCAACAATTGATTCTCAACAATACTTTATTCAAACCTAAGCCTCAATAGTCGGCTTAGATTAAACCAACAATAGTATCCAAAGTGTTACAAGGTTAGATTAATGTCAATAAGACAATAATCAGACAGATACAAAGAAGAAACAAGATCATTATAATGATCAGAAAGAAGAGAGTGTGAGACAATGACTGCACACACAGTTGTGTATAACCCTAGATTAAGAGACTTATTAAATAGGAGATTAAGATACAAAAAGACCCCTCTAACGGCTATAAATGAATCATCAGCATAAATGAGAAATGCTTCAGCAGAAATGAGCTTCTTGGAACTTAAAACCATTTATGCTTTGTCCATGATTAACCCCTGTAATAAGCCTGCACTGAATCATAACTTGAGAACCATTAGCAATTGATAGAATGACATGTTTGCCACAGATTACTACCCTAAAAATTAACAACATGCATATAGCATTATATTATATCCCAAAAGATACTAACCAAGTACATCATCATAGCTAGCCGATTACGGTGTGACAAACCTCACACGCTTGATAGTTTGTAGTCTACGTTTCTTGGGTGATGGCTTTTTTTTGAGGTTATGATACATGATATACAAATAAATAATATGTAGACATCACAGAGTACACAACGGAAGACTTCATATAATTGTAATTTAATTAACCGAAAAATAAAGCGCAAACATACCTTTTCCAAATTGCAAGAACTTCTTCAATCATGAACCCTAATTAGGGTTTATGTGGTTTAACGAATTGACCCATACCGTTTTTCAATTCAAACCAATTGATGTAACAATAGTGTGTAACACCACGTTCTTGTACACACGTACTATTAGCGATTCGATGCGAATGCTAGTTCTTGATCACAATAGATTAACCAAACACCTTTGTTATGCTCAAGGTCACTCGCAAATCCCTTACATTGGGTTTTACTTGTCGATCTAAGAACAAGAGGGAAGAAAGAAGAATTTTGGCCTTCTGTTAGGAATTGGAAATTCCATAAGGAAGTGTCGGTCACCCCAATTATAGTCTAGCATATGTTAGCTCGTAGACATATCGTTATTTACGTTATTTAGTAGTTAAATTTTGGATTTTGATAGTACTTTTGTGTTTAGAATCATTATAAGTGTTTAGGTTTTGATTTGGAAGGCTTGAATCATCGTGGTTGGGTTGTTTTTGGATTGAAAAGGGGTGTTTTTTGAAAGTTTTCTGGAAGCGATTTGTCTCACGGATAGCCTTTCTTGGATGCGATTTGTCCCACTTTTTATGTGATTTGTCTCTCTTGTGACAGCTTATTGAAGCGATTTGTCAGTTTCTGTGAAGCGATTTGTCTACTATGTGATTTGTCTATTGATACAAAACGACAAGAAAGGACAAAGTAGTGGATGTAGTGGGTGTACTTGTGTACTATGCGATTTGTCTCTAAACCTAACATACAAAACCCTTGTTTTCAAACCCTAATTTTCCGAAAAATCCTTCGGGGGCGCGCTGCCCCCCTGAACCCCCAGGGGGTATATATAAAGAATTAGGGAATATCAGAAACTCAACCATAACACCAATTTATCTTCACTTCTTTATCATCTTCTAGTTCCTTTACTACATTCTACTTCTCACTTTCTTACGGTTTGGTCTTGATTTTAGTAAAATCCCGCGAAAGATTCTATTTCTCGATTTAAATCACAGACTTGTAAAATCCCGTGTACACATCAACATCATGTCTTACACTCCCGATTCAGTAATTTCAGAAGTACTCAAACTGTATGATGTTGTTGACAACCATGAGAATATTAGCTATCTTGAGCAGTTACGGATGATGGAATCAATCAATGAGGATGTGAGATCTCGTGTTCGAATCTAAAGAGAGAATTGCACGGTCTAGGCTACGAGAATACCATGCATAAGGAAAGTAGCATTGAACCTTATCAACAACTTCACTCACACCTCATGTTACTTCTACCTATTGGTATGGAACGAACGTGCAATGCTCTTTTCCGTCAAGATTTATCCACATTAACGGGAACATTACTATTGAACTTAGGACAATTGGAACAACAACTTATCAAAGAAAAGGTTCAAGAAGATAGTTCTAGAGCTGCACTTCAGGTGATCCACAAACAATTTCAGTCATTCATTAGTAAGGAATTCACTTCAGATTATGATTCTTATATGACTGAACTGTCGTTTAATAATCACACTGGAATGGATGTTAACATGTTCATAGAGAGATTAATCCAACTCATGAATAATGTGGAGAAGTATATTGAGGAAGTTACTCAGAAAGATGAAAAAGTGGATGAGTGTCGGGTGCAGTTGAGAGATAGTTGTGATGTGTCGGGTAATGTATCAGTTGAAAGATCGGGTGTTGTTGAATGCAGAATAACAGAGACAACAAAGAATGATGTAACCAGCTGCTTAGTAACTCCTGTCACACAAGAAGTGGATGATGTGATCAGAAAGGCGAATGAATGTCGGGTACAATCAATAAATTGTAGTGTTGAGACCGGTAAGGCATCGGATGATGGATCAATTGACACTGAATACAGAGGCTCAAAGACAGATACGCTTGAAACAACCAGTAGTTCAGTGACTCTTGTTACACATGATGTGGATACAAATATCAGACCGACAAATGAACATGTGTCATGTGATGAGGTACCCTTAACTGTTCAACATAGTGCATCTGCTAATGTACCTAAACAAACTGATCTTAATGCTAAATATGAGTCTGATAAATGCTCTTTGGTTGAGGCTGAGTCTAATAATTTCAAAACAAATGATATGGTTGATAAAAAAGCTTTTGATGAACTTTCAAACAAATTCTCAAAACTTGAAAAACATTGCATTTCACTTGAAATTGCAATACAATGAAAGGAAGAAAGTTTTTAAACTAAGAAACCATGTAAAGATCCGGAATTTCCTGAATTTCGTGAATTTTTTTAAATAAACAATTTAAAAGCTCAGCTGCAAGCCAAAAACTCGACTATCAACAATTTGAAGAAACATATTTCTGATATGCATGTGAAAAGTAATTTGGTTCCAAATAATTATGATGTTAATGCTATTGATGATATTCAAATAAGAAATGATGAATTAGCGATTTGTGTGGCTACATTACTAAAGGAAAATGAGTGTTTGAGAAAGCATCACATAGAAGTAAGTGACTCTGTCAAAGAAGCTAGAACTAAGTTAATGGAACAAACAAACTCTTTGATAGCAAAAATTGATGAACTCAAACTCAACTTTAAGAAAAGAGTTTCGCTATTGTTGCCTTAAAAAATGAGCTTAGGAAAACTGTAGGGAAAAGTGTGAACACTAAGTTTACAAAACCATCAACCATGGGGAAACCAGTTTCTCATCCCATTAGAAATCGGTCCGTTGTTAGGCAGCCTACTGCGTTTATATCCAAAAGACCAAAATTTTCAAAAACACGGTTTGCCTCCCAAGTTAATGAGAAACAAGTTTTGTCAAAACCAGTCACTTCATCTGAGTTGCCTAAGAATTATGCTTCTAGTTCCTCTAAACCTCAAGAAGCAGCCACTTCTACTCCCAGCACCTCTAGGATTAGTTCGAAAACAGTGTCAAAACCAAGTATTAAAACCCAGAATTCATATGATATGAATGACTTGTGGAAGAACTATTATCTAGAAGAAGCTAGAAAAAAGGCACAGATTCGAAAAGATGGAATTTTAGGTGCAAGACCTAGGGTGATGAATTCTATGAGATTTCAAGGCACTGCTAGTAGTAGTAAACCATTACCTAGGAACACTCAAAAGACTAGGGGTTGGCTTGTATCTAAGAGTAGTTATATGAAGAAGAATGCTAAGCATGTAGAAAATGAAACTAGAAATTCTGAGTCTTTTCCGAATAAGAAACATTTTCCTAATTCACATGCTAAGATACAATCCACTAAGACTACTAACATGGCTAAGGTTCAATATGTTATGAATAAAAACAAACCTAAAACTTCGCAGAGTTGGATCCCAACTGCTAAATCTTTGGAGTCCAGGAATAACGACAAGTCTTCCACTGTTCATAAGAATATCAACAATCCTAGACCTTACCATAAGTGGATTCCGTCTGGTAGAATGTTTAAGGATGTTGGACTTAGGTGGATACCTACCGGAAAGCTGTTTACCGATGACAAAATCAAGGTTGACCGTGAAACCCCAAAGGGTTTGGATACTAATGTCACTAACCAATATATATGCAATCAAGCTTGTAATTTTAGTGCAAGTAGTCCTTACTCGATTCGAGATACTTGATCCTTCACTACATGGATCGGCTTAAAGTATGGATAACAAATGGATTGATATCTCATAACTCACGGGTTCAAGTAACTCAACCTTGATATTCAATCGCTATGACGCCTGCTCACATCGGTTCATGCCTCGTTCTTCATCACTATGGCGATCGTAGATAACACTTGTGCCCGTTCCTCAAAGAAAATAAAGGTGTGCGCTTGATGCGCTTTATCTTCATAAAAAGAGAAATCTTCATGTTTATGACCATTCTCATCGGAATTCTTCATCAACAAACTTCATGTTTTCCCACGCTCATTCAACCCTCAAGTGGATCTACGTTCATTGGTGTATATTCTTATTCACTTGTTCAAATCAAAAATGGCAACTTCGGATGCAATTTTTGAGGGGGAGAAGAGTGCATATACTACATGTTGATGGATGCTTGAATTATGGTCATATGACTCTCCTTCAACGCCTAATGCTTCACTTACTAAGGATAACTGGGATTCATTGTTTGGGATTCATTGTTTCAAGATATGTTTGATGAGTACTTCCAACCTCTAACGAATGTTGATCATACAGTTCCTGATGCTCCTGCTCCGGTTCCTGCTGACTCAACTAGTTCACCTTCTTTAATCTACGTTGATAAAGATGCACCACCTAAGAAGTACAACTTAGACTACTCAAGAAACCCAATCTCCAGTTATTCCTCGAGGTGTTGATAATGACTATCGTAATATTGCAGTTGCACTATTGAATAATAATCCGCTCTTTGGTATTCCTTTGCCAAATCTTCACGGATTATTGTTCATGAATAATGATCTGCTCTTTGGTATTCCTCTGCCAAATCTTCACGGATTATTGTTCCTCTCAATGTGCACTCTATGAATCAACCACATGAACATTAAAGAAAATGACTCCCTCATCCACTCTAAAACACTATTGGTGAATCTTCCAGATCAGTCTCTACATGTACACCTTTAGGAAGAATGCATTGATGTTGAGGAATCAGTTGTTTCGGTTCATTCAGTGGGTTAATGTACATCCGATTATATTTTTACTCACGTGGTGGGCATTTGACACAAGTTGATTACTTCAGAGTTAATCATTTATCACTTATTTGAGATTGAAGTTGTCTTTCACAAAGGCGTGTTCTTATTAGATAAATTGCTCGGGCTTAACAAATTGAGTTGAAGACTTGGCTTATCTAGTTACCAGCAGTCGGTTTGGATAGTTGAAGACCTGGTTAACAATCACTTTAAGGAGTTACGTTGTTTTACTCAGTGACACACGCAAATGTCGTCGTGGATAATCGCAAGAGGTGTTAATGTCTCATACTTTGGTTGAGTATTGAGTACTTAGAGATTTGCTTAGAGCATAAATTCTCGACACCGTACTTCCAAAATTAGTGCAAGATTAAGACACAAATGCGAGGAACTCTGCTTTAGTTCAAGTTTGGTATATCAGGTTTGCTTCATCAGTAGTCACTTCAAATTGTCCACATCTGGGTTGGTTAAGATAGTCAGAGAGAGTTTCTGTAGCAGTTGATTCTCACAAGATACATTTAAGCTCATTGTGTTCTTCTCAAAAGATTTCAAGGATATGAGTGTATTATGTCTTGCTGATTATGAGGTATCAAAACCAGCAAGGGTGAAGGAGACATACATCTAATCGCACGACGAGTACACGTGATGAACTTAATACTTCTTCTATATTGAAGTTATTCTGGGGAAACAAACGTCATAACCGTAGAGAAACTCAGTGTTTAATTCATGGCGTTTGGCGTTATTATTCCAACTATTTGGGGGAAGGATGTATCATTCCAACTATTTGGGGGAAGGATGTATCTTTCCAACTATTAGGGGGAAGGATGTATTATTCCAACTATTTGGGGTAAGTGGTCTCTTGACACTTTTGGTATGTGTTATCTTAGCTCTCAGTGGTAAGAAATATGAGAAGAATATTTGGAGTGTGAGATGATATTGCTTATCGACATCTTCGATATGGCTTATGATAAAGTGCTTCCGGTTATTGCTTCATGTACACAATGTTATGATGATTCCGATGAGATCGCAACCATCAGAGGAGAGATATGTGTACATTAGGGACGCACAACATGTTCACATGATCAAGCTTATTCAGTTATTCTAGAGTTGATATCCGCAGAGATGATCAGTGATTCAACATGTTACTTGGATGTCATCGTCTCTACTCTTGTTGGGTAGATGTGTACATTATGGGCGGATTGGTTATATGAAAGATAACTGGAATGCATTTGGTGAAATGAAGATGTTGACATATTGTTCTCCCGAATAGACAACTCGCTCAAACTCGAAGAGTAATGTGTACATCGGGGACGCATAATGAGTTCACGTGATAGAACTTAATCATGTATTCCGGGTTTGATAACCGCAAAGATGATCAGTGTTTAAACTTGTTACTTCGGTGTTCTCGTGTTCTTCGGGGTGTTGAGCTTCATTCAATGAGACTATTTCTCTTCACATTCTACTTCTTGGGAAAATGGTCTTTATTCGAAGATTGTCGGTTTGGGGGGAAGCTACCAAAGTCTCACTTTCTGTAGGCTCAATTTCTAACGTCCATTCAAGAGTCTCGAAAGCTTTGGTGGTGAAAGTTTAAGAAATGATGACTTCTATCTTCTACTAAGTGCTGAACGATATCCTTATCTCGGTACTCGTATCATCATCTTCTTAAACTATATCATCTTATTTGTATATATGTTAGGATTTAGTAAATCCAGTTATTAAAGTGTCGATCACCTCAAGTATATGTAATCGTTAGAAAGCTCGTAGTCGTAGTTATTTAATGTTAGGAAGTATTTAGTTAAGTAACACCGTGGAGGACGGACGGGTCTTTACCCACTGTATGCCTGATCCACAGCCCGTAGGTGGCGTTTATGTAAGTAACTAGAAATACCCTCTACCTCACAAGGTAGAGGGTTGGAGCTCATAATATACTTTTACTTTCTCTCACTAAGTTCCCAAACCTCTAACTCTTTCTCTCTCTAAAACCTAATATAATACGCCTCATATTGATCATGGTTTGATGTGATTGTGAAATCCAATATGTTACAAATGGTATCACGAGCCATGGTTTGATCATCTCTCTTACATGTTCTTGGATTTCTAGTGATTTTATATGGTTTTTGGGTTTGAAAAGGTTTAGTGGTATTTGCATCATTAGGACCATTTCTTGTGTTAAAGTTTGGATTTTGATTGTACTTTTGTGTTTAGGATCATCATAAGTGTTTAAGTTTTGATTTGGAAGGCTTGAATCATTGTGGTTGGACTGTTTTTTGATTTAAAAGAGGCGTCTTGTGGTGTTTAATGTTAGCGACTTGTGTCTCGGATAAGTATTCAAACGTGCGATTTATTCGGAGGAGCGACTTGTCACTTTTCAGCGATTTGCTTATTTAAGCGAGTTGTCACTTTAAGCGACTTGTGTTGTTTAAGCGATTTGGCATTTCTTCAGCGACTTGTTTATTGAAGTGAGTTGTAAGTTTAAGCGATTTGTCTTAGTTAAGCGACTTGTCCTGGTTTAAGCGATTTGTATTGGTATGCGACTTGCTTATTGAAGCGAGTTGATTGTTGAAGCGATTTGTCAGTTTATGCGACTTGTCACCTTTGAGCGATTTGTGGTCTGTGTGATTTGTCTTGTTGAGCGATTTGTCACTTGTGACCTAGTGCTTTTCTTCTTGATTACATTCTACGGTTTCTCTTGATTTAGTAAAATCCGTGAAAGAATCTATTTCCGGTTTAATCCAAGAGTTTTAAAATCCGTGAAATCGTAATCATGTCTACCAACATACCTACAATCATCTCTTACATTCTTGAGGGCGTTCAGCATTGGATCGACACTCGTCCACCCATGCTTGATGTAACCGACTATGACTCATGGGCTCAACGAATTAGGTTGTATTGTTTGGGAAAAGAAAATGGAGTCAACATTCTCAAGTCAATTGATAAAGGACCGTATCAAGTTGAGACAACCGAGACATACTCGATCATTCTGCCGATGGCACAATGATACTAGGACCGGACGGACCTAAAATGTATGATGAATCGACCGATAAGGAGAAGAAGAGATACGATGCGGACATCGTGGCTTCTAACATCATACTTGTGGTTTACCTAAGGACATTTACAAGTCGATCAATCACATTTACAAGTCGATCAATCACAACACCGAAGCTAAGGCGGTTTGGGACAATGTCAAGATGCTTCTCTCGGGTTCGAACTAACCAAGGAAGACAGAGAATCACTGGCTCAGTATGATGAATTTGAGCATTTTAAGATGAAACTAGAAGAAAGTGTCTATGAATATTACGTGAGATTCCACAAGCTTGTAAATGACATGAGGAACATCAAAATGACCATGCCAAATATTCAGCTGAACTCAAAGTTTGTGAACAACATGAATCCCGAATGGCACAAGTTTGTCACCTCTGTGAAACTAACCAAAGGATTAAAGAACACCAACTATGAGCAACTGTATGCTTTCCTGCTTCAGAATGAGAGACATGTTATATTTGAACGAATGATTCTTGAACAGTTCAAATCTAAGCAGGGAGAAACAAGTTCGTCAAATGATTCAACAACATTTTATCCACATAATCAAGCTACTGTCAGAGATGGTAAGGTAATGGTGCAACCAGTTCAAGGTAGGCAGTATGAACAGGGAAGATGCGGAGTTGGTGGAGGGTATGTGGCAATTTAGAATCGTGGAAGGAATGCAAATCAAGGGCAAGCAAAGCCAATCAAATGCTACAACTGTGGTGGTGAGGGACATATTGCAAGGAACTGTACATCTCCAAAACGTCCACATAATGCAGAATACTTCAGAGACAAGATGTTGCTTGTGCAAGCTCAGGATAATGGAGCAGGTTTGGATGAAGAGGAGTTGTTGTTTCTTGCGAAGGAATGCTAAGACATATGATTCGATGTGGATGAGCGACCAATTCAGAAATAGGTCACAATCATCAAAATGCCTTTCAAGTTGCGATCGTGATGCATTTGACTCGATGTCGATGATGAACCTCTTGTCGGACAATCTTCATGGCTAGCATCTCACCTATGGTCTCTCCAAAGATCTCATCACCACAACAGGCTGGTCCATCCAAAGATTCATTCATTTCAGAGGTATTAAAACTATACGATGATGTTGATGAGCAAAAGATTCATAACGAAGTACAAACTCCTAAAACTTATGAATCAGATATTGATAATGAGGGTAATAGCAATATTGTCCCATATGATCAATATGTGACACAAAGTGAAAGTGAGTTTGTACCAAGTGATGTATCTTCTGCAGTCAATAATGACTATCTTTTTGATGAATTCACTGCATGTGCCCCTGGTGATTTTGTTATCTCTGAACTGAATGCCTATAAAGAACAAGTTGCAATTTATGAACAACGTGCTAAGTTTGAATTAACTACCCGTGAGCAGGAAATGGATGACCAAATGCGTACAATCATTAGAAAAAGTAATTTTAGAAGAAGTGTTAAAACAAGAGTTAAATTCCTTACAAGAAAAGCTTTCTAAAATCATAAGCAAAAGCAATAACTTCAAGATAATGTTAAAGTGCTTAAACAAGAATTTAATGCTAAGGAATCAAAACTTTTGAATGATTTTCCAATCTAAAAACTTTGAAAATAAGCTTGAAAATAAGTTATACGTACAAGGGAATACCATTCAGACTGCTCACATGATTACTAAGCACAAAGTCTTAAGCGATAAGCATAGTATTCCCCTTGTTAAGGAACCAAATCCTGAGGTAGGTAAAAAGGCTAGAGCTGCTCAGAAGATAATATATGATGGTAATGAAATCCTTAAGCCTAGGCAAAAACCTAGTTGCATTGAGTGCACTGAGGAAGACAGAAAAATAGATGATACCTCTAGGGAGAAAATAGAAATAAAGCTTAACGATCCTGAGTGTAAAAAGAAAAATATAACGATCAAACCTCATGATTACACAAAAGAAAATTGGATCTCCCTGAACATGTTTAAGCCTCAAACTCAATTAACCCCAGAACAAATTTTTTGGAAGAAAGATATGGATGAGCAAAAAGCTAAAGATCTTGTTGAAACAAACACTCCCTTAGGAAAATGCTGCGACTCTCTGTGTATCCTCCGAATAGACCAATGCATTTAGTTCCTAGAACTATTTCCACTAATAGTAAGACCTTAATCACCAGTATGTTGTTTATCAACTATTTGTTGATTTTGAGAAGACATGTAAGAAGAGAATCACACCTACGGGGATAATCGAAGGGAAAGGGGTTTGAGCAAACTAAAGAATGCTATTTAAGCGAGGTCATGCCTTTCTTTAAACAATTAAAGGTCAATTTGAAAGTCTTCAAAGGGGATAAACTCGGATATTAAAGAAATGGAAAAGGAATTTGATGCAATGATTGTCGAAGTCAATGATTATGAACGGGAACTCAAATATAATGAAATTGAAAGGAAGAACTTGCATATCCTAAATGAGAACTTAGTATTAAGTTGTGTGGCTCAAGATGTGTTTTATACTGTTACTAAGCATTCTATTACTGCTTATCAATTTCATGAATTAACTGTTGCTTTGAAAGTCTCCCATGATCGTGTCATTGAGCTTGAAAACAAAAACTCAGAACTAAATGAGAAAATTGATAAGGATGATCACGATAATTTGGTAAAACACCTTTCTAAGCTAGAAGTTGAACATTTTGATTTGCAACTAAAATATCAACATCTCAAGGAAAATGTCAAAACCTCAAACATCAAGACATCCTCAAATGTTCCGAGTTTGATGCACTTTTGAAATAAACAAAGCGTGACGAATGATTCAAGCTCATTGTAACACGATCGAAAGTTGAAAGCCCAAATTTCACAATTAAAGGGTGAAAAGAACAACATGACTGGCTCCCAAATGCCTCATCCTTTAGATTCTCAGTGTTCTCAAACTTTTCATCTTCAAAACTTGGTTAATGTTTTACAAAAGGAAAATGAGAGTTTTCTAGAAGAAAATGAAAAGGTTAAACGACACTTTAAAGAGTTATATGATTCAATGAAAGTCACTCGTGACAAGAACAACGAAATAATAACGTCTTTACAAAAGGAAATTAAGAATTTGAAGAGTCAGGAAAGAGGGAAAATGCCACTTGTCTTTAATGAGAATGTTGCATCTAAGTCATCTGCAGACTGCAAATATACTGTGACTGTTAAATACATTCCTCCACATCTTAGAAATAACGAACTTGTGTTTCATAACTATTTCGCTCACCTTAAGGATAGTCTAGAATGTCTCCGTGAGATTGTAGAAGAGGATTTCATAAATAAGCCACTTGATAGAGAAATTAGGTTTGCTTAGATTCAGGCCAAACGATCTCAGGAGCTGTTAGAATGTTTAAGAGCAACATGTCCTAAATCCTTAGGTGCGAAAGATAAAGCTGTGATGCCTTGTTCTATGCCTAGTTCCAAGTATGCAACCCATTCTATGCCCAGTATTAAGAAAGTAAACTCTAAAGTGCCTTTAAGTAGTTCAGATCCTTGCACGTCTAGTTCAGGAATGCAAAAAGTAGCCCTACCAACTAATGTTCCCATAATTCCCTCTACAGGAGTAATTAGTGACATAAAAGCAAGCGGGTCAAAGCCTCCAGGCAATACAGAGCAAGATAGGACCTCGCAAGCTAAGAATGTGCATTGGAAGAGAGTAGAAGACCACCCTAGGAACACTAAGTTTGAGTTGAATAAAACGAATCGTGTTGATTCTAGTATTAGCTATATGCGTACTGTAATTAATTCAATTCTACTACTATCGCAAACCATGTAATGATGACTGTTTGATTTACATTCTTGATCATGAATGTGGTGTGGATGTTTTGCTTAATCTTTGTTAAATGCCCGAGTTAAAATTGTTAATGTCAAAAATCAAGCTAAGAAGGCTAAAAGGCAAAGGCAAAAGAAAGTGAGAAAACATTAGAAATCCATAGGAAGAAAATTTAGTAATATTGGTTATCAATGGATACCTACTGGCCATAAGTTTAATCTTAATGAGTTTTGCCCTAAATTTGCTAAGTCAATGCCCATTAGAAAATGGATGCCTACTGGTAGAACTATTCCTTTAAGAAGTGAACATACTTTGAATAGGTCAAATACGGACACTAGCACTACATCTATTCTTGATGATTCCATTGTTTCTACTTCCGATGTGGGTGTTCCAATCACTGTTACTAACCAAATGGAACCCATTCTTGCATGGGGATCCAAATTATCGATTATCCATTCTTGTGCGTGTTCAACTGCAGATCGTTTAAATCATTACGTGGTACACGGACTCGGTTGTTCCAAGCATATATTTGGAGATCGCTCATGCTCATGAACATCGTGAGTAAATTTATTGGGACTGTTAGATTCGGGAACGACCATTTTGGAGCAATTATGGGTTATGGAGACTATGTTGTTGGCAAGAGTGTAATCTCCAGGGTATATTATGTTGAAGGTCTTGGTCATAACTTGTTTTCTGTTGGTCAATTCTGTGATTCCGATCTAGAAGTGGCCTTTAGAAAACATACTTGCTTCGTTAGAGAACTTGATAGTGTGGAACTGTTAAGAGGAACTCGTGGTTCAATTCTATACACCATCTCTATCGAAGACATGATGAAGTCTTCTCCAATCTGCTTGTTGTCAAAGGCTTCAAAGACAAAATCATGGTTATGGCATCGTCATCTCAATCACTTGAACTTCGGCACCATTGATAATCTTTCCAGAAAGGATCTTGTAAGAGGCTTACCCAGATTAAAGTATGAAAAAGATCATCTTTGTTTAGCATGCCAATTGGGAAAAAGCAAGAAATATGCCCACAAACCCAAACCCACAAACTCAGTAATGGAAGTTCTGCATACCCTTCATATGGATTTGTGCGGACCAATGAGAGTGCAAACGATAAATGGGAAGAAATACATTTTATTCGTAGTTGATGACTACTCTCGATTTACTTGGGTAAAGTTTTTGAGGACAAAGGATGAAACTCAGATGTCATCATCAAACTTATCCAGCTGACTTTAGGTTCGACTTAACAATCTTGTTAGAATTGTTCGAAGACATAATGGCATGGAGTTCGTTAACAAAGACTTAAGTCAATTTTATGAAAGTGTTGAAATCAGTCATCAAAGAAGTGTTCCACGAACTCCTCAACAGAATGGTGTAGTTGAAAGACGAAATCGAACTCTTGTGGAAGCTGCAAGAACAATGCTAATTTATTCGAAGGTTCCAATGTTTGTCTGGGCTGAAGCCATTGCCATTGCTTGCTACACCCAAAATCGTTCCCTCATACACACATCTCATGGAAAAACTCCATACGACTTGTCCATAAACGAAAACATGATCTCTCCTACCTTCGTGTGTTTGGTGCATTGTGCTATCCAACGAATGACGGTCAAGATCTAGGTAAATTAAGAGCTAAGGCGGACATTGGAGTTTTTGTAGGCTATGCATCAAACAAGAAGGGTTACCGAATCTACAACAAAAGAACTCGAGATATCATGGAAACTATTCACGTCACGTTCGATGAGTTGTCCGCAAATGGCTCCAGGACAATCCGATTCTGACCCGCATCTCAACCTTCATCAAGTAGTCCCATCGGTTCTACTCTTGTACTTAATCCTCACCAAGAATCGCTATGTACCTCCTTCGGAAGATGATTTAAAGAAATTGTTTGATCCAATGTTTGATGAACACTATGAACCAATTGCTAATGATCTATCAATTCCATCAACAGAGGGTGCTCCTATCCCTGTCAATGAAGTTAACCCTTCAGTTTCTATGTCCTTAAGTCAAGAAGCACCTGCTGCTGATCACTCTGTCTCATCAACAAATCATCAATCATCGAGTGTACATCATGGAATTGTGTCTGGCACCTATGATGGAGATAATCCCTTTGCTACCCCTAAAGATGCCCCATTTGAAAACATATTTTCTCTTGAATCATCATCAGAACCATCTTCATCAGGAGAAATCAACTCTGCTACTTCACTTTCTCAACAACAACCACACGAACACCTTAGAAAATGGACACATGATCATCCATTGGACAACATCATTGAAATCCTCTCGTCCAAAGTATCCACTGTAAACAACTTGCAAGCGATGCCTTATGGTGCTTCTTCAACTCCGTACTATCCAAGGTCGAACCCGAAGATGTTAAAGCGCCATGAGTGAAGACAATGGTTCAATGCCATGCAAGAAGAAATTCATGAGTTTGATCGACTAGATGTATGGGAATTAGTACTTACTTTGACGTGCTATGATCATTGCTCTAAAGTGGATCTTCAAAGTAAAACTTGATGAGCATGGTGATGTGTTAAAGAACAAGGCTCGATTAGTTGCAAAGGATATCGTCAAGAGGAGGGTATTGACTTTGAAGAATCATTTGCTCCGGTTGCACGTATCGAGGCAATCGAATCTTCACGGCTAATCTTTGAAAGTAAGAACATGGTTGTCTATCGATGGATGTAAAGACGGCTTTTCTTAATGGAGATCTTAAAGAAGTCGTATCGTCGACCAACCGCAAGGTTTTGTGAATCGAGCATCCTACTCATGTCTATCGCGAAGAAGGCCCTTTACGGTTTGAAGCAAGCTCCAAGGGCATGGTATGATACGTTAACAAAGTTTCTTCTATCTACCGGATTCAACAAAAGGAGCAGTTGATCCAACATTGTTCACCGTAATGTCGCAAACATTTAATTCACGTTCAAATTTATGTTGATGATATTATTTTGCCTCGACCGACCCTAATGAATGTGACCGTTTTCTAATGAGATGGGTTCCAAATTTCAAATGTCTATGATGGGACAAATGTCATTTTCTTGGGATTACAAATTTCACAAAGTCCGAAGGCATTTTTATAAATCAATCTAAATATGCAAATGAGATTTTAAAGAAATTTGGATTTGATTCTTGTGACCTGTTGACACTCCAATGATAGGCGTACTAAAGCGGATGAGGACCACTTAGGGATCATAGTAGATCAAGCGAAATATAATAGTATGATTGGATCCACGATGTACCTTACAACCGATGAACCGGATATTCTGTCATTGTTTGCATGTGTGCTAGATACCGTGCTAAGCCTACCAAAAAGCACCTGAAGCGGTTAAGCGGTCTTCGGTATCTCCAAGGAACCATCAATATGGGATTTTGGTACCGAAGGACACCGGTATGTCACTAACGACCTATGCGAGATGTTGATCATGCGGGATGTCAAGATACACGTCGAAGCACGTGCGGAGGTGCTCGGTTTTGGGTGATAAGCTTGTGAGTGGTCTTCTAAGAAAGAAATGAGTACTTCTATATCCTCTACGAGGTTGAATACATAGCCATGTCATCTTGTTGTGCTCAAATCCTATGGATGAGATCCCAATTATCTGACTATGGCTTTGAATTCAACAAAATCCCTCTGTATTGTGATAACAAAAGTGCCATTGCTCTCTCATGCAACAACGTACAACACTCAAGAGCAAAGCACATCGACATTCAACATCATTTCATCAGGGAGCAAGTGGAAAATGGTGTGGTGGAACTTTATTTTGTGAGGTCTGAATACCAACTAGCAGACATCTTCACCAAAGCTCTTCCTAGAGAATGTTTTGAGTTTATCCTCCCACGACTTGGTCTAAAGAGTCTACAACCGGAAACACTTAAACGTCTTCAAGAGGAAGAAGAGGAGTAAAAGGTTTTTCTTCATCCATCTCTTGTAAATAGTTATTCTAAAAGCAAAATACAAAATTTTAAAACCAACAAAAAGCAAATAGAAAAATATAAAACTTTAAAAAATCCATAAAAATTTGAAAAACTCGAAAAATCTAAAAAATATTGTCTTTTTGTCATGTTTTCCCTGATTCGACATCATCTACGGACTTTGTGTTGACATTCAAAGAATGTCACGGGTTTTTAGATGTTCTTCGAATGTACATAATCTGTTTAAATATATATATATATATATATATATATATATATATATATATATATATATATATATATATATATATATATTGAGAGAAAGTGAAACAAAGGCTTATAGTCATTTCAGTCTATAACCCGTTTTTACAGAAAGAACAGAGCCATGCTTTATCTTATCTTTCAAATCTCATGCTCTGATTCTAAAAACAAATATTTGTTATCTTATTGAAAACTATTAAAATAACTCGATCTCAATTTTTGAAAATCATCTGGACTTGACATCTGTCAAAATCTCTATCTCTCAATCAACAACTTATGTCATTGATTGGGAGGAGAATGATTTCATTTTAAATCAAAAGGTTATTTGTCATACAATTGGTTCAGACCAAGGTTTATGTCATGTTTTCAAAAAGATACTCAAGCGTGTTTTTGGAGTTTAAAGTCTCAGCTTTGATCCTTATCGGTTAGATGTTGTCATAAGCAAGTCACAATTCTCCTCAAAAAGCTTTCAAAATCAATTTAAATCTACAGAGATCACAAATCTCAAATGATTTGAAAATTATGATCGGGGGAGAATTTGTGATTTAAATTGGATTTAAACAAATAATTCGATAAATGGTGTTATAGTGATCTACAAGCTCTCCTCCCCACATGTGCCAAACGATTTCAAATTTCCCATGCACATGTTGAGGGGAAGCATCTATTTCAAACCAAAAAGGATTGAAACGTGATTGATTTATTTCAAATGTGCAGGTTTTCCCTAATATGTGCAAAACACTTTCAAATCTTTATGCACATATTGATGGGGAGCAACTTTTTGAAAACCACATCCTTTCCAAAATTATCCTTAACAAAGTATGAAAAATACTAATTTGATCAGGAAAGTGATGTTGATATCTTTTAGAAAAATGGTAATCAAAGAAGTGAATCCTTCCTCTTGCCTCCATGTGCCAAAACTATTTCAAATACATGATGTACATGTTGAGGGGGAGATCTTTTTCTAAAAATATCAAAAACAATTCAGGTACAAAATGCTTTGATAATATATCACAAGTATCTGGATTGACTTTCAAATGGTTCCAATGGGAGATGAACAATACCAAATAGACCAACCAAATTTACTTTATGTATGGTGATATAAGGATGGTTAGGTTAGGTATTCGTTCCCACTATCCCCCTTGAGCGGAGGGATCTACCAGTGGACAATCCACTAGATAGTGTAGAGTCCTTAGGTATGATGAAAAAGAAGAAAAGTGAGATATGGGAAGAGTGCGGACTGAGAAAGAGCTAGAACTCGAATATACCCAACAAGGTTCTAGTTATGAAGTCTCGGTAAGCACTGAAGGGGTTGAAGAATGAAAAAGAATTGAATGAGAAAAGCGTGAAAATAAATAGCCCTCCAATTATTCAAACTTAGGGCAGAAACCGGGTTCAATACATATGCTACTGGTTGTTACTAAGGTAACACCGGTATAGAAGACAAGACGTCATAGACCTAGTGTCGCACTGCACTTCAACTTCTCAAACCACTCAAGTTCCTCTTAAAAGGACTTGTTTCATTCTCACTGGGAACCTACATAATCTATCGACTTTCTCTTAGAGTTTGTCGATATTGAAGAAGGAGACCCTCTCCCTAGTCTCCGGCATAGGAACCTAATGTGCACAATTGAGTCTAGAGCCACGAGATCATCAAATAAATCTCATTAGGACACTGTCAATGAAGACTCTCTGTTTCACACTATGTGGAAAGAGAGTTTATATCTTAAGAGTTCTACGCATTATCCTTATGGTATTGCCAGAACATCTGAGTGATATGCAAACATATTTACAATGAAGATGGAAAGGCTTCTAGAGCCAACATCAAACAAGCTCTTCGTAGGTGGCATGTGAGATCTATCCAATAGATCAAACATGTGACAACTGAACAGAAAAAATGGGGCAATTCAAACTTATGAATAATTCCTGGTTCAGGTTATGGATTGACGGATACCTTTGAAAAACCGGTCGGTGTGCTTAAAAACTCTTTTCTTTAGCACATCGACTGTGTATTAATATTTCAAATATAAAAGGTGTTTATGATTGATAATTAATTTTTCTCAAAAACCTTCGTTGTACTACAAAAACACTTTATTGAGCAGTACTCGATTGTTTTTTTTCAAATCTATTTTCATCAATCAGTGAATCTCAAATTCGCTGGTTCACTCACTCCGTGTTGTCTTCTTTGAGGCGTTCGGTTTGAGAACGACTAGAGCATTGCGAAACCCCGCCAAGGAGATTCTTGGATTTATACCGATCACGGGCATTACTTGTCTCGATCAACGGGAACCGTGGGCGTGTACCTCAATTCAATGAAAGTGATCAAAGACACTTTCGTGCGCTTTATTGCTAACTGTTGTATGCAGGTACGCCCGACGTGTTCAGCTGATCAGAATCGAGAGGTCAATCCATAGCCGCATGCTCACGCATCACATTCATATCTAAAGAAATCATGATAAGTGCATCGACAACTCTGATATTTTCACTCCATGCTTCTGTTACGCTGCTGCAAATATCATGAATCATCTAAAGCTTCCGCTACTCTGATAAGAAGAAATCATGATCCAGAATGTGAGCATATCGGTCCAAATGTCATAACATCACATAATGTCTACACCACAAAGGAAGAGTCAGAGATTTATGGTAACTGATGATCTCAAAGCTGGCTCAAAACTCATGATCACGTGGATCAGTTAAAGACCTCCACTTGGATTTTCCAAACATGCAAAATGAAGAATCAAAGACTACGAGCTACGAGCAAAGAAAATTAACAAGAATCCAAGAACAATCTTAATGTAATATCTGCTTTGTATTCAATGTAATTTGAGGTGACCTCCTGTGGGAGATTGTTAGGATTTAGTAAATCCGGTTATTAAAGTGTCGGTCACCTCAAGTATATGTAATCGTTAGAAAGCTCGTAGTCGTAGTTATTTAATGTTAGGAAGTATTTAGTTAAGTAACACCGTGGAGGACGGACGGGTCTTTACCCACTATATGCGTGATCCACAGCCCGTAGGTGGCGTTTATGTAAGTAACTATAAATACCCTCTACCTCACAAGGTAGAGGGTTGGAGCTCATAATATACTTTTACTTTCTCTCACTAAGTTCCCAAACCTCTAACTCTTTCTCTCTCTAAAACCTAATATAATACGCCTCATATTGATCATGGTTTGATGTGATTGTGAAATCCAATATGTTACAATATATTTATCAAAAAACAAAATACAAAAATATAAAACCAATAAAAGGAAAATAGAAAAATATAAAATTTTCAAAAAAAAAATAAAAAATAAAAAAAATTGTTTTTCTTAAGACATGGCTTCTGGTATCGATAACGTCTACGGTCTTAGAAATGTCATTCAATAATGGCACGGGACCATAGATGAAGTTCGAGCAGGAGGTGTATATATTCTTTTTCCAAAACATGTCTTAAAATATGGCTTGCAGTTATTTCAGACTGTAACCCGTGCTTTACCATGGTTTGCTATTATTTTAGATAGCAACCCGCTCTTCAAGGAAGGAAAGTGCTGCGCTAAACCAATTTTCAAAAAATTTCGAGCACTTATCCTAAAACAAAATGAGGAAAGTATGTTGAAGGACTGCTGTTCCTACTCAAATATTTTTCCTTCTAAAATTCTTCAGAAAAATATTTGTTTTAACAAAATGGTGGTAAATGAGTTGCTTGAAAATCAATCAGAATCAAGTTTTCATAAATTTGCAAAACCCAATCAATGATTTCAGCTTATTTAATTTTTTTGATAGAATGAGTCATTGATTGAGGGGGAGAATGTTTTCAAATTTATATCATCTATCGAGCTCATCTAAACTATCCTACGTGCTTTACTGAAAATGATAGTTGCCTATATCGAAGGACTAGGAATTTAGGATATGATTAGTAGAATTAGATGATTAGAGTTTGATAAACATATAATTCCCATGCCTTTGTATGATCTGATTGATATGTTGGATTGACTTTTATTAGTCGATTTCTGTTTGGGTGATGTCGACCACCATATATCTGTATGTATGTCCACTAACATATGCAGATAAGATGGTTCATAAGATTGTTCCCGATCCGGATCCCACAAATGAAGATGATTGATTGCCGAAAGGAAAGGGTGACTATATCTTGGGTCGACAAAAGAAGAAACAGAGCTTAATTAGATCTCTCTATCGATAGTTGGCACAATAGATGCAACATTAGAGGTCTCACTGCATCAACATATGGTTTTCTTCAAGCCTTACAGCAACAACAGAAGCTTCTCAACCACCTAACGTATCTTTGTGCAGGACAAGTAGTGAATAATACCATTTTTACAAAATTTAATAAAATTGTTTTGAAAATGGAAAAATATTGTTTTAAAAATAAATTGAACTTAAATATTGGAAATCAACCGGACTTTATTTTTTCAAATCTTAAGTCACTCAATCAACGATTACGATCATCGATTGAGGGAGAGAGTGATTTCAATATTAAATATTTTCAAACGATATTTCATCAACAGAGTCCATTTTGTACAATTTAAAGTGGTGATCTAAAGATTTAATGTTATGTCATGGTATGATTTTCTTTAAAACTCAAAGATCTTTTAAAATGAAATTTTTTCTGTTCTTGTTTGATTGTGAAATTGTTTTATTTTACTTAAAGATCTTTTAAAACTATCATACCTGACACTAACAATCTTTATTGTCTAAAATTGGTCCTTATCAGTCAATTTTCAAAATTAAATCTGGCCACTTTCCCCAAACTTTTCAAAATAATTTAAATCAATTGGGACCACAAATCTCAAAAGGTTTGAAATTTTTGATCGGGGGAGAGATCGTGATTTAAATCTCAAATTTGTTTAGTCCTTTAAAGGCACTCCTGCCTCCATGTGCCAAACGATTTCATATACATGATGCACATGATTGAGAAGGAGCATTTACCCAAAAACAAGATGAGTATTTAAACCAGGCCACATTTTCTCCCAATGTTTTCTAAACCTGATTAAATCACTTGAGATCCAAAATCTCAAAGGGTTTGATATTTTTGATCGGGGGAGAATTTGTGATTTAATTATGAAATCTGATAAATGATGATTAATTTGATTCAAAAGTGCAGGCTGCTCTCCCATATGTGCTAAACGCTTTCGAATCTCGAAGCACATATTGAGGAGGAGCATTTCAAAAGAAAACAAACTCTCAAGGTACAATGATTTCTATGTTTCAACATAAGTACCTTGATTGATTTTCTAATGGTTTCTATTGGCAATCGTGAAAGTACTTCGAAAACCTCCTGCCTCTATGTGTTAAATGATTTCAAATAACCAACGCACATTTTGAGGGGGAGAATTTACCATGAAAATCAAAAGGCTTTTTCTAAGGAAATTGTGATCTAGAAATTATTTCAAAGAACTCTTGCCTCCATGTATTAAACAATTTCAAAATCAGATGCACATGTTGAGGGGGAGCATTTCTAAATGATCAAAAACAATTAAGATACAAAATGCGTTGATATTATATCACAAGTACCTGATTGGTTTTTCCAAATGATTTTTCAATTGGTTTCGAGAAGGAATGAACTGTACCAAAAGACCGACCATCTTACTTTATGCATTGGAGTTATAAGGATGATATGGTTAGGTATTAGTTCCCACGATCCAGCCAGAACCGGAGGGATTTACCCAGGGACAATCCACTAGATAGTGTAGAGTCCTTAGGTATATTGAAAAAAGGAGAAAAGTGAGAAATGGGAAGAGTGCGGACTGAGATAGAGCTAGAACTGGAATAAACCCAACAAGGTTCTAGTAATGAAGTCTCGGTAAGCACTGAAGGGGTTGAAGAATGAAAAAGAATTGAAAAGTGAAAAGGGTGAAAAGAAATAGCCCTCCAATAATTCAACCTTAGGGCAGTAACCGGGTTCAATACATATGCTACTGGTGGTTACTAAGGTAACACTGGTAGTGAAGACAAGACGTCATGGACCAAGTGACGCACTGCACCTAACTTCCCAAGCTACTCAAGTTCCTCTTAAAAGGACTTGTTTCATTCTTACGGGGAACCAACATTATCTATCGACTTTTTATTAGAGATTGTTGATATTGAAGAAGGAGACCCTCTCCCTAGTCTCCGACATAGGAACCAAATGTGCATAATTGAGTCTAAAGCCAAGAGATCATCCACAATATCTCATTAGGATACAAAATTACTGAAGACTTGTTGTTTCACACAATGTGGAAAGTAAATATATATTGAGAGTCCTACGCGTTATCCTTGTGGTATTGCCAGAACATCCGAGTGATATGTAAAAGTATTCATATTGAAGATATAAATCCTTCTAGAGCCAACATTAAACAAGCTCTTGGTGGGTGACATGTGAGATCTTTTCAAAAGATCAAGCTTGTGACAACTAGATAGAAACGATGGGGCGATTCATTCTTAAATCAACCTTGGTCTAGGAATGGAATTGGCGAATACTTTTGGAAAAACCGTTCGATGTGCAAATCTTCTTTTCTCTAGCACATCGAATGTGTATTCATGTTTTTTAAACACAAAAGGTATATCTGATTAAAAAAAATAATTTTGGAAAAACCGTTCGATGTGCGAATCTCTTCTTTTCTCTAGCACATCGAAGGTGTATGACATGTCAGCAGGTCAAGATAGAGCATCAACGAGCTAGTGGTCTACTTCAGCCTTTGGAGATTCCTACTTGGAAGTGGGAAGAGATTTCTATGGATTTTGTCACCGGTTTGCCTCTCACTCGTAAAAGACATGATGCGATTTGGGTGGTCGTTGATCGGCTAACCAAGTCTGATCATTTCTTACCCATCCGTACCGGAGATAGTGTTAGTAAGTTGGCAGAGATCTTTCAGCAAGAAATCGTTCGACTCCATGGTACTCCTACAGCGATTGTGTCAGATAGAGATCCTCGTTTCACGTCTCGTTTTTGGAAGAGTTTGCATAAGGCTTGGGGTACTCATCTTAAGTTCAGTACGGCGTTTCATCCTCAGACAGATGGTCAGTCGGAAAGGACCATCCAGACCTTGGAAGACATGTTGCGAGCATGTGCTTTAGAGTGGACCGGGAGTTGGGATGAGTATTTATGCTTGGTGGAGTTTGCCTACAACAATAGTTGGCATGCTAGCATCAAGGCTGCACCTTATGAACTGTTATATGGGAGGAAATATAGAGCACCTATTTGTTGGGACGAAGTAGGTGAGCGTTTGATTGAGGGGCCTGAGATTATTGAGATCACTAATGAGAAGGTGGCAGTCGCTAGGGAGAAGTTAAAGGAGGCTCGTACGCGGCAAAAGAGTTATGCAGATAAACATCGTCGTGATTTGGAGTTTTAGGTTGGTGATCGGGTATTTCTGAAAGTGTCGTCTTTTCGGGTGTTAAACATTTTGAATTAAAGGAAACTCGGTCCTCGTTTTATTGGGCGTTTGAGATTCTCGGCGCATCGAGAGAGGTTTCTTATCGTTTGGCTCTTCCGCCGCAGCTATCGCATGTGCACGACGTTTTCATGTATCTCTTTGAGGATACAACTACCATCCTTGCATGTTGCCTCATATCCATTTGATCGATTCACCGATATGTCTCTTTCGGAGGAACCCAAGCTATTTTGGATCGGCAAGATCGAGTCATGAGAAACAAAGTAATTCCGTTTGTTAAGATTCTTTGGAAGAATCACCCAGAGCGTGAAGCTACCTGGGAGACCGAGGAATTTATGCGAGCTAGTTATCCACATTTCTTTTCATCATCGGGTATGTCTTCGTTTATTGCTTCGTTTCCTTTTCAATTTTCGAGGACGCAAATTTTCATTTTAGAGGGGAAGAGTTGTAAAACCCTAAAATCTCAAATCGCGTGAAATGACAATTTTGCCCTCCAACTTAAAATTTTACCAACTCGGAAAACACGTCAACATCGTTTAACAAATTATATCATTAATAATATTCCCACATTATGAAAGTAAGTAACTTATGATATAAATTAAAGGAACATAAATAATTATACTCTAAGTATCAAATAAACATGTAAATGGTACACAATTAACCTAGACTTGAAACAAGACTATATACATGATTGAAAGATAACTTGGAAAGTCTATGAAATGGTCTTGGTTACCCCTTGATGGCCGGCCCCTATCCCTTCCCCATTTAATCACCATATCAATTATAATTAATCACATTTATCTCTTCATTTCATTTCAAAAACACACATTGAAAAACCCTAGCTCTCTCTTTTCATCAATAGTGGCGGCACCATTTTAATTTCATCATTTCATCCGAAAATCATTCAAACCAAGGTGTTCCTAGGAGGCTTGTGATCGTGGGTAATCGATTGGTGGACGTGGTGATTGTGTTTGGGTCGAATTAAAGCTTGGACGTGGGTATTTACTTGTGGTCGTGGGGTATTATAACCAAGGAAAGGCTTGGTGTGATCGTGGTGGTTTGATTTTTGTTTTCTTGTCTCGTACACGCTACTAGGGTAACGTATCATCATCTCACGTCTCTTCCTTTTTGTTTTCCTTGATCAATTCGTGGCTTTGAATGTTTCTAGGGCTTGTAATACGTAAAAGATATCACATAAAATCATGAGTACTTTTGTCACATAAAATGATAACACAAGTATACATAAAAACCTTGATTCTAATTCTATATAATTCGAATGATATGTGATATGAATATGAATATGAAACTTATTTTGAGTCTTTCATATAAGTCGACATATGTATGTTGGTTAAGGGTTTAATGAGCTTATGAATTTTATGATTACGTATATGATAAATGGAATTGTTAACAAATGATTTATGAGTGTGTTTCGGTTAAAACATGGGCGTACACAATGGATTTGATGAAGGGTGTCTCGAATTGAATATGTTATCACATAAGGAGTCTTGTAATCTTGTATTAATCGAGCTAAAATGGTTTAGAACGGATTCGTTAATCATAACCTAAAACTAGGGTTTGTAATTACATGATTTAATAAAGTTAAGGGGTTGTTTTGTAAATTATGAAACTTAATGGATTAACTTGTTAATATACTAACTAAATGGATTAAATGAGTAAAATGAGTAAACTTACTATATTTACACTTTTAACCCTATACTTTGCAATATTAACATTTTAAACCCTAAACTTTTGTAACTTGTCATAAATGATCCTTAAATCATAATAATACTCATTTTCATTTATTAACTTGAGATAAGTAACTAAACCTGCTAATTATGGAAAGTTACTAAAAATAGAAACCTGCCTAAAATAGAAAGTTTTCTAAAATAGAAAGTACTTAAAATGGAAAGATTACTAAAATGGGAAACTTGCTAAAAATGGAAAGCCGTCTTAAACGAGTGTTTCTGATTCTTATAGAACGTTATCTAATTCATATAGGTTCCGGGCGACGTGATTGATCTCCTTTCTTGACTTTACTTTCATTGTTGATTGCTTGAATAAGGTATGATATTCGACCTTTCTCATAAGGTTTCTCATGATCTCTTTGCATCTTTGATCTCTTGCCAATTTGATATTGAACCTTTGCTCGCTATTGAACTATTGATATTTGAACCCTTGATATTGATCCTTTGCTATTTGAACCTTTGATAATTGAACCATTGATATTGGACTATTGATTTGATTTGTGAAGCGCTAATATTGGACCTTTGATATTGATTGAACCCTATACGTACACTTTGACTGTCGATTGATACCGAGCCATTAACTAGGCATGGGGTTCCATGTCCGTGTCATTGATGCACCAATGGCATGACTCAGTGTGGATGAGTGATGTTCCACACCGTCCCCATTTTGTATTGATTATGCGCGCTCGGATATATTGTATGGCCACTATTTGTTTTAGGGGCGTATGGATGCATCCTAGATTTGTATTGTATTGTATTGATATTGATATATTGTTTTGGTGATGTGGTGAGTGTGTGCAATACACCCCCTCACATTTTGGGAGTTGATCACTCCATTGGCTACTTGAGGACTCCCCTCTTATTGGTTTGGTATTCCGAGGTCACCCCTCCGAATACAATGGTTACTACAGGATACTATGGATATATGATTTGATTTGGTTTGTTTTGTTGGCTCGTGGTGGAAAACTGACCTTCCTTTCCTTTGTTTCATTTACCTACTCTATATTGTTTCATATCATTCTTATCATATTTATCTGGCCTTCGGTTCTATTATTGCTTTTGTATTGTTATATCATTCTTTGGGCTTTTAAGCTCACCGCATTTCTTTTCTGCGGCGGGTTATTAAGCTAGGAGTGGGGCTTTTCTTGGGATTGAGAGTAGGATGCTATTAAGGACTTGCCTTAGTTATCTTAGACTTTGTTTACCATTGTTATTTGTTTTGGAGACTTAGACTTTGTATCGTTTCTTTTCCTTTGGACATCCTTTGGGAGCTTTTGTACCGTTCAAGTCGTGTTGACTTGTTACCTTTTGATTATTATTATAAGACTTCCGCTTGCATGGTTTATATGTATTGTTCTGATTTGACTCCATAAATGTGATACTTCTACCCTTATCGGGTTGGGGTGTTACAATTATGGTATCAGAGACCAGGTTTACGACTTGTAGTCAGGACCTGTGACATATGGATCCTAAGCGTTAACCCGTAGAGCTTAAGATTTGATTGGTGAGATTTGGGTAGATTCTAGGCTCATTATCGTCATTTCCGTTCATGATCTTCATCCTTTTTCCTAACCTTTGCTAATCGTTTAATGAACTCTTCAGATGGTCCAAACTCGAAGGAATGGTGACGACAACGGGGATGGACATCCTAACTTTGAAGCTTTGGCTCTAGCCACTGCTATGCCCGAGATAGTGGCTACCATCACTAATAACGTTCGGAACGGTGCTAGCTCTTCTGGTGGGGATAATGGTGGGGGTACTAACCCACCTACACCCATTCATGTTTGGATCGAACGCTTCAACAAACTTAAGCCACTTCCTTTTCGCTCGGCAGCTTCATCTAATGATGCGGAGGACTGGATTACGCACATGGAAAAGCTTTTCAATGTGCTGGGTTGTAGTGAGGAGGTGAAAACCCGGCTTGCTACCTTCAAATTCGAGGGTGATGCCCTAAACTGGTGGAAGGCCTATCTCTTGTCCAAAGAAGAGAACTTCATTGATACTTGTGCTTGGAATACCTTGAGGACATCTTCTACAAACAAGATTTCCACGAGTCAAAGCAAGCAACGATATGAAAGGGAGTCTGAAGCCATACATCACCGGAGAAGGAAAATTCTCACAAGTATATGCAACGATTTATGAGGATGGTTGGGTTTGTAGGTACTGCTGCTTCTTGGAGATGCTCGTCGTCGAGCTCGTAAGTTCAAATGGGGTTAAAGAAGTGGGTGTTGGATAGGGTGATTAATACTGAGTATGCGGAGGTGGCTGCAGTTGCGGATGCTGCCCGCAACATAGAGTTATTGCATGAGGAGCAGGGTTACAACAAGAGGAACAAGGATGGGGATCGTATTCATTCTCGGGGTCGACAGGACCATACTCAGGATTCCAGGGGTCGTCAGGACCACAGTTCCGATCAGAGGGGTCGTCAGGACCAGGCACAGGGAGTTAAAGGTCGGTACGACCGTAGCTATGACTCGAGACAGCAGGGCAATCAGCGGAGATTTGATAGATCGGGTGACGATCGTAGGGGTCAGAGTGGCAGTTTTCAGAGACAGCATCGGGATCAGTCATCTCGCAGCACTTATCATGATCGTTCGGCGACATCTTCTTCCCAGAGGAGGACTTCTGAGGTGCTACCTCCTCCTCCCAAGTGTGTTACGTGTGGTAAGCCGCACCCAGGTGTCTGTCGTAGGATTACCGGAGGTTGTTATCATTGTGGGGAGACAGATCATAGGGTGAAGGACTGCCCCAAACAGGCATCGGTTACTCCTTCGAACTACATCAAACCACCTCCCACCACTGGACGAGTGTATTCAGTCACTCGAGATCAGGCAGACAAGGCGTCAGGTACTATTATAGGCACTATTTATTTTGGTGATTCCACTTCTTTTGTTTTGTTTGATACTGGCGCGACACATTCTATCGTATCGGTAAACTTTGCTAAGAAGCTCAAATTATCTCCAACACCACTAATGAATCAATTATCTATATCAACCCCTATGAAAAATCATGTACTTATTAACCATGAATATGTGAACTGTCCTCTACGTTTCGATGATGGTATTCGTTCGGCTAATGTACTTCCTCTGGATATGTCTGATTTTGATATTATATTGGGTATGGACTGGTTGGCCTTGCATAGGGCTACCATTGATTGTCATGCTCGTAATGTTATCTTCGGTAATGTTCATCATCCTAATTTTGTATACCATGGTGCTCAACCACTCAAGTCGGTTAAGATCATCTCGGCTATGAAAGCCCGCACTCTCATTTCTCATGGTTGCCTTGGTTTTCTGGCATCCATCAAAGATACTTCTTCGGAAGTTCCGACTATAGAAAGTCTTTCTGTGGTGCGCGAATTCTCTGACGTTTTCCCTAATGAACTTCCTGGCATTCCTCCGGCTAGGGAAGTTGAATTTGGCATTGATTTGATTCCTGGTGCTGAACCTATATCTAAAGCTCCTTACCGAATGGCACCGATTGAATTGAAAGAGTTGAAAGAACAGTTGCAAGAACTATTGGAGAACGACTTTATTAGACCCAGTGTTTCACCTTGGGGTGCACCTGTATTATTTGTTAAGAAGAAGGATGGGAGTATGAGATTATGTATTGATTACCGCGAGCTGAACCGTATCACTATCCGTAACCGTTATCCTCTTCCTCGCATTGACGACTTGTTTGACCAATTGCAAGGCGCAAAATTCTTCTCTAAGATTGATCTGAGGTCCGTTTATCATCAATTACGTGTGAAGGAGCAAGATGTTCCTAAGACCGCGTTTCGTACTCGTTATGGCCATTATGAGTTTCTGGTTATGCCATTTGGTTTGACTAATGCGCCTGCCGTCTTTATGGATCTTATGAATCGTGTTTTCCACGAGTACCTCGATAAATTTGTAATCGTCTTCATCGATGACATCCTTGTGTATTCTAGGAGTGAGGCCGAGCACGAGCAGCATCTTCGTATTGTATTAGAGGTTCTTCGACAGCAGTAGTTGTACGCAAAATTTTCTAAGTGTGAATTCTGGTTGAGCCAAGTCGCTTTCCTTGGTCACGTGGTGTCTACTGATGGTATCAAGATGGACACATCTAAAGTAGAGGCTATCACAAAATGGCCGAGACCTACTACTGTGACGGAGATTAGGAGTTTTCTGGGGCTTGCTGGTTATTACCGTCGTTTTGTTGAGGGTTTCTCTAAATTGGCGTTACCGTTGACACAATTGATGAGAAAAGGAGAAAAGTTTGAATGGATGGAGGAGCGCGAACAGAGTTTTGAGGAGTTGAAAGCGGAGGTTGGTTATGCGCTTTGTTTGACACTTCCATCGGGTTCGGAGGTTTTCAGATTTATAGCGACGCGTCTAAGAAAGGGTTGGGTTGTGTATTTATGCAGCACGGTAAGGTGATTGCCTATGCTTCGAGGCAATTGAAATCGTATGAGGAGAATTACCCTACGCATGATTTGGAGTTGGCTGCGGTGGTTTTTGCCTTAAAGATTTGGAGGCATTACTTGTACGGCAAGTCGTGTGATATCTTTACTGACCACAAAAGTTTAAAGTATATATTCACACAAAAGGAGCTCAATATGAGACAGCGGAGATGGCTAGAGCTTCTTAAGGATTATGACACGAACATCCAGTATCATCCGGGTAAGGCTAATGTGGTTGCTGATGCACTAAGCCGAAAGTCGGGTATGATTGCTAGTTTGGAGATCGAACCCAGGGTTCTTCACGATCTTGAGCTTATGGATGTGGAATTTTGTTTCCGAGGTTATGATGGTTATTGGGCTAGTATGAAGGTGGAGTCCAACATCATTTTGCGGATTAAGGAAGCTCAAAAGGATGACGGTGAGCTTTGGTCTATTGTTCAGAACATTGAGGAAGGGAAACAATCGGAGTTTCGGGTTGATAGCTCTGGTGTGGTATGGTTTGGTGACTGGCTTTGTGTTCCTAATGATCCTGATTTGCATGAGACGGTGTTGTCTGAAGCTCACAGTTCTCCATTCACTATTCATCCGGGTTCTACTAAGATGTACCGAGATCTTAAGCAGCATTTCTGGTGGAATGGCATGAAACAGGATGTGGCTTTGTATGTTTCTAGGTGTATGACATGTCAGCAGGTCAAGATAGAGCATCAACGAGCTAGTGGTCTACTTCAGCCTTTGGAGATTCCTACTTGGAAGTGGGAAGAGATTTCTATGGATTTTGTCACCGGTTTGCCTCTCACTCGTAAAAGACATGATGCGATTTGGGTGGTCGTTGATCGGCTAACCAAGTCTGCTCATTTCTTACCCATCCGCACGGAGATAGTGTTAGTAAGTTGGCGAGATCTTTCAGCAAGAAATCGTTCGACTCCATGGTACTCCTACAGCGATTGTGTCAGATAGAGATCCTCGTTTCACGTCTCGTTTTTGGAAGAGTTTGCATAAGGCTTGGGGTACTCGTCTTAAGTTCAGTACGGCGTTTCATCCTCAGACAGATGGTCAGTCGGAGAGGACCATCCAGACCTTGGAAGACATGTTGCAAGCATGTGCTTTAGAGTGGACCGGGAGTTGGGATGAGTATTTATGCTTGGTGGAGTTTGCCTACAACAATAGTTGGCATGCTAGCATCAAGGCTGCACCTTATGAACTGTTATATGGGAGGAAATATAGAGCACCTATTTGTTGGGACGAAGTAGGTGAGCGTTTGATTGAGGGGCCTGAGATTATTGAGATCACTAATGAGAAGGTGGCAGTCGCTAGGGAGAAGTTAAAGGAGGCTCGTACGCGGCAAAAGAGTTATGCAGATAAACATCGTCGTGATTTGGAGTTTTAGGTTGGTGATCGGGTATTTCTGAAAGTGTCGTCTTTTCGGGGTGTTAAACATTTTGGAATTAAAGGGAAACTCGGTCCTCGTTTTATTGGGCCGTTTGAGATTCTCGAGCGCATCAGAGAGGTTTCTTATCGTTTGGCTCTTCCGCCGCAGTTATCGCATGTGCACGACGTTTTTCATGTATCTCTTTTGAGGGGATACAACTACCATCCTTTGCATGTTGTCTCATATCCATTTGATCAGATTCAGCCTGATATGTCTCTTTCGGAGGAACCCGAAGCTATTTTGGATCGGCAAGATCGAGTCATGAGAAACAAAGTAATTCCGTTTGTTAAGATTCTTTGGAAGAATCACCCAGAGCGTGAAGCTACCTGGGAGACCGAGGAATCTATGCGAGCTAGTTATCCACATTTCTTTTCATCATCGGGTATGTCTTCGTTTATTGCTTCGTTTCCTTTTCAATTTTCGAGGACGAAAATTTTCATTTTAGAGGGGAAGAGTTGTAAAACCCTAAAATCTCAAATCGCGTGAAATGACAATTTTGCCCTCCAACTTAAAATTTTACCAACTCGGAAAACACGTCAACATCGTTTAACAAATTATATCATTAATAATATTCCCACATTATGAAAGTAAGTAACTTATGATATAAATTAAAGGAACATAAATAATTATACTCTAAGTATCAAATAAACATGTAAATGGTACACAATTAACCTAGACTTGAAACAAGACTATATACATGATTGAAAGATAACTTGGAAAGTCTATGAAATGGTCTTGGTTACCCCTTGATGGCCGGCCCCTATCCCTCCCCCATTTAATCACCATATCAATTATAATTAATCACATTTATCTCTTCATTTCATTTCAAAAACACACATTGAAAAACCCTAGCTCTCTCTTTTCATCAATAGTGGCGGCACCATTTTAATTTCATCATTTCATCCGAAAATCATTCAAACCAAGGTGTTCCTAGGAGGCTTGTGATCGTGGGTAATCGATTGGTGGACGTGGTGATTGTGTTTGGGTCGAATTAAAGCTTGGACGTGGGTATTTACTTGTGGTCGTGGGGTATTATAACCAAGGAAAGGCTTGGTGTGATCGTGGTGGTTTGATTTTTGTTTTCTTGTCTCGTACACGCTACTAGGGTAACGTATCATCATCTCACATCTCTTCCTTTTTGTTTTCCTTGATCAATTCGTGGCTTTGAATGTTTCTAGGGCTTGTAATCGTAAAAGATATCACATAAAATCATGAGTACTTTTGTCACATAAAATGATAACACAAGTATACATAAAAACCTTGATTCTAATTCTATATAATTCGAATGATATGTGATATGAATATGAATATGAAACTTATTTTGAGTCTTTCATATAAGTCGACATATGTATGTTGGTTAAGGGTTTAATGAGCTTATGAATTTTATGATTACGTATATGATAAATGGAATTGTTAACAAATGATTTATGAGTGTGTTTCGGTTAAAACATGGGGCGTACAAAATGGATTTGATGAAGGGTGTCTCGAATTGAATATGTTATCACATAAGGAGTCTTGTAATCTTGTATTAATCGAGCTAAAATGGTTTAGAACGGATTCGTTAATCATAACCTAAAACTAGGGTTTGTAATTACATGATTTAATAAAGTTAAGGGGTTGTTTTGTAAATTATGAAACTTAATGGATTAACTTGTTAATATACTAACTAAATGGATTAAATGAGTAAAATGAGTAAACTTACTATATTTACACTTTTAACCCTATACTTTGCAATATTAACATTTTAAACCCTAAACTTTTGTAACTTGTCATAAATGATCCTTAAATCATAATAATACTCATTTTCATTTATTAACTTGAGATAAGTAACTAAACCTGCTAATTATGGAAAGTTACTAAAAATAGAAACCTACCTAAAATAGAAAGTTTTCTAAAATAGAAAGTACTTAAAATGGAAAGATTACTAAAATGGGAAACTTGCTAAAAATGGAAAGCCGTCTTAAACGAGTGTTTCTGATTCTTATAGAACGTTATCTAATTCATATAGGTTCAGGCGGCGTGATTGATCTCCTTTCTTGACTTTACTTTCATTGTTGATTGCTTGAATAAGGTACGGATATTCGACCTTTCTCATAAGGTTTCTCATGATCTCTTTACATCTTTGATCTCTTGCCAATTTGATATTGAACCTTTGCTCGCTATTGAACTATTGATATTTGAACCCTTGATATTGATCCTTTGCTATTTGAACCTTTGATAATTGAACCATTGATATTGGACTATTGATTTGATTTGTGAGCGCTAATATTGGACCTTTGATATTGATTGAACCCTATACTATACACTTTGACTGTCGATTGATACCGAGCCATTAACTAGGCATGGGGTTCCATGTCCGTGTCATTGATGCACCAATGGCATGACTCGGTGTGGATGAGTGATGTTCCACACCGTCCCATTTTGTATTGATTATCGCGCTTGGATATATTGTATGGCCACTATTTGTTTTGCGGGGCGTATGGATGCATCCTAGATTTGTATTGTATTGTATTGATATTGATATATTGTTTTGGTGATGTGGTGAGTGTGTGCAATACACCCCTCACATTTGGGGCTGATCACTCCATTGGCTACTTGAGGACTCCCTCTTATTGGTTTGGTATTCCGAGGTCACCCTCGAATACAATGGTTACTGAGGATACTATGGATATATGATTTGATTTGGTTTGTTTTGTTGGCTCGTGGTGGAAAAGCGACCTTCCTTTCCTTTGTTTCATTTACCTACTCTATATTGTTTCATATCATTCTTATCATATTTATCGGCCTTGGTTCTATTATTGCTTTTGTATTGTTATATCATTCACCTGGGCTTTTAAGCTCACCGCATTTCTTTTCCTGCGGCAGGTTATTAAGCTAGGAGCTGGGGCTTTTCTTGGGATTGAGAGTAGGATGCTATTGAGGACTTGCCTTAGTTATCTTAGACTTTGTTTACCATTGTTATTTGTTTTGGAGACTTAGACTTTGTATCGTTTCTTTTCCTTTGGACATCCTTTGGGAGCTTTTGTACCGTTCAAGTCGTGTTGACTTGTTACCTTTTGATTATTATTATAAGACTTCCGCTTGCATGGTTTATATGTATTGTTCTGATTTGACTCCATAAATGTGATACTTCTACCCTTATCGGGTTGGGGTGTTACAGTAAATCTTAATTTGCTGGTTCACTCACTCTGTGTTGTCTTCTTTGAGACGTTCTGGTTTGAGAACAGCTAGAACAGCTGCAAAACCCCGTCAAGGAGATTCTTGAATTATACCGATCACGAGCGGACTTGTCTCGATCAGCGGGATCGTGGGCGTGTACCTCAATTCAACGAAAGTGATCAAAGACACTTCGTATGTTTTATTGCTAAGCGTTGTTTGCGGTACATTTGGACGGTTGCGGTGATCGAATTGAGAAGTCAATCCAAAGCCGCATGTTCACAGCATCCACACTTAATTAAAGAAATCATGACAAGTGCTTATCTACATAACCTGGCTCTGATAGCTGCAAATATCATGAGCCAGTAAAACTTCCGCTACTCTGATGAAAATATGTCATGATCCAGAAAGTGTGAGCATGTCGGTCCAAAAGTCACAACATCACATGAAGGAAACATAATAAAGGGTGATCCAGAGATTTACTGTGGCTGATGATCTCGAAGAAAGCTCGAAGATCATCAAGATGTGGATCAGTTCAAAGACCTCCACTGAAAGTACAAAATAATCGGACTTTGAAGAATCGCTACTAAAGCACAAAGATTGCGGAACTTGAAGAATTGAAGTCTACAAGCTCAGAACTAAAGACAAAGATAGAATGCTAGGATGCAAAATGTATTTCATGGGGTGACCTCCCTTAGGGGGAGATTGTTAGGAATTGGAAATTTCATAAGGAAGTGTCGGTCACCCCAATTATAGTCTGGCATATGTTAGCTCGTAGACATATCATTATTTACGTTATTTAGTAGTTAATTAGTCAGTTAGTAGCATAGATTAGTTTAGTGTATCACCGTGGAGGAAGGACGGGTCTTTACCCACTGTATGCCTGATCCACAGTCCGACAGGAGGACGTGTAGTATGTAACTATAAATACCCTCTACCTCCCAAGGTAGAGGGTTGGACCTTTCACTCAATATAACCTTCTTTATTTTGTTTACTTTCTCTCTCTAGAAAGGATCCCATCTTCTACTTTCTCTCTCTAAACTCTTGCATAATTCGACCCTTTATGTTATTTGTTATGTGTTTATGAAAACCAATATATTACACCTTCTACTGAAATCTAGTGTACCAAAGGATGAATACATGGGGATGTATTTATAGCCTTATGGTAGATGTCAAGATTACTATGGTTTTCGATGTGGGATTCCATAGTTTCGGCAAAAAACAAGCCTAAAAGAGGATTCCTAAAACCTTCTCTTGGCTTGTTAACTTTTCTTCGTATCCCGTTGACATTTAACAACCGATAGTCACTTCCGATAAGTACTTATCGCTCGTTAAGTCGTTTATTGTGAATTTAATAATTAAACATAATATTTTATATTAACTATTTAAACATCGAGTCTCATACGTAAAGTGTGCAATCCCGCGGTCTCGAGTTCGAATCCGGTCATACACATATTAAATATATCCATAAACCAACAGCTCCCACTTGGAGATATCTTAGTATGCGTAATGACATTGGTTAGCATCTAACAACACGCCAATGACCCCAGAACAACTCGATTATGGTTTTCTGGAAAAACCTTTTGATGATTCATTATCATACTTATCCTTTTGTTTCTAATACCATGTTAATAAGAATATGGATCTCACTCATTTCTTAATTAACTATTATGTTTCTCGCTTTATATGATTGATCAAGATTACCAATTCTTCTGAACATATTCCAGAAGACCTTGGGCATGGCCATGCAAACACCTTGACAACCCTACGAGGGGCCCAACAATATTATACTTCAAAATAAATTTGAAGGAAACAAATCCCATTTTGACTACGAGCAGAATTCATAAATTTCGCAACACTTCTGAAAACAACCCTTATAACTACCAGTTACGTATATCGTTAGATTGCTTCACAGAAATGCACTACATCTATGACATTTCTCTGGTATCTCAAGTCAGAGGATAAATATTCATGATATACTCAATAACTAAGATCCATAAAGTACCATCATGTGGTTGGGATAAGTCCTATACTCAATCCATCAAATATCATCTGAAATTAGTCATGCTACGCATCAATATACTTTCAAGTGTATTCTAACTAATACTCAGATTTGTCTTAATTCAATACCATTCCCATGTTAACTGACTATTTAGAATAACTTAAGTTATTCAAGGATTTAAACATGCAAATATAAGACACAATATTATAAATGACATTAAACGTATAAAGTACTTTAATTCATTATAAATAATAATTGTTTAACATCCTTTATCCAAATACTAAATAGATCAATGCATGATAATTCTTAGTTAATGAATTTTTGCCTGAAGTCATGATAATCATACTTGTTGACAGGGTTTCAACTAACTTTGATCTATAGGAATTTTGAGAATACTTATTTCAAGAATTCAATAAGTGAATTTCTTGTATGTGTTTACACATATATTGATATTGTCATATCATTCCATAAGGTGCGTGACAACCTGAACCACCTTTGATGACAATCATCTTTCAAAACTTAAAAGTTTAAAGTATTCTTTATTCTTTAGTGTATAATTCAACTATGCTCTTAGTTGAGCATAACTAGTCATCATAAAGGATACCGTGACTAGAATTGAGTATCATATCAATTATACTAGCATCATTGTATACAACAATATGCTCTTTGAACATCCGTAAACTTTGAATATTATTTGTTTGGTGCCATTCAAACTTCAAGTTTGTTGACTATGACAATTACACAACAATTGTTGTATAGAATCTGTGAGCAACTCCAGGCTGAGGAATGCAATTCTAAATCCAAACATAAATATTACAATGTTGTTAAATCATCTTGTAATCAAGCATGATACAACAACCTTATACACAACATGATGTACATGATGAATCTTCAAGTTAGACTTTAAGATCTCATTCATATCTTGTCAAAGATATGTATTCATCATGTTCTATTAGACTCATTTATTTACCGCATATGTTTATAATAATAAACATATATTCCAAGGTTGTATGTCTTATTTCCAAATCTTACAAATGAAGTTTCATTCCCAACTAAAACTTAATTTAGATGGAATGTAGTTGCCCATACAACATATACGATTTAAGAAAATAAAAATATAATACTCTCACTAGCTTTCAGAAATACTTATGAGCTATCTTATTTCAATTATTAAACCAAACATGGATTTAATATTAAACATAAGAATCATCTCCTAGATGCATGCATATATCCATTCATGGATTCTTGCTGTTTGTACATATTCAAAGATTATTTGAATTCATAAAACTCCTTTGTATTATCGATCGTCCTCGCAAAAGCAATTCCACAACAAAGAGTTTTTTATATTCATTGTCAAAATTTCATATCAATGAAACTAAGTATGACAATTATAATCTTTATACTTCTATTTAATGTATCTTGAGAAGAATATTCAATCATAGTCAATTGCTTAAGTATGATTAATATTATTGTCACTAGACATGCATTAAATATGTGTACAATATTGTCCATATGATTTCTACACAAAGATTTAAACCACTAGGGTTTCCATCCTTTGAAGACACTCATCTTCATTAAGATAAACCAAGTTTCTAAAGTTGATTATCTTTATGGACAACATCTCTACATTCATAGTATGATTGATTTACCACAATTCAACATTTGGTAAATTCATCATTATGATTAACAGGCTTACCATGATCCTGTAACTCATATTCCTCAGCATATTAAATATCTGAGATATCCTTATGGATCTATGAATGAAAATTCCATCATATTGAGGTCTATCATTTACATGTTTAGCCTCAACATGATATTTGCAAGTGCATTTTAGAATATTATGTATTTTGTAATTTAATCTTTCAAGATCTAAACAAAACTCCCACTTGCCTTTAATAATTTAAAGATTACCTTTAAATAGTTTAGCAAGTAGAGCAGCAATACATTGTTCTCTTTTAGGATATTACAAAACACATTGACAGTTCCTGACATTAGTTTTTTACAACCCACTTTACAAGTAGTTTAACAAATTCAGAACTTCATTATAAGACTTAATGTGATTCATCACATTCCATAAAAAAAAATAGTGTCTTATTAATCTTCTAGGTTGGATTCTTATTGAGTATATTCAATCTATACTCAATCTACTAACCTTGATAACATTTGAAAGAAACTATAGTTATCTTGAATCAAACAATGCCAATATATTTTGATTCTTCTAACTGAACATACCATAAAACTATGGTATTTCATTAGAATTAATATTGTAAGATAATCTAACAATATTTAAGATAACCATCTACTCTTTGGCTTACCTATTTACCAACAAAGTAAAACTTAATGGTACAATAGAATTACCAAGTCAATTGCATGCATTATAACACAAGTATTCTTGACCAAGTCAAAAGACATAACAATTATAATTCCACTATACGTTATAAGTCATTGATCAACTCATTGACTTCATGCATATGTATGGAAAACTAGAAGGGGGGGGGGGGTTGAATAGTTTTACCAATTTAAAAACTTCCTTTTAAATATTTAGATCGACTTATGTCAATCTATTTGGTTGTTTATGTTAGACGTTGATAGATAGATATATAAACGTGTAATGAAAGATAAAGAGTAAGAAGCACATCACCACGACACAAGTTATTTATAGTGGTTTGGCTACAAGGACACCTTCCTTGCCCTACTCCACTCCCCGAGTCACCTACTCGAGAGTTCGTAAGCACTACACCAACTCCTTATGGCGGAGAAGCCTTCACAACGTCGCTTAACCTTTTTCTGGTACAAAGCTAAATACCGAGTTCTTTCACACCAAGGCAAACCACACCTAACACAACGTCGCCTACCCTTTATACGGTGCTAGGATAACCACCGAGTTCTTTCACACCAAGGAGAACTAATCCTATCACAACGTCGCCTACCCTTTATTAGGTACTAGGCTAAGCACCTAGTTCCATTACTATGGAGGAACTACTACCCTTCACGACACAACACCTAATCTCAAGAAGATCTACTCCTTGTTACAACACCATCAAGGATATCACCATCCTTGTAAATAAACAAATACTTATATGTATAACGATGCACCTCATCGATTATACGACCTAGGCATTCTTCCCAAATGCTACTTGATTTGATTCTTCGGCATCCTTCACTAATGCCTTTGACACAACGCTTGGAACCCTTCACTAATGCCTTCGTTTTGACACCTTTAGCATTCTTCAATAATGCCTAGACACGGATGATGAACATCTTTCACTAATGCTTTCATCTTGACACTTTTGGCATTCTTCACTAATGCCTTCAACCCAACATCTATGGAAAAAGGAAGAACTATCAACAAGAGAACCTTAGTTGTCTTGATGATGACGAAGCATGGCAACTCATGGACTTGAGCTTGCGTCTTCAAGAAGTGGTGATCTCTCCTTAAAGAGGAACCTAGAAGATCACACAAAAACAAAAGACAAACTACATAGATCACTTGGATCTGAGGTTAGAGGGTTAGAATACTTGGGGAAAGTATGTGTGTAAAGTGATAAATAGAAAGGAAGAAATGGCTCTCTATTTATAGAGAAAATTCTCTACTGTTCCCCGGATCCCACGGAGCCCTACCACTTGGGATCCGGCTAGCACAAAGCCAGGGATCCGTGGAACGCTCCTCTTTGCCCATGGGTATTTTTGGTTATGGGTCATGGGTCATGGGTTATGGGTTATGGGTTGATCCATGGTTTTCTTTCTAGATACAATGAACTTGGTTAAGTGGTATATATAAAACCATGGGTTATGGGTCAATACCATTTGCTAGTTTTTACCCATTTAGTATATACTTGTTTTTACCCATTTTAGTATACTTAGCTTAAGTATATGCTAACCCAATATGTAAACACTAGTTGTTGTACATATGTATTTAAATCATAAAATCACTTATACCTGTTTTAGTGTTTTATGTGAAAATGTAAGTGTGTTAGGAAACTATTAACTCAAACTATTTACGTATTCTATTTGTTTCGTTAAAATGATTTTACGTTTGTTATCGACAAAACATTAGAAGATCGTAAAATATAAATAAACGTTTTTACGGCTTATTTGTATTAACAATATGTCTTAAAACATAACAAGTTAACGTCTTACTTTATATTTGTAAGTCTTGTATTAAAAACTTCATGTTTGTGACTTTACAAAGAAATCATAAACATGTATAATTAAAGTAATTATGAACACCACCTCGGGTTTCAATTAATAATTTCAAGTTAATATTCACTACATATATTTAAGTCATTCAATGAATACATAAATACTTAAAATCAAAGTAGTATTAGATTACTTCATTTAATTTTGTCATTCCATGAAATGTTCAACGTAAGAAACTGCAAAATCATACATGCTCGTTCTCACAACACGTGAATATTTTACCTTGGGTTAAAATCTAGTTCCCGTTCTCACGTAACATAAATTGTAACTACAAGTGTTTCTTAAATATTGAATGACATGCATATTTAAATTAAAGTTGTCTTTGTTATCATCTTGACACATGTTCTTAATAGGGCAATCTTACACATTTAAATGTATAATTCCTATTAGAACGTTACTCTCTTACCTTGCGGTCAAAAGAATCCATTTAAATCATATTTATATGTGTTGTACCTTGCACACAATAAAGATTTATTCCACTTGTGCATTTAACAACATCATGTAGCAGATAAACAACACGACAAACGTTTGTTTATTTGATTAATATGATTTGTGTCATAGATATAACAAGTAGATGTAAGACTATATGGATTAGTAAGGAAACGCACATGACTATCCTTAAAACATAAGTGCCTACAATTGGAAAGTAATTATCTACATGATATTCAAGAGATAATTTGGATTACTACACAACAAATAAGGCTTGTAGCTCCCACTGAATTAGAAATCATTTCAACAACTTCTTATTCAGTAATGCATCACAATGCTCCCACTGAATTTGACAACATTGTAAGTGTTTCATAACTAGTGAAGCAAATTGCTTGCTCTTTACTTTCCTACACCTTTGAAGAACCATACGTAATCATTACTTAGGTACTAAAAGGTGTATTCTACTCTGTGAATGATGGGTTATCCACCAATGTTATTAACTTGAAAAATTGTGTATGCAATTTCTTCCTTAACAGGTATACCATCCCCATACTGGTATGTAGCACCTTTAAAGGTTAAAGTAAAACAAATAGATAAATTATGCTATTTTGCCTTTTACCAATTTTCGCGGTAATTAGTCTAGCTTCTAATCTAGTAACTCATATACATGTTTTCCAGTTAACCAAAGGTCATGTTTGTTTCAAAAGGATTCATTCACCAAATGAGGGTAATGAAATCTTTATGGAAAATAAATGTGCAATTCTTTGCTATGAGTTACATTAGAATTTAGACAATTCAAATGTTTCTATTATATCTTTCTCATTCATGAAAAGGAATAGGATTGAGTCTGATTCTTCTCTCATGGAAAAGAGATTTGTTTGTCTTTTTGGTAAATTATTCTCGATCAAACATTTGTTTGAAAGCAGAATGGATCAATTTACTAATAAAAGACTAAACCACGTTTACGGTTAAATGTGCATTAATACATTAAAAAGAATTACAAAATTCAATTTTAGTATTTTCGATAATTAACCTTTGCAAGAAAATTAAATACCCATGGTTCATAAACATGTCACCATTTAATTTTAACTGAAAACTAGGATCCAAATTGACATAGTTTCATCACATCAGTTGATCTGCTAGTAATGAAATTATTCAAAATGGTACGAGTCGAACCTCAATTGCCAATTTTCAAATTGCAACTCCTAGATTTATAGGATTTACATATTGCCAACAACAGTTGCAATGTAAGAATATTTTATCCCCATCTTATGCCTTGAGTTGCCAGTTCTCACTACAAAACTCAATTAAGTTGTCCAACTTAAGAAACTGCAAAATCATCCATGCTCGTTTTCATGACACGTGGATATTTTACCCTTTAATTACAATCTAAATCACGTTCTCACGCAAATAAAAAGTAATCTCAGGTGTTTCCGTTTCATTGGATGGCATATAACTTAAATTAAGGGTAATAAATTTGATTTTTGGTGTCAAATCAAATATGTACAATGATGTCATGCATTCATCTTCGTAGCATAAGGTTTTATTAAAACAAAACAAATCCTTGTTTTAATGTTTAAGCTTTTCATCATCAAACTTTAATCGAGGTATTGGTTACACCAATTAAAGAATTACCTTTAATTACCACTATATCCTATTGCTGCATGAGTCATAAGACCCAAGTTATTCGGATAATTACCACAAAAGTGGCGCGTAGAATTTAAGGTCAATTCACCCTTAAGATTTTATGCACATAGTAATACTTGGTAGCTCCATTAAGACGCACAAACGAGCGGACAATTAGGTCAGCGTGAAGCATATTACATACCCTCATCTTTAAGGTCACAATTTAATGTGTACCAACCTTGTACCCATCTTTTAGTTTGTCAATAATGGGTGAGCCGTTCTAACTATTTTGTGCATAAACATCTATCAATTAAACGATTACGATTACTATGTGTTAGGTCACCATATTAGTAACACACGCATCAATAGAAGAAACAGAGAAGAGGATAGATCGGATGAACAAGTAACCAAACACACACACACGTATAAGTATAGAAAGGTTATGCGTAGAGTGCAAGTGAAAGATAAATTGAACAACCAACCCTCAAGTGAGGGTTATTACAAGGTATTTATAGGAGAGGGAGCTAGGGCAACACTCCTAGTCCCTTCCTTTCCTTATTGGACCTGGGCCAAGGCTCATGGGCTTTCTACATAAGCCTTGGCATGATTACTAACATAAAAGCCATATTAAGCTAACTATTACATATGAATCACTAACACTTGAATTAAGGATTAGGAGTGATTCCAACAATCTCCCCCTAAGTGTTGGTGATGAATGAAAGAGTGATAAACGTTGTAGGTGCTGATGTAATAGTAGCTTTGACGTCTTCTGACATTCTTCTTTCTTGTGAGAAGAGGTGTCTTGATTCGAACAATCTCCCGGTGTAGGAAATTGTTTCCTTTGACAAGTTCTCGCTTTGACGTCTTCATTTTCTTTGTTATTTAGTTCTTTGTTCTTTGAAAGTGATAGTATGTTGTGGTAATCAGATCAGTGCCTTCACGTTGCTCGAGTGTCTCCACATCTTTCTCCAACATGCTCACAAGCTCTTTAACGTTGGATTACAGTTGATGAAGTTCTTTAAGTCTTTAAACTTTGTAGATTCTTTGTAGACGAAGAATCATTTCGACTTTGTGTTCCCTTTGATTATGAGAGAACTTTCATAAGTGATGTTGTTGGTATGAGCATGTGGAGAATCTGACGATCATCCGCTCCGAGCTTCCATAAGAAGTAAACATAGAAAAGGTTAGTACTAAGCGTATTCCCGCACTTACAAGTTTGAACTTGAGAGTGTTAACGGCATAGTGTGAAAACACAACTCTAATTCTCACAAAGGCCGTTCTCGAACCGGAGTCCTACAAGTGAGATAACGCGATGTATCAAGTACACCTACGGTTCGGATGAGTCGCTTAGGTACATCAAGCATCACCTCACGATCAGACAGTTTGAGACCACTAAGCGTAATCCACGGGAGTTACCAAGCGACTGCCGCCGTGGCTGTTTGATGTTGACCACGGCGGAGTTTCCATTCAATCACCGAGGATCACGGATGTGAACCTCTCATAAATGTTCTCGACAGTTGCTAGGATCGTGTAGGACTCGATAACGTATCATCATTGTTCTTATTGTTGAACAACAAGTGATGAAATGTCAAGTGTACCTATGAGATCTTTTGATGAATCTCGTGGCTCTAGACTCAATAGTGCATTTTGGTTTTCCGAGCGGAGACTAGGAGAGGGTCTCCTTCTTCAATACCGGCAATCTCTAAGAGAAAGCCAATAGTTTACGTAGGGTTCCCTGAGAATGAAACAAGCTTCTTTCGGGAGAAGCTTGAGTGGCTAAGAAGGTTTAGTGCATGCATCATCGGGTCCATGATGACTTTTAATCTTCAATACCGGCGTCATCAAGTGACAATCAAGAGCATATGAATTGAGCCCTGTGTCGCCTAAGTTGAATAACGGAGGGCTATTTCTTTTCACCCTTTTCTTTGCTTTTCTTTTAATTCTTCAACTCCTTCTTTCTCCGATTCTCATTTTCTCCTTTTATAATCATTCCTAAGGACTTCTAAGTACTAACTATTTGTGATGTCCTTGGGTAGATCCCTCCGACTCTGGCGGATCATAGGACGGTTATTCCTAACCTTGATCACTTTATAACTCCATTGCCATAAAACCATTTTCATGAAAATCTCTCAAGTGTTTGTGAATGAAAACATGTTTGAACACTTCAAGAGTTTTAGATTTTCGAAATACTCCCCCGACATGTGCTTAAGAGTTTTGATAGAAATCGCACGAAGAGAGAAGAAGCGCGCACTTTTGAATTGATCGACTCAAGATAGACAATTCCTTGCGAGACACTATTACGTTGCATAGTTAAAGAGATACATTGTCAGCTTTTAGGTGACAACTAGCTCTAATAACTACCTTGAAGATGTGGACAACCCCGAGAGGTTGTCAAACCCGTCACAGTTCATGTCTATCAAGAGCTTCTTGAATAGGTACTATTTACTTGGATAAGTCTTGGAAGACAAATCTTTTCAATGTAAGACTGTTCAGATCCCGTCAATTCATGGGTTAAAGTCTTTTCACATGAGGATTCAATAGCCGTTTCACAACATATTTCTTATCACATAATTTTCTCCCCTCAAAAATGGCATATAAATGTTATTTTTGAAGAAATGTTGATAATAAATATGACCATTTTGAGTTTTGTGGGAAGATTACACAAAGAACAATTTGTGAACAAAGTTTTTATAAGTCAAGTACTCCCCCTCAACAAGTAATACTAACTTTTGAGGTTTTGAAAACGTAAGGGGAAGTGCTTGTTCTTTTGAGCAAAACCTTGAAAAGTGAAAGGTTTGATAGGTTTCTTGAAAAGTAAGAAGCTTTCGCTCCTTTTATAAGGATTGTGGCATCAAGCGTACCACGTGGTCCTTTCATTACAAGAACGGGTTGTACATCGTTATGTGCACAAGCCATAGTCAATATAAAATCACACATCCAAAATAATTATGAAATAGAAGCATTTTAAGGGTACCGTGAAGTCCATCAATCTTTCCGGGAATGCGATCGGGCGTTGATAGCCGTGAGAGTAATCTGGGACGACCACCTACAAAGCTCTCCGGTGTTACGGCGGTCCCTTCGTACAACCTTTCATCTATCTCGAGTGTGACAATCCGTACTTTCGTGTCATTTCTCGACACCGTTCATGTCTCATTATTTCAACATTTTAGTAAACTTGGTTTACTTGCTTCAAATTCGCGTAACCTTGGAGGTTTAGCGCGTAATTCATGATCATGACATCACGTACATTTCATATGGACTATGATTAGTCTACATTTCATTGACATCATGTGCATCTCATTAGTACATGCACGACATTTCATTTCACCCTTCAACGCGTGAATTTTATTTAATAATTTTTATCGCGTGAGTTTTATTTTGATTATTTAACCCGTTACTTTCAAAAATGATCCGAGGTATTTTAAACTCACATTTAGTTCATAAAACTATATTTTTAGTTTTCCTAGTGTTTCACATTCATTTAGTATTTTAATCGTTAAAATTTAATTATTACGTCGTTTTCTTAAAAATCTTACGATAATTATTTTAGCACTCAATTTTCACAAGGAAAGTATTTTTACAATTTTTATCACCTCAATACAATCTATTTTGATTTACTAAAAACTTACTTGTACCAAAATTTCCCAATTTCCTTTACTTGTACAAATTATTTACATATTACTTACTTTTTCTACAAATTGATACACAAATAATGCAAGTAAATGAGTTTTAAAAAAAAAATATATAATTGAGAGACAAACCCTCCCCAAAAACCGGCCTAGGGGAGGGCTTGCATTAATTTGGAGTATGGTTTTTCTTACTACTTGTCTTGCTAATAATTTACTCCATTTACAAAAGTCTTGCACTCCAAAATTATTTCACACACATTTCATTCTCCAAAGTGTTAAACAAGAAAAATCCTCTCTTCTTCTTGGGTTCACAAAACCGGCCACTCATCATAGCTCCAAGGGATCAAAAATTTTCTTCAAGATCAAGTGTATTTTCAACCTAGAACATATCCTTTTCATGGTTTTGAAATAAAAACCAAGGATATTTAAGTTAAACCTTTGTTACCTACACCTCTTCACTTGCACTAGTAAGCATATTCTCATCATTTTTATGTTTCCTCTTCATTTTCATATGCTTCTTATCATTTTTGGAGCTTATATGCATGTATTGTGATTTATACCATTTATTTCATGATTTTAAGGTTTTATATACTTATTAGTCATCCTATAATTATTCCCAAGTTATTCTTTGGTCTTGATGGTGATTAGGAACCCATGACACCCTAAGAAGGTGTATGGTAGGATTAGATTAGCTTTGGAGTTGATTTGAAGGGATTAGAATAGGTTTTGTCCGAGAAAAACTATTTTCGTAAACTATATTTTGTGTTCTGTCCTTAAAACGAATTTCTGGAAAAACCTACAGTTGGTACGACATTTTTGCCTTCATATTTAGAAAATATACTTTAAAACGAATCCGTGGCCTTTTGAACGGATAAAAACGGAGTTATAACGAAGCCGTGGTGAATTTTTAAAGTTTGACGACGAAACGGACATTTTCAGAAAAATTTCAGCTTGCTGTTTTTGTATATTTCGAGTCAAAAACGAGCCTTAAGCTTCACAAATTATTTCGACTTCTCAAAAATATATTAGTTTACTTCGATACGAAGCTAAGGACATATTTTACGTAGAAAACGGATTTAAAACGACAAATATATGCACGTTTTTTTATAAAGTTGCCGTAAATATTATTTTCTGAAAAATGTTATTATTTTTACGTTACAAGTATTTTATTAGCCGTAAGGGCTATGTTTGCGGCAGTTTTTAGCCATGATGTGAAACTTTTTGGAACGAGTCGCCTTTTAATAAAATCAAGTTCATCGGCCATATTTTTCAAAACAAAAAGCCGTTTGTCAAGCGAAGTTATGGTAAATTATTTACGGATGTTCAAACTTGGCCGAAACTTATTTTCTGCACACAATTAGCAAAAATCACCAACTTTAACCTTTAATATCTCTATGATCGAGACCTTTTGGACGAAAACTCCTGAACTGAAACTTTTAGATATCGATACAAACTTTCCAAAACCGTCGAGTTCGTTCTCTAACGATCGACGTACACCGTTTTATGACCACTTTTCCGGAGCCATTTTTGTTAATTTCATGGTTTTTCCGACGACATTGTTTTGCGACGAAAAATGGTAATTTCACCAAAAATCATTATAAAACCATTGTAGGATGACATTTTGACGTAAAAACATGTAAAGTCATTTTTGATTGGTCGAGGCGTCAAAAGAGTATTTTTAAATCGACGAGTGATATTTTCAAAACCCGTAAATGGTATAAATAACATACGAAGTGCATGCATAACATTACATTGCAACTCATGACATATCATATCATTGATAATAGGTCCCGGTTGACGCATCATTATAAACCTCAGTGTACTCACTATTGCCGTTATTTCCAGTTTATCCAAGTGAGTTTTCATAGCCCCGTTTTACATGCTTTCGATTATTTTCAAACCCACGGGGGAGAATACATTGCACTACATTTTTTTTGTACGATACCAAGTATGTTAAATTCATTACATTGCTTAAGTTACCACATATGCCAATTTGAAAGTCCCCATTACTTGAACATGAACCGTTAATCTTTGAGCGAGGATGAGTGGATAGATCTATCGAGGTGGCGCCTCCATCCGGTTGGTGAATCCCAACCGAGCAAACGGATGCATTTCATTTGATGGTATTACGGAGTTGTCGGCAAACACTCTGCAGGGGCATACATTATTGAGCAGTCTAGTTTCGGGGTCATGGGCTTAGAGCAATTGTAACATTAATTTTTACGTATTGGATTGTCATGCATATTCTATACTTGTGTAGTCGTATAAAACATTTACATAAACCTATGATTTCTCACCAACATTATTGTTGACGTTTTTAGCAATGTATTTTCAGTAACCGAGGCATTCGCATCATGACATGGTTTAGGGACCTATATTTTGAGTCATGCGTCGACTTACATTATGTATATTATGGCTCTTCATTTCAAAACATCGTTTGGATTTGTAACATATTTGTATTTTCGCAAGCTTGTTAAATCTTTTGGGACCGATGTTGTACTACGATTGTTTTATGAAATATCCAACGATGTGTTTTAAACGACACTTTAGGTCGTTCAATATAACTGTGATGTGGTGCTATGACGATCAATCCCGTGAATTCCATTCGGCGCAAAGCAGTAAATTGGGGTGTGACATTGGTACCGAGCTACGATTATAGAGAACTAGGTTGCATCTTTGACCTTAGACTATAACTACATTATCATAGCATCTCATTATTTCATCATAAGTGCGTGTTCACTTTGCATGCGATTTATACGTACATTTTTCGAGTTATTCACTTTCATTTCACAGCGGTTGTCACATAGATGCCTTCAAATACCCATCCCATTCTTTTTTCCTCATACGCTAACGTGGAGAATTCCTTGTCATTCCCTATCACGATTTTCACATCAATTGACTCCTCACCGATAACGTTGAATACCGAGATAAACCCTTTTGGGAGGACGGAGTTACACCTACACCATCACGATCACTATCGATTCACTATAGGATCAGGACAATTTTTATCACTCAGTTGGGACAGATCATACTATTGGGTAGAACTTATAGACTTAATTCTAATGAACCTATTTTCTTAACTCACCACAAGGATTCCATTATCATCATCGTCATTATTTTCATCATCATTATCATTTCGAGCACCATCCGTACCATCACATCTCATACCCGATACTCATACACCTGACTTGCGGCTTGGGAAGCGTGCATGATTTGACACACCATTACCATTTACCACTAAGACTATAGACACTACACCATCTCATAGGTTTGAGACTGTGAGAATTTTAGGGCTATTGTTGCTAGACCGCCTACTACTCCTACACTTGAGACATGATTAAACTACCAACAGGAACAGATAATAAGCACCTTTCTAGCTAATGTGATCTTTATCATTTATTATCTCTACGATGATCACCACCTTGTTTATTTCATTTCTTACTCCAATTGCCCAATTTTCCATCAATTCACGACGATGCATCACTATCTTACTAGGGGTTAGGCCAACTTTATTCTCGACCACTTAGTAGACTATTCTTCGCTCGATAAGATTCTCCTATGTATCCTACAAACCATCCAACAAATTTTATTCCAAATTACCCCGCTACTATTTCACGAAATTTATTTCACTTGATTTATATTTGAACTATTTTATCACCATCTTAGAAACGTTGTTTCATAAAGTTTTAACGCAAGTTGTTTTATTACCAATTTATCAAATGGTTTCAGTCATTTTATCAACTACGTAATATCCTCATAAAGCGATTTTCATGTTACTCGAGAAATCATCAAGCTATTATCTTACAAAACAAAGCGTGGAATACCAACAATTTGTCCTACATTCCTCTTATGAGAAAACAAACTTCATCGTTATCTAACACAAACCGCTTTCAACTATTTTACCGACCATTTCATCTTACTCTGTACCATTAAACCAAAATTTACGACTTTAATAATACTTTATAAACAATGACCTTCTCGATACTTTGCAAACTATTTCCTCATAGTATGATAAACCGATTAATTTGCTATTATTTTATAAAACAACAAACAATTGCAATAGCAAGTTACAAACCATATTACAAATTTTTCCTGCAAGTAATATTACGATTTTATAAACTATTTTACCCTTTTGGTGAGCTATATTAGCCACTGTCTGATTTAAAATCATAAAACTTGGTACGCTTACCTCACAGACTATTCGCCTTTACTTTCTCGACTATTATATAACCAATCCTCTTAATCGAGACTACGAACATTTCATTAAACATGGCCTCAACAATATGTGAACTTCCTACAATGAGTGTCCCTTAAAGGAAAATTTGGTTAAATTAAGGCTATCGATATAAACTTCCCCTAAGGCATTGTGTTCTCTAGAAATTCCAAGTAACCTCATTTCCATATCAAGAGATGCCACAGGTTTGAACATGTCGGACAATCAATGACTCCCTATCTACAAGTGAAACTAGAACAAACATCCTTCGACATAGTTGAGATGATACCTATCTTCTTGCTAGCATGATAACAATATTAGGGATGAACTACATTTGTAGCACTTACAACACCTTATAACCCATCTTTTCAGAACCCGTAGATCATTTTGATATATACCCACAAACTCACCACCTTCTATCACTTCTCTTTAGGCGCCTATTCTTAACATAGGATTTGACTACGTCTCATTTTCCTTTCATTTTGAAGAGTTATGACGTCAAGAAAGTTGCACTAGAAATGACACAAGTCGATATCCAAAAGTATATAAAGGATTGTATAGCTAGGGAACTAGAGAAAGAGCAGGCAACGATAGTTCTTCTTCTTCTTCTTTGCATTTGTCGAGACCACGGTCATTCATCGAAACTATTAGACATGCTACTACTACGGAGTTGCGGGAGATTCGAGTTCAAAGTGGTACATACATGGACTTTAAGAGCGATGACCCCAAGTTCGAGAGGCACGAAGGAGCCATTACTATGATCCGTTGGTTGGAAAGGATCGAGTTGTTATTTCTTATATGCGATTGCCCGGATGACCGCAAGGTGAAATTTGCTACTAGTATACTCTTGGATGAGGCAATGTTATGGTGGAATCATTATGCCTGACCTATTGGCATGGAAAATGCTTATAAACTCTCATGGGATCAATTCAAGAGGTTGATGACTAAGAAGTATTGCCCGCTCAAGGAGATGAAGAAATTGAAAATGGAATTTATTGGGCTAGTGACCGTTGGTTATGACATTGAGACCTACATCGAAGGTTTCAGAGTTGGTTGTTTTATGTCCATATATGGTTATGGACAATGAGAAACTACTAGAACGTTTCATTGGAGGACTTCAAAATGCATTCAAGGAGAAGTAGCCTCTTTCGATTCGCAAACAATTGAAGGGACCATCAAGGTAACTCAATTACTCATGGCTCAAGTTATGAAAAGGAAAACATTATCAACAATAACCACCACAGCAATGACAACGATCAAACCAACCACAACAAAAGGAAATGGGAAAATGACCGGGAGGTTATTACAACAACAACCAAAGTCGTAACACTAACCATCACCAACAACAAAATAGGAGACAAGAAGCCGCTGGGTTTACGTTCTTTGCACCAACAAAGGAAAGAACTTATCTTGGAAGCTTGCCACGATGCCATCAATGTAAGCTACATCATAATGGTCCATGTGGTATATGCTTTATCTCGTCAAACAATTGGGACACCTTGCTAAGGATTGCAAAGGAAAAGGGTATCTTTGGAACACACCCACTATGTACTAGATGTAAGTTTCATCACTCGTGTCTTTGCCACGCCAAGTGCCGTCGGTGCAAAATTAGGACACCTCGCCAGGATTGTAGAGGAAAACTATAATGACATGTTTCGGATGTGGGGAGCAAGGACACTATCGGACCAATGTCCCCAAAACCAAGGTCAACAAGTTGAATGTGCTCATGGGAATGCATACATGTTAGGAGGAGAAGCTCGTCAAGGTATCAATGGCGGAAGACGAAGAAGCTCGGAAATTAATGTCTTGTTTTCTCTATGTATCATGTTGTACTAAGTTTATTTTTCATCGTATCCGAATCTTTATAACCTAAGATGTACTACTTATGATAAGCCACTCGTTGTAAAATATTCTCATCTATCGTACTTTATTTTCTTTCCGATTTGTTATCATTTTCGAGGATTTTATTTCTTTTACTTTAACTATCATTTTAACGGCACTTCTCCATGTCTTCTCTCCTCGATGTTCATCACAATTTTAACATCGGTTTACTCAACACCAAACAACATATGAGTCGATTAGTCCAAGCATTGCATAGTTACTCCTAAATTATACATAGCACGATCACCTATGTCTAATTCGGGAAGAATCATGCGATGAAGGAGTAGTAGACTTATATGTAAGCAATTCGCATCGAGCCAAATTTTCAAAGTCTTCCTTCAAACCAATTTAGCCTAATCTCATGGCGGTTCTTGTTTGATGAGTGGTGAGATTAAGTGAAAATTGGTTGGTAAAAAGTCTTTGAGGGTTTTGCTCGGGAATGGGAAAGTTTACCACACAAACCCTAAACCCGATAGACTAACAACGATTGAATTGAGGATGAATTCCTTTTTGGATGGGCGAATGTGACAATCCGTACTTTCAGGTCATTTCTCGACACCGTTCATGTCTCATTATTTCAACATTTTAGTAAACTTGGTTTACTTGCTTCAAATTCGCGTAACCTTGGAGGTTTAGCGGCGAATTCATGATCATGACATCACGTACATTTCATATGGACTATGATTAGTCTACATTTCATTGACATCATGTGCATCTCATTAGTACATGCACGACATTTCATTTCACCCTTCAACGCGTGAATTTTATTTAATAATTTTTATCGCGTGAGTTTTATTTTGATTATTTAACCCATTACTTTCAAAAATGATCCCGAGGTATTTTTAAACTCACATTTAGTTCATAAAAACTATATTTTTAGTTTTCCTAGTGTTTCACATTCATTTAGTATTTTAATCGTTAAAATTTAATTATTACGTCGTTTTCTTAAAAATCTTACGATAATTATTTTAGCACTCAATTTTCACAAGGAAAGTATTTTACAATTTTATCACCTCAATACAATCTATTTTGATTTACTAAAAACTTACTTGTACCAAAATTTCCCAATTTCCTTTACTTGTACAAATTATTTACATATTACTTACTTTTTCTACAAATTGATACACAAATAATGCAAGTAAATGAGTTTTAAAAAAAAAATATATAATTGAGAGACAAACCCTCCCCAAAAACCGGCCTAGGGGAGGGCTTGCATTAATTTGGAGTATGGTTTTCTTACTACTTGTCTTGCTAATAATTTACTCCATTTACAAAAGTCTTGCACTCCAAAATTATTTCACACACATTTCATTCTCCAAAGTGTTAAACAAGAAAAATCCTCTCTTCTTCTTGGGTTCACAAAACCGGCCACTCATCATAGCTCCAAGGGATCAAAAATTTTCTTCAAGATCAAGTGTATTTTCAACCTAGAACATATCCTTTTCATGGTTTTGAAATAAAAACCAAGGATATTTAAGTTAAACCTTTGTTACCTACACCTCTTCACTTGCACTAGTAAGCATATTCTCATCATTTTTATGTTTCCTCTTCATTTTCATATGCTTCTTATCATTTTGGAGCTTATATGCATGTATTGTGATTTATACCATTTATTTCATGATTTTAAGGTTTTATATACTTATTAGTCATCCTATAATTATTCCCAAGTTATTCTTTGGTCTTGATGGTGATTAGGAACCCATGACACCCTAAGAAGGTGTATGGTAGGATTAGATTAGCTTTGGAGTTGATTTGAAGGGATTAGAATAGGTTTTGTCCGAGAAAACTATTTTCGTAAACTATATTTTGTGTTCTGTCCTTAAAACGAATTTCTGGAAAACCTACAGTTGGTACGACATTTTGCCTTCATATTTAGAAAATATACTTTAAAAGCGAATCCGTGGCCTTTTGAGCGGATAAAAGCGGAGTTATAACGAAGCCGTGGTGAATTTTTAAAGTTTGACGATTAAACGGACATTTTCAGAAAAATTTCAGCTTGCTGTTTTGTATATTCGAGTCAAAAGCAGCCTTAAGCTTCACAAATTATTTCGACTTCTCAAAAATATATTAGTTTACTTGATACGAAGCTAAGGACATATTTTACGTGAAAGCGGATTTAAAGCGACAAATATATGCACGTTTTTATAAAGTTGCCGTAAATATTATTTTCGAAAAATGTTATTATTTTACATTACAAGTATTTTATTAGCCGTAAGGGCTATGTTTGCGGCAGTTTTTAGCCATGATGTGAAACTTTTTGGAACGAGTCGCCTTTTAATAAAATCAAGTTCATCGGCCATATTTTTCAAAACAAAAAGCCGTTTGTCAAGCGAAGTTATGGTAAATTATTTACGGATGTTCAAACTTGGCCGAAACTTATTTTCTGCACACAATTAGCAAAAATCACCAACTTTAACCTTTAATATCTCTATGATCGAGACCTTTTGGACGAAAACTCCTGAACTGAAACTTTTAGATATCGATACAAACTTTCCAAAACCGTCGAGTTCGTTCTCTAACGATCGGCGTACACCGTTTATGACCACTTTTCCGAGCCATTTTGGTAATTTCATGGTTTTCCGACGACATTGTTTTGCTGACGAAAATGGTAATTTCACCAAAATCATTATAAAACCATTGTAGGATGACATTTTGACGTAAAAACATGTAAAGTCATTTTTGATTGGTCGAGGCGTCAAAAGAGTATTTTTCGTCGACGAGTGATATTTTCAAAACCCGTAAATGGTATAAATAACATCTGAAGTGCATGCATAACATTACATTGCAACTCATGACATATCATATCATTGATAATAGGTCCCGGTTGACGCATCATTATAAACCTCGGTGTACTCACTATTGCCGTTATTTCAGTTTATCCAAGTGAGTTTTCATAGCCCGTTTTACATGCTTTCGATTATTTTCAAACCCACGGGAGAATACATTGCACTACATTTTTTTTATACGATACCAAGTATGTTAAATTCATTACATTGCTTAAGTTACCACATATGCCAATTTGAAAGTCCCATTACTTGAACATGAACCGTTAATCTTTGAAGCGAGGATGAGTGGATAGATCTATCGAGGTGGCGCCTCCATCCGGGTTGGTGAATCCCAACCGAGCAAGCGGATGCATTTCATTTGATGGTATTACGGAGTTGTCGGCAAACACTCTGCGAGGGCATACATTATTGAGCAGTCTAGTTTCGGGGTCATGGGCTTAGAGCAATTGTAACATTAATTTTACGTGATTGGATTGTCATGCATATTCTATACTTGTGTAGTCGTATAAAACATTTACATAAACCTATGATTTCTCACCAACATTATTTTGACGTTTTTAGCAATGTATTTTCGTGTAATAGCTGCGGCATTCGCATCATGACATGGTTTAGGGACCTATATTTTGAGTCATGGCGTCGACTTACATTATGTATATTATGGCTCTTCATTTCAAAACATCGTTTGGATTTGTAACATATTTGTATTTTCGCAAGCTTGTTAAATCTTTTGGGACCGATGTTGTACTACGATTGTTTTTATGAAATATCCAACGATGTGTTTTTAAAGCGACACTTTAGGTCGTTCAATATAACTGTGATGTGGTGCTATGACGATCAATCCCGAGAATTCCATTCATTGCAAAAGCAGTAAATTGGGGGTGTGACACTGAGTGATGATCCTCTTCACATCCCGTCTATCCTTAGAATTCCATCGCTTTGGAGAACCAATTCCTTCATGTATCTCCTTCAACCTATAGGCCAAACCGTCCCTCACCATCTTCAATGTGTGATCCCCAAACTTGTGAAGATCTCTACACGCCATCAAGCAGTTGCGATGTAGTTCGCTGCGGTAAACTACTCCGAATGGTTTGCTGATGAGAGTGTATTGTGAGAGTTGGTTGATGTCAGGTATTTCTAGCTGAGGTCTGGTGAAGTTGACACGGTCCGATAGGATTCAACGACAAGTTGTAAATCTTCTACACGTTCTTGGATCACTATGCTTCGATGAAGATGAGTAAGGACTTGATGTATTCACGTTGAATTTCGACGAGAAATGTCTCATTCTTCCACGTACTTTAGCAAGATACTGGATCTTCAATGTCGTTGAGAGACAAGTTCATAAAGTCCGCTTCACGAATTCATAGTCCCTTTCGTCTTGTCTTTTGACCACGATAGACTTGAGGAAGGTGTAATCCCATTTAGACGAAAGGGTGACATGCTTATGACCACGATCCCTTTATCACCGAACACTTCATGTTGAGACTTTCGAACCGGCGGCTCTTGTAGTAGATTCGTCTGCGTTCGCCAATGATGAATCCGTACATTGCATCAATGTCATACTGTTCCACGCTGTTGGAAAACATGTGGGTAGCCTTTTCTTCGATGGCTATGCAGTTGGAGTATATGGCTACCGGAACGGGAGTGTAAGTGATGTAGCGTATTTCTTTGTACCCTCGCTACCGTGTAGAAGAAATTCCAAATCTTTGTTGAAGAAATAGCGAAATGGAATCCTAGGTTGATTTGGTTGGCCAATTGTTGGTAGAGGTTTCGACCAGTCGGTGTAGTATGGAGGATTGTCTCTTTTGGTGAAGTCGATGTTTGCTTCAGGGTTGAGCCAATCAATGTTGTTAGACATGGCTCGTGCTATATTATCAAGGTGATACTCAACTTCAATAGCACTTTCCGAGCTGTCTTTGAGTAGTTGAAATGCTTCATTCTTGATTCGTTTCAACTCTGATTTCGTCATCTTCTTCACACGAAACTTCTCTTGTAGAAACTTAGCATGCTCCAACGTACTACCTTCTACCATATCTGGATCATCAGTTGGAGCGGGAGTGGCATCAACAAGTTTAGAAAACCATTCAAACTCGGTGTCATCATCGTCTAGCCATGAGACGACATCAGCCTGAGGCGTCTTCTTCTTCCTCTTTGGCTTTGATGAGGATGATGGTTTCTTTGTTGTTGAAGCGGGAGAGGTGGGTTGTTGTTGGGGCTCAAGGACTTCCTCATCGTCACCACCAGTGTACTCAAAGTGATCACCGGTTTCTCGTGCTGGGTGGTAACTCGAGTCCCGAGGTTTCTGATGAGAAGAACGATAGGAGATCGTTGTTGAGTGGAGTCCTTTGGGGTGGAGGTTGCATGGAGGATGATTCACCGATTTTCTTGAGCGTTTAGGCTCTTTATCTTTATCCTTATCTTCATCGTCTCTTGGGCGCTTAGGCCTTCGACTTCTTCTCTCGCATCTTGATTTAAGTTGGTATTCAAGAATGCTTCAAACAATTTACCTTCATAAGAAGCAAATGTTGCGGATCGTTTCGACATTTGAGATACCACCGAAACCAATTCAAGATCGAGAATATTATGGGATCAACTGGATTGATGTTAACATGCATAGGTGTTGATCTCATAGTTTGCTTGGCCAAATGCAATAGATTCGGATAGAGTTGTTTGGTAAACATCTCCTTGTAACTCCGTGAACGATGTCAAGAAGGAACTTGTAAGTGTAACCTTTGATCATCTCGTTCATTTCCTCGAGGATCACGTTCCATGAACTTCGGATGTACTCCTTGCGGTGACATCTTGTCATTCTCGTCATGAAGATACCGAACACAGTCGGGGAGAAAATTCGACTTTCGTAAGCATGTCTTTCTTCCCGACCGCTTGATGACTTTAACAATCCTTGTCTTTCCCCGAGAAGTCCAAGAGTCTCATTGGCTTCTTCACGGATTTGGATGTGGATTTGGTTGATCTTACGGATCGTGGTGGTGAAGAGTGAGAGGATGAATATGATGATGAAGAGTCATGAGGAGGTTCGAGGTTAGGAGGTTGAAGTTTTCTCCTTGGAATGAGTTGGATTGTTGAGAAGATAATCATCATAGTTCACTTCGTCATCTTTTCCGCTTTTAGCCTTTTCTTGACTGAATCTCGGCCTCTTCCTCGCTTTGGCATGAGTCGCATCCTCTTCATCGTCTTTTCTTTCTCGGACTTTTCCTTGTGCGGTTCTTGTAATCATAGGTGATGGTCTCCTCCGATCCGTTGTTGTTGTGGATCGTGGGTGGTGGTACTAGTTCCTTATCGGGTTGATTAACCGCATCGGGATCTGGTGTAGTTAGTGCACCACTTGACCCTCCAGGCCACGAATTTTTGGAGTTTGAATTGTTCAAAGAACGTGTTGGAGTCTCAAATTTTCACCTTTTTCCGTAATCTTTGTCAAGTTGCTCATCATCGGAACTTTCTTCTTCTTCTTGCTCAAGCATCGAGTCTTTCCCTTGTCACCTTTGGGACTTGGAGGTTTTGCTACTTTCTCGGTTTCAACGATTGGAGTTTGAGTAGAAAACTTCTTCATCCGTGTCGATGTTTTCTCGAGTCTTCATCGACTAGCTTTCTTTGCGGTTCGAGACTTGGGAATGGGAATAGGAACGACTTCCTTAGATGGAATTTTCCTTTTGTGTGGAGGTTTCCTCTTAGGGAACCTTCGTTGACTCGATGCTTGCAACACTTCCTCCACCGCCTCTTCCGGTTTTCCTAGTAGGTGTACCGAAGACTTGTCATCGAGAAAACCAACTTTGCTTTCTTCAACCGCTACGGATACCTTTTGTATGTGTAGAGCTTTTGATTTCATCGACGAAGGTGATCCGCAACACAAAGACCTGTTTCTTCGTTGTTGATTCCTTGAATCGGACAGTTAGAGTAGGTTCAAACAACATGTCATGATTGTTGGGGTCATTGAGTCTCTTGGGGATATCGGGATTAAGTCCAAGTGCTCTTTGGATCAACATTTTGTATATCGATATAAGGAATCTTTTAGCCAAGCTTTTGAGGAATGACATCATGTCGTCCCATATCGAGCTTCAATTTTGATGTGCTTCATGTTGATCAAAGCCCAAAAGATCTGCAGTTCCATGAGCTTGGGATGCTCATAGCCTTTATCACGACCGGAAGCAGTTTGGTGATGATGATGTAGAGAGTTCTCTAGGGTTGAGGAATATTCTTAAGATCCACGTATGAATGCTTAGTGATTACTCCCGTAGCTTCGTCATAACCAATGTCGATCATGAATTGTAGAACGGTCTCTTGGTTGGTGCGAAGAACGTAATCGGTAGGCTCGATGTCGGAAAGGAGGAGAACGACCCTTAAGTCTGCGGTGTGATGGTGACTTGTTTGTGGTTGAGTCATTGTCACAAGATTTTGTCCTTTGATCTTTTGCATTGTGTTCCAGGCGATGAATGTAGATCTCGTGCATCGTGGCGTAATTTGAGGGCATGTTCGATAAGGATGATTCTTGAATATCCACAGCAATCAAGCAAGAAGACTCTGAGCAGGTGAGAGTTTCAAAGTCAACACGAAGATTGTTCTTTCCAATCTTCATCGGATAGCCATTATTAACACATACATTCATTAATTTTCAGATCATATCATGAATATTCATTTAAGCAGTTACGCGTAAGATAACTTATGCGTAAGCTTAAACCCTAAGTTTCAAGGTTTACGCGTAAGATATCTAACCATAGGATTTGCGCCAAAGTTTTTCTGGGATGTCTTAGATGCCTATTGAGATGTTCTATCCAAGTTTAAACATCAATCTCTAAGAGAATCAGAAATACCTAATTCTTACGAACATAAGCCCTAATTTCCAATTAATGAATCATTAGTGTTTCTGGGTAATATCTGGGCCTAGATATGATCAATTCAACTTGAAAACAACCTCATACAACAATCTTTATCACCAAAAACGTTCACATATGAAAACACCCAAATCGACTTATGAACCCTAATTTTAAAAAACGGTCAATTCGTGTTTATGGGTGGATTAGATTGATGAAAATGGTTTTAGTACATAGTTTTGAATATTTTAACACCATTACATCATTAAAAACACACACCTGATGATCTTGTGTTCTTATGCTTACGCGTAGAACACAAAGATCATCAAAACACAAGTTTTAGCCGTTGGATTTGCATATAATTCAAAACCCTTGTTTGTAAACACGTTTAAATTACGAAATCACTTACAAAATGAAGATCAAGAAGCCAGATTTGAAGTTTGAATGTGGATCGTGGATGAAGTTAGGTGAAATATTAAATGTGATGAAATAAATGAGGTGGGTGAAAGGTTTTTGTTAAAAAACACTTTGCCAATTTGACACCTTCAGTCCCTCCACTTTTTCCACTTACATTAAATGCCTTTATCTTCCATTATGGTTACCAAACGAGTGATATTTGGAAAGAAATTTGACGACACTCCCCCTCGACTTAAGAAATAATGAAAGTTTATAAATTTTAGTTCGAGGAGTATCAGAATACCAAAAATGTGACCACCATTTTTAAAGAAACAACCGAGATAAGATAACATGCAAGTACAAGGTTTTATGATACTGAAAAATATTTGCTTTCTCCCCCTCAACACTTGATCGGAAAAATACTGAATTTTGAAAGATTTGAGTGTTGACGGAAGATTTGTACTTGCCATGTTGAAAGAAATAAAGATAGAAGAATATTTTTGTTGTTTTATCGATTTTATATTTTTGTATTTTGTTTTGAATGATATTTACAAAAGAGGTTTTGGTGTTTTGGTGGTTTTAAGAATGTTTTAAGAGTTCATCCAGTTCCTCTTGAGTCAAACACCGCATACCAATCCGGTGGACCAACTCATTAAACCTAGCGAGGAGCTAAGGCTTTGGTGAGAAGATCGCCAATTGGTATTCTGCACCCATAAAGTATAATTCAACGGTACCACTGCTCCACGTGGTCCTTGATGAAGTGATAGCGAAGATCGATGTGCTTTGATTTGAGTGTTGAGCGAGTTGCGAGATTGCAATAGCACTCCGATTGTCGCAGATACATCGGGATTCATCAAACACGTAACCATAGTCTTTGAGTTGTGTTCGCATCCAAATGACTTGCGCACAACACGCCGACATGGCTACATATTACCTCATTGAGGACAACGATGTACAATCCTCGCTTTGATTGCCAAGACACCGTTTGTCACCAAGAAATTGTAGTGCTCTCAAGTACTTTTCGAGAGTCTAAGCATCCTGCGTGGTCGTGTCTGAAAAGCTATTAGTTCAAAGCCGAATCCTTCGGATACGGATCCCAAGTTAATGGTTCCCTTGATGTATCGGAGGATTCTTTTAACCTCCGAGAGGTGGGTTTTAGTTGGTCTCGATCGATAACGGAGCAAAGATATCAAAGAAAGACAATATCGTGTCTGTGGTCGTTAGATACATGAGAGACCCAATGATAATACAATATTTTGTAGGGTCAACCGGTTTCCCATGCAAATCGTCTAGCTTCTTGGTATGTGACATTGGTGTGGCATAAGTATCACAGTATTCATTCCAAATTTGTTCGAGTTTCAAGGGCATATTTGGTGACTTAGAAAAATACCACGGGTGATTGATGAACTTGCAATCGAGAAAGAATGTAAGTTCACCCATCATTGACATTTCAAAATGTTTTGTCATAAGTTTTGCAAAAGCATTTGAGTATTTTAAATGTGTTGACCCAAAAATGATGTCATCCACATAAATTTGAACGATTAAAATATGTTCCCCGTGATATTGTATGAAAAGTGTAGGGTCGACCGAACCTTTGGTAAAATTATTGGCAATTAGGAAAGATGATAACTTATCGTACTACGCCCGAGGAGCCTGTTTGAGACCGTAGAGAGCTTTGTTCAGTTTGTAAACATGGTTCGGGAATTGTGGATCAACGAATCCTTTTGGCTGGCTGACATAGACCGTTTCTTTCAGTTTACCTTTCAGAAAAGCAGTTTTGACATCCATTTGAAAGATCGTGATGTTAAAATGAGCCGCGAACGCTAGAAATATCCGAACAGCCTCAAGACGAGCAACCGGAGCAAATGATTCTTCAAAGTCAATACCCTCTTCCTGTCGATAACCCTTAGCCACCAGACGTGACTTGTTTACGATTACATTCCTTGAGATCCAATTTGTTTTCCAAATCCACTTCGCACCAATGGCGAAGACCCTGTTGGTCTTTCAACCAATTCCCATATTTCAAGACGTTTGAACCGATTGAGTTCTTCCCGCATGGATTCAATCCGGTTGTCTTTTGTCATTCGTCCTTAATGTTTTAGGTTCATATTGGCGAGCGGTGAGTGCATAAATGCAATGTTCATCGCGTGTGAAGACGTTATCTCGTTACGATCGATTGATTCGGGTTGCCAATAATATTCTCAAGAGGATGGTCTTTCGTCCAAGGATGTGTAGAGGGTTGATGTTGGTATACATTGTGCGATTTTGAGGATTCAAATGGTTTGTTGATGATTCCGCGACATCGGTGCGCAGTTTCATTTGCAAACGGGTTGAAGAGCATTTGGATCAAAATCTGCGGTGGGAGTACTTCATTAAGAAAATCGCAATGGTTCGGCGTCGTTGGAAGCAGTTTGTTCAAGCTGTTGTTGTAGAGTCAGCGGTGGTGCTTCTTCAACAAGAGTTGTTGTAGCAGTGTATCAAGTATAAGAGTGTGATCGGGTTGAGTGGCGGAAACAACGGATACACCGAGCACGTTCATCAATGTCATCACTAAACAAATGGAGCAAATAGCGTTTCCATTTGTTGACGAGTAAGTTGGGGCTTAGTTCGGTGATGATGGGGTTTGAGGAAGTTTAAGCGGTTATGACCGGGTTCTAAGTTGTTATGCTCGAAGCCATTTACGTAAGTTCATCAAAATTAGCGTGAATCGTTTCCATAACTCGCTTTGTACGACGATTCGGATCCGGAAACCCTTAGAATTTTCAAAATATCCTATAAATACTCCAATGTCGACTTTGGCTTTGAGCTTACTAAAGTCATCATGATCATTATTCGGATAGCAAAGGGATCCAAATACATGAAAGTGTTTGAGATTCGGTTTATGGTTATGGATAAGCTCAAAAGGTGTTTTGTTGTGGCGTTTAGTAATCATTGAGCGATTTTGAGTGTAGCATGCGTTGATACGACACGCCCACAAGTAATCTGGAAGTTTAGCATTGATTAACATTGTTCTTGCGCTTCCACTAACGTTCGGTTTCGTCTTTCAACAACTCCGTTTTGTTCGGTGTACGTGCAATAGATGTCGATGCTCAATTCCACTTTCTCATAAAATTCTCGAAGAGTTTGGTTAACAAATTCGGTTCCTTTTATGCATTACGATTTGGCGGACGGTGTTGGGAGTGAACTTGAATTTTCGTGAGAAAGGTGATGATCATCTGTGGAGCTTGATCATTACTTGAAGAAAGTAGACCCAAGTCCATCGTGAGTAGTCATCGACAATTACCAAGATGTAGCATTTGCCATTAATCGTTTGCACGCGCAACGGGCCACACAAATCCATGTGAAGAAGATGAAGCACATCGAGAGTCGTGTTCCACCTTTGAAGGAAAATGAGCACGAGTGCTTTTCCTTATTTACAAGTCGAGCATAGGTGATCTTTGGAATACGGAATCTCGGGAGACCTTCAACAAGTTTGTGTCGAGCAAGGTTGGTGATGGTTTGAAGTTTTAGATGTGAGAGATGGCGGTGCGAGCCGGATTTTGTTGATGTAGCCTTTGAGAGTGAGCGGATGGGAGATGAAGCAACCATGTCTTGCATTGAGATTGTGTATAGACTAGAATTGTGAGAGCGGACATTAGATCGTTTCCTTGTAGATCACGAATGAAACAAGTTTTCTCCCGAAAAGCAACTTCCAAATCTCCATCACGTAATTGACCGATCGAAAAGAGATTGTGACCGAGGCCTTCCACATAATAAACCGCTAATTTCAATATTTCCATTGATATAATCTCCGTAGCCCATGATAGCTGCAAGTGATCATTCCGAATCGGCGGTGCCAATGAACTTTGCAATAAAGTTTGATAACAGTTTAAGATTGCCTATCATGTGTCGGGAACATCCGCTATCAACAATCCAAAGGATGATCTGTATCACCTGCATTACACACAGAAGACACAGATGGAATAGAGGTAGATGTGGAACCCGATGAGTTAGAGGGTTCCTCAGCAGTTATAGTAGAAATACACACATCAATGATTTTAGGCATCCATTTTAATCCTAGTGTATTACGTATCCATTTCTGCCATTTCCAACTAGTCTTAGCTTTAGTCTTAGTGAATGCACTAGGTGGTACTACATTCTTTGGAGATGATACTGGAACTATAGGAACATCAATGCGTTTCTTATAATCTAAGGAGGGCGGTCTACCAAGCACAGACTTAGAAGCATTAGTGGGCCTAGAGATATTCCGATTCTTAGGATTCCTTAAACGAGACAAGATAGCTCTAGCAACACATTTTTCTTGACAATCAGAAAGCATAATTTTACGAAAAATAACACAAGAAGCATCAGACTGAATATCAAAAGTACTTAAAGGTTTAGCATTTGTTACAACACTTTTCCATTACATTTGTCGACCTTAATATCTAAAGTAGGTGCAACGTGAGTCTTATTCAAAGTCCTATGGTGTTCTTCTACTTGACATTCCTTATTATTCTTTTCTTAGGTCGCAACTTCCTATTCTTCCTTGTATTGCTCCTAGTTTGTGAAGTGCGGACGTTTGGAAAAGAAGCAACTAGTCTGTTGCAGAGAGAGGAAGCACATTAGTAACTTGTGTTTTATCGAGAGGCAATTTGGGTTCACGTTTGCTAAGTGTGATAGGTGCAATTTTCTTAATGATGCTAGGTGAACTTGTTCATACTTTCCTAACATTTCCGTAACTTAATGATAGTGTGCACCAAATCTTGATTTTCGAGCGAAGATTTCAAACAAAATTCATGACTTCTTTAGTGTGTGCAAGATAATGATCAAGTTCGTTTGATGCTTCATCACGAGTCTGTTTGAGTAAATCAAATATGACACCATATTCCTGTTTAACTTTTGAAAGTTCATGTTCATATTTTGAGATTTGACATTTAAAAGACACGTTTTGATCATCCAGTTGCTCAAGTTTTGGATTAAGATTTTTTCCATGCAACTTGGCGATTTTGTTTTGAAAAACAAGTTGTTGATCGTGAATATCTTTTTGACACCAATTAAGACGACATTTTGCATTTGAAATTTCGTTTAATAATCGTTCATTTTCAACTTTTAAAGACTCGATTTGAAGCACATTATCAGTATTCTCAACAATTTCAACAGAATCAGCAGAATCAGCAGTGATATGATCGGATGCATATGCAGCATTGTAATAAAACCGATTATTGATATCGGCACGGATAACATCTTCCAAGAGTCGATCAACATCTTTTCTCAACAATTTCTTTTACGTTTAGTATTTGAAATCGATGTTTCGTTTTCTAGAAAAGCGGTTTTCATGAGACCAAGTTCCTTGTGAAAATCCCTTTCCCAATATAGTGCACAAGTTTTCAAATTTTTAACATGGGGTAAAGTCTTTTTGAAGAATGTCTCGATGTTCTCGCGCCATTGGCGATTGAAAATGTTCAACTTTTATTTGAATGAAATTCAATCTCACGTTCCAAAATTTTGAGGTCGATAAGAAAGTGTCAAAGTATTTTATGACGCGACAACTTTCGACTTTTGTTTTAACTTCACTAAGTGAAGGTAAAGGACCATTAATTTGTGCACCATTTTGTTTGGGACTAACCCGAAGCTAGTGTGATAACAAAGGTTTGTTAGAAGTATCTTGTTGTTTGACAAAAGTAACGGCTTTTGAATAGTTAAATGGTTTGTTATAAACGACATTTTCTATTTTGGTGACTCTCGTCATCGCATCTAATTCCTCCATGCGATTATATTCAACAACGGTCATAATTGAATCATCAATTCTATGTTACGCATTGTAAACTTGAGATTTGGTTTGAATGCTCTATTTGAAAACTTAGGTTTGTAATCGCAAGAATTGGTCCATATCCATTTGGATTAGGTTTAAAAGTAAACTTTTGAATGGTTGTGATTGACTCACCATGTTTGTAAACAACATTTGAAACTCTTTGATTTTGGTTTGTAAGTCGACAATTTCTTCAAGATAGTTATCTATTCGTTTCGTGGAATGATGTTTGTACTCGAGAACTGTTTTTGACAAGTTAACAACTCACCTTGGCTTTTGAGTTTCAAAGTAAGGCGTTAAGTTGTTTTTATGTTCATGTTTGAGTTGTTCTATTTGAGACAACGAGCATTCTTGAAGCGGCTAGATCACGTGTCATCATTCTAATGATTTTTCGTTTTGATGAGATTTAGCAAAGCGACTTCAAAACCTTTTTCACGGTTTTCTTGAGTTTTAAAAAATTGATTTGTCGAATTAAGCATTCATTATCCCTAATTAATGATTGCATTTTCAGCTTTTAATTTTGTATTGACATCATGATAATGTTCCACTCGGGATTGTTGGTCTTTAACTAAGGTCCCGAGCTCAAATTATGGATCGACAAAAATCGTTTTGTTCAACGTGAGTCTCAACATGGTCATTATTTAGATCCTTAAGTATAACCACGGAGTCGACTTGATCATCAATGGTAACCATAAGGTCATCTTGATCATCAAATATAACTACGGGTCTAGTTGATGATCCTCGGAATGAGATGTAGAAGGCTCATGTCGAACACTCGATCCTGTCGATGCGAGATGTTGGCGGAGAGATCGGATCATTAATGATAATTGTTTGTTCGGTACACGAGACAAGCCATCGATGTCATACACCGGGCTGTATCACTCATGTGTAGAGCTTGCATTTGTGCCATCAACATCACTCTCGCATTAGCACGCAAGTCTTACATGTCATCATCGAGTCGCATACGCCATAAAGCTCATTCCTTGTTGTTAAGAGTTCCACCGACTTCATCCTTAAGAGCCAAGAGCAAAGCCTCTTTGAAATAAGACCGCCTCTTGTCCTCGGCTTAGGACATGCATTAGCGGATGACCCTTTTCATTGCGGTTATAACAACGAAGACCATTAACCCCATTCTCGAGCATTCCCTGTTCAACCACTTGAGCTCTCTTGTTGTGGATCACCACGGTTATTCCTTCCAATAGCATTAAACCCTTGACCACCTCCCATCGGCGACCATAACCACGGTTATGAACTTCAACACGTCCATTGTTCATGACTTGATTCCTTGTGTTGGATGAGGAATGAATGCGATTGTTGGATTTGTTTGTATACCAACCGAAGGCTTTAGCAATCATAACAAATCCTTGTTGCAATTCATCGAAAGCGCAGAGTCCTCATCGACTTCACCGTAAAGTGCTTGAGCATTGTTGTTGTTGTATGGAACCAATTGAGTTTGTTGAGGTTGTTCTTGTGTTGATCATATGGTGTGATGGTTGCGGTTGGTTGAGGAGCGGGTTCTTGGTTGTTTGAGGAGGAAGATTAGTTTGAGCCCACAAAGCAAGTTGTTGATTATCGTGAAATTGTTGTGAAGTCGGGAGTCCACGGATAGTCCTTTCTTTGTCAACTTCTTTTGGTAAGGCTTCAAATAGTCGTACAACGATCCGTATGTAGCATGATGAAGGTTCTTAGCTTGACGGAGAAAATGACATACTTCTCCCATTCGGACCAAGACTACTTAGGAACTTAGTGTTGTGACAATTGTGGCATGATGATGTTGTGTTTGTCCAAATCATTAATGATATCTAAAAAGCGATGATGATATGACTCTAATGTCTCTCGGGTTCAATCATGAAGTGTTCATAAGCCAAGTAGATTTTGGATTCCATGTCTTCTCGATTGAGTCTTGTGCCTTCCATTAGAAGATGAATGTGTTCCCACATTGCTTTAGCTGTCTTTTGAGCATCAACACTTGAAGGATCGGATTGGGTAGTCCCAAAGGATGTATTGCATTGCTAGTTCATCGGCTTCAAAGTGTAGAAGTTCATCACCGGTGAGGTCCGAGATAGTTGCAATGTTGGTGACAACATCTCTTGGTGGATTGGCATCCGGATCTGCGGTGTAATAACGATGAGGCATCTGAAATGGACCTTCCAAATGACCTTCTTTAAGAACTTTCCATGTGGCTTCTTTAGATCACAAAACCTAAAGAACCTTATAACCCATTAATCATAATTACCGGGAGTGAGCATTGGAGGTCTATCAAGTGAGCCAGCTTCATGAATTGATTGTTGGCTACTTAAGGCTTCACACATCTTGCCAAACCATGTCGGTTCCTTCATAGTATTCCTGGATGGATGTTGATTGTAGAAGTTTGTGTAAGGTTGTACTTGAAGACTAGGTGGAGGTTGAACCATTTGAGGTTGTGGAATTGCTCCAAGTTGTGGGGTATATTGTTGATTAAATTGTTGTTGATAAATTTGTTGTTGATGATTAAATTGTTGATGTTGTGGACTTAGTTGTTGATGATAAGTGTAGGGAAAATAGTTAGAGTATGGTGGTTGTGACATGTTGAAAACTTGTGTTGTTAAATGGATCTTTGTAGTCGAATGAACCGTTGTTGATGAAGAGTCCTTAGGCGAAGAAATCACAGAAAAGCCAAGTACCACTTATGCGTAAAAACACCAAAGTTACGCGTAATGACAATAGTTACTGCGTAGGATTAGCTTACTGCGTAAGTAAGGAGAAAACACTAAAGTTATGCGTAAACAAGAAGTTAGGCGAGAAAACTTAGGCGTAGGATTAACTTATGCGTAAGACAAAGCTTAGGCGTAAGATGAATCTTATCGTAAAAATTCTGGCGTAAGCTTAAGCTTATGCGTAAATTTAGGGTTTGCCCAAATGATCTTTACACTATCACAAAGGCAAAAGATATCCAAAGTCGAAGTGTTTTCGGGCTTATCCAAGCAAGAAAAACACCGAGTAAGCCACTGGCTCAAGATAAAACCAAGGACAAGTTCTGCGTAAGATTAGGGTTTCACTTACGCGTAGAAATTAGCCAAAAATGATTTACGCCAACCGATGTTTCCAAACCGATTTTTGTGATGAAATAGCTTCAATATCACCAAAATAACACAAAAGTGTGAAACTTGATGATCCAAAGCTTATAAAACAGCTTATGCGTGAAACGGAACCACGTACAAAACCTAGCTTAAAACAATGATCCACGTAAAGTTTGAAACTTTTGCCAAAAGCAGATATTTTAACACCTAAAAGCGTTGAAAGGACAAGAATCTTGGATTAAAAGTGTAAAAATCAATTTTTAAGCGTGACAAAGTTGGAACTCGTTTTACGCGTATGACCAAAAAAAAACTTCAAAAAAACAAATATGTACACCCAACTATTTGGCTCTGATACCACTGTTAGGTCACCATATTAGTAACACAAGCATCAATAGAAGAAATAGAGAAGAGGATAGATCAACAAGTAACCAAACACACACACACGTATAAGTATAGAAAGGTTATGCGTAGAGTGCAAGTGAAAGATAAATTGAACAATCAACCCTCAAGTGAGGGTTATTACAAGGTATTTATAGGAGAGGGAGCTAGGGCAACACTCCTAGTCCCTTCTTTTCCTTCTTGGACTTGGGCCAAGGCTCATGGGCTTTCTACATAAGCCTTGGCATGATTACTAACATAAAAGCCATATTAAGCTAACTATTACATATGAATCAGTAACACTTGAATTAAGGATTGGGAGTGATTCCAACACTATGCTTAAAAACACATGTTTCACCATTGTTTAGATCAGTTTATTTTTCTTATAAAAACACCATCGTTACACAAAACAAACAAGCAAGTATTTAAACATAAACATACAAACAATGAATACATAACTTAACAATTAATCATGCATATCAAATAGCCACATGCAAACCTTTTGATAAATCTCATTAATAATCAATTCTAGATCTGTCAATATGTATATGTCTAATTAAGACTTTCACTCGTTTTCATCAATGCAAACCTTTTGATTTCGATTGCGTAAGTCAAAATTAAACACATACCACATACCACATAATTGATTTATTAATAATTATAATTGAGGTCTTCCCCAATTTTAGATCTATCAAAAATTAGTGTATAACACTTAACCAATTAAAGCATACAATAAAAGCAGATCCATGACAAAACATGCATGTTTTTTTTATCATTGACATAAATTACACTTAACAATTAATGCAATTAATCAAGAGTTACGTAAATACACATAAAATTGCATGCAACCTAAGGTTTTTTAATCCAATTAAAAACAATGTTTACAAAACACTAATTAGGGAAAAAACGCCCCCCCCCCCCCAAAAAACAATTAGGGTCTAGGTTTTGCAAACCCTAGATCTAAGCATACAATTAATAACACAATACACATTATTTGTTTGTATGCGTTTCAATAATTAATTACTCATTATAATGGCTCGTGATGCCACTGTTGAGGTTATGATACATGATATATAAATAAATAACATGTAGACATCACAGAGTACACAGCGGAAAACTTCGAATAATTGTAAATTAATTAACCGAAAAATAAAGCGTAAACATACCTTTTTCCAAATTGAAAGAACTTCTTCAATCATGAACCCTAATTAGGGTTTATGTGGTTTAACGAATTGACCCTTACCGTTTTTCAATTCAAACCAATTGATGTAACAATAGTGTGTTACACCACGTTCTTGTACACATGAACTATTAGCGATTCGATGCGAATGCTAGTTCTTGATCACAATAGATTAACCAAACACCTTTGTTATGCTCAAGGTCACTCGCAAATCCCTTACATGGGGTTTTACTCGTCGACCTAAGAACAAGAGGGAAGAAAGAAGAAGTTTGGCCTGCTATTGAAATCTAGTGTACCAAAGGATGAATACATGGGGATGTATTTATAGCCTTATGGTAGATGTCAAGATTACTATGGTTTCCGATGTGTGATTCCATAGTTTCGGCCAAAAACAAGCCCAAAAGAGGATTCCTAAAACCTTCTCTTGGCTTGTTAACTTTTCTTCATATCCCGTTGACATTTAACAACCGATAGTCACTTCCGATAAGTACTTATCGCTCGTTAAGTCGTTTATTGTGAATATAATAATAAAACATAATATTTTATATTAACTATTTAAACATTGAGTCTCATACGTAAAGTGTGCAATTCTGTGGTCTCGAGTTTGAATTCGGTCATGCACGTATTAAATATATCCATAAACCAACACTTTTGCCACTGCACCTCCATCACCTGCACCTCTACCACCTAAGGAGGAAACCTGCCCAACATCTGGTGTAGGCCTAACCAAAGCTTGAATGGCTTTTTTTAGATTTGACATCAAATCCGTTTGGGCAGTATGGTTCACATCCCCATACTGTAATCACAACAATTAGCGAAATGTGAAGAAAAGAAATTAAACTAGAACTGGAGCATTTTTAGCCACTTTATAAAAATAGGTTGACTTGGGTATCATTTTGTCGTTCAGGCTAAATATTAGAAGGAACGCTTCAAATGAAACAGATAGTATAAGAGGTTGATAGTTATGTCTATAATCACTTTAGCCAATCATATTTAAGATATCACATTATCTATATAACTAAATATGTACATTAGAAAAAAAAAGCGAAGAAATATTGTTAACCGGTCGACGCAACCCTCTTTTGACTAGCCTAACTAAATTTACTCTTCTTAACCCTTTTATCAGACGTATCATATAGTGAGATTGAGGCATACTTAAGGTGCTCCATGATAAAGGCTAAATATACTAAGTAATCCAAAACCAAATCTAAATGTAAAGACAAAAGATGGTTTAAGGTAAGTCTAATCATACCACTTAAAGTTTCCCAAGAGCGATCTCCAACTTTCTTGTAAGCCGGTGATTTTCCAAAGTTAATGATTCAACCTGAAAAAACAAAGCCCGTGATCATGATAAAGGCTATAAGTAGCGTCAACCTTATTGTGATATGAGCGTAACAACTAACATTTCTTATAAAAGAACAACAATTTTATTTCTTCCCTGAGAAACTTATAGAAAGCTATTTCACTTTCTTAATTTTCTCTCCAAACTAACAAAAACATAGCGTAATGAGAAAAGCCGTAACCTTCTTTTGATAGTGCATGTATATATAGGTGATGATGAATATAATAAACATAAATTAAACATAAAACGCAGCGGAATCATCACCAACAACGGATCCATATAGCCATATGATCAATCAAATAAAACAAACATAAGGTTTATACCTTTGTAGCATGAATCCGGTTGCAAGACACCAATCACCACCACGATAGGAATCAAGAAACCAAAAGACCAATGATGTTGGCCTTTCCCAATGTATGAAACACACTACACGTCTAACGATCACCCTTTGATGCTAGTCTAACCTTTTCACCAATCCTTGCGCAAGACTACACCTAGAATTATGAAGGAAGCAAATCAAAAAAAAACCCTTGTTTTCTTTGTATGTGTGGCGTTCACCATGAGGGGAGAGGAGGGGATTATCAAGTCAAAATGTAACCTACTCAGTCAACCATAATTGTCATCAATTAGCATTAATGATAATTGATGTCAATCCATTAGTTACATATTAGGTCCTTCAAAGTATAAATCCTCCTCATTACACCCTTATGTTACAAATGTTATTAATAATGTAAATACGATAAATACATTATAATAATGGTGTCTAAGTGTATATGTGTGTGACCCCATAGGCTCACATACGACTAGCCATATAATTATTTATTATGACACAAGCAAACTCCAACAGCTCCCACTTGCGACGTCATAATAGTCAAGTAATTATACAAGCAATGGTTAGCGTCTAGCAACACGCCAATGCCCCTAGTGATATGTGAGGTCAGTTTCTCAAACATTTCATTAAATGGTTTATATGTCATATATCCCTTTGTTTCAGATACCATGTTGAACTTTAGACATGGATCAAAAGTCATTCTAATGGTTCAACTATTATGTTCTCGATCTTGATATTGAACAAGATTACCAAGTGAATTAAGATTCATCTTAATCTCATTTGGATACGGCCATACAAACATCTGTTCAAATCATCGAGGGGCCCAATAGTATCTAACTCCAAACCTTGTGGAGGAACAAATCCTATTTTGACTGCACGTGTCATTCATGTGCTTCAAATCATTCCTGATAGTGGCCTTTATAACTACCTTGTTCAGGACAGTGTTTAACCATATCAAGGAATAAAACTCCACACATGCAAGACCTGCTTGCATCTCAAGTCTAAGGATAATAGACATAACCATTTTCGAGATTCACTATTTGACGCCGATCCATGCAGTGAATACTCGTAGGTTGGGTCAGTCCAATGCTCATCACCATGAACAACATGTGAGTTTGGCAAAATGGTCACCAACACACTCACAATTGTCTTAATTTGATGGTACTCCCGTACCGTCAACCGACAATGGACAAATTTTGAATGAAGAAAATCATTCATGGATTTAAACATGCAAATATAGAATACAGTTGATATAAATGAAAACGATAATAACCATTACATCAATTCATTATAAAATATAAAGCGCTTAGTATTCCAATTATTCAAATACTAAAATAGATATGCATAAGACTACTTATAGGTCGGAAACCGATGTTCCCACCATGATCAAATTATGTTGTACAAGACAACAAGTAGTCATCTGAGTAAACCTTGAGAATACTTGTTTCAATATCCATGAAAGGTATGATGATTGTGCATTCAAGTACAATACGAGTATTGCGACAATGCATTCCATAGGGTGTTTGACACTAGCAAAACACCTACTATAGACATTCATCTAAGCAGTTTCTCAAGCGTAAAGTATTCTTATTCTTTTAATGTATAATGCATTAATGCTCTCAGTCGAGCACATCTAGTCAACAATGTCATCATTCATGATGATATCTTACCATGACTAAGGTTGAGCATCATTTGTGTTAAATAAGCATCAAAGTATGCAAACAAAACAGAGATCCTCAAATATCCATAAATGTTGAACATATATTTGGTCCTTTGTAGGTCCATAAGAATGTTCGTTTAACAATTACCTAATGACATTCACTTAGATATTTGTTGTTATCAACTCATCTTGCATTCATGCAAATGATATAATTAGCCCAACGCATAATACGATATACATAATGAATCCTTTAGTTAAACTTAAGGTTTCTATTCATGCTTTCAATCTCATCAGGTAAGATTGATTATTGAGCCTCCCCTCAATAATGTGTCATATTGTGTCAGACTTAATAACCGCTTTTGTTTATTCAAACAAACATATGTAACAAGGTTGCATGTTTTATTTTCTAAAACTCTTAAGAGAAACTTCATTCCAAGCTAAGGAATAAATGCTAGCTTAGATGGAATAATGTTTCTAATACGTTATCAACATATGAAATTTAAGAAAATAAAAACAGTGTTCCCACTTGCTCTTAGTGTACTTCGTACTGATCTTATTTTAATCAAAATCAAATTAATGATTTTATGGTAAATTAAAGATCTTAGCTCGGAGATGCATGATCTAATCCATACTTGGATTCTTGTATCTTGTAGACATAATAAAGATTATATATATTCACAAACCCTTTCGAATACACATCGTCCTCGCAAATGTATTCAATAAGAAAAGAGTTTTGAAATCCAATTGTCAAATTTCATTTACATGAAGAAAAGTATGACAATTCATCATCTTTATACATTTAATAATTGAAGGTAGGAAGATTTAATCATAGTCAATTTCTTGAGTATGAGTAACCCATTTCACTACTCGTGAATTAAATGTGTGTACAAGTTTGTCCTTGTGAGTCTTCTCATTGAGAAACTCATTTTTAACCTCACAGTCTAACTGATTGGTAAGAGATCAATCAAGCTTCATGAGTGATTTTCTTCCACGGACTGCATCTTATCATTCATAGCTTTGAGCCATTTATCAGATTCAAAATCTGATAATGCAGCTCTTAGTTAGCAGGTTCACAATGACCCTCTAACTTATATCCCTTAGCATTGATATAAGACTATCATTCAGGTGCAAGAAGTTTCCTTCCGGATCTATGAATGAGAGATATCATACTATGGTTTAACATATGCATGTTCAACCTTAGTGTGACATCAGCAAGTGTACCTAGAAGGTTGTGTATATTAGTTCTTGAACAACTTCAAGATCTAAAGGTGCTCCCACTTGCTTTGTACATAGAGACTAATCTCTAGTTACACAGCATCTTGAGAAACAATAAATTGTTTTCAGTTGGGACATCCAAAATACATTAGTAGTTCTTGACTCCGGTTTGTTAATTACTTACTCTAAGGTATTTAACAAATTAAGAACTTCAATTAAGACATAATTGAATTCATCCCATTCCGTAACACAATGGCGTCTTAAATACCTTCCAGAATGGAACCATATTGAGTGTACCCATGGCACATTCAATTTTCTAACCTTAATAGCTTTGGAGGTAAGATAGTTTAAGTCATCAAAGATCAAACAATATCAATAGAGTTTGATTTTCCATGATGGACAAACTATAATGATGTGGTATTCCATGAGGATTGATGTTGTGAGACTATCCCACAACTCATTAGATGAACTTATACTCTTTAGCTTACGTATCTGCCAACCAAGTCAAACCAGATGGCATCAATAGTGTTTTCAGCCCATTGCATACTTAATTTACAAGTCGTTGACCAAGTCAACAACTTCATGTGCATGTTTTGACTAGAAAACATAAACATTTAATATATTACTATACGTCATACGTCATTTACAATTTAATGACTTCATGTACATGTATTTAACATGAATACATAACAAGTTAACGTTTTACTTTACGTTATAAGTCTTTCAACAATTAACAGACTTGATGTTTAAGACTTTACAAGAGACCTAAACATATTCAAGTAAAGCAATTTAGAGTGCCGACTCTTGGCCTCAATAGTGATTTCAAGTTAATTTCATACTTCAAGATTATGACTTTACAATAATACATAATCATATTTACTGAACAATTCGGTGAATATGTTGAAGTAGCTTTTCATATTATCTTGACATTTGTTCTAATTAGGGCAACATACATTTTATGTGTAGAAGTCCTAGTAGAATATTAGTTTTCTTACCTTGCAGTCAAGAAAAACTATTAGTCATATTGTTATATGTTGTACCTTGCACACAATGAAGATTTCTCCCACTTGTGCACGACACAACATCATGCGTAATATGACAGTGTCACATATATGATTTTATACAAAATCAAAATATAGATATGTAGAACTTTATTGTTTTAATAATGAATCATGCATAACAATTTATTGATAACATTTCAGGAAGCAACATCATGAACGCGACAAGTTATCTAATAAAATTCATGCAATGGTTCTTATATAAACTATGATGCTTCACGTGTGGAAAGTAATGTATTATTTCAAGACAATCAAGAAATAATATGGGCAACCTGCGAGGTAATAAAGATTACGGCTCCCTTTGGATTAGACAACATTACATGTGTTTCGTCACCGATATTAAAGTCACATAGCTCCCATTGGATTATACAACATTATAAATGTTATGTCACCAGTGGAGACTGAGTGTCGATTGGATACTTTCCTTATTTCTTTGAATATCTACCCATTATTGCTAATATGAGTCACTTGGACTAGTAAACATGTACTTAGATATTCAATGAAGTGCATCAAGTTCTAACATATAGATGACGGGCTAGCCATCATTGATATTTTAACTTGAAAATAGGCATGCAATTCCTCCATAAGGTCTATTTTACCACAAGGTGTGTAGTACCTTATTAGGTTTATTGGGTTAAGATAATTGCTAGGTAATCATGCTAGTAATTGTCTTTACCATTTTGCGCTTATTGATATTTCCATCTTCTAATTATTAAAACTCATATTATTTTGGTAGCTATAGAAAACGTGTTCTCTAGTTATCCAAATATCTTATCTTACTTCAATGTTTTGAACCGGAATTAGGGTTATAAAACAAACTTGAAAGAATAAGATGTGCAACCATACTTAACCGTTTTGACTTTTGCAAGACATCACGATTTCTAGAGTAGGTGTGCTTTGAGTTTGATTAGAATTAGGACAATTCAAATATTCCTATTATTGTATTTCCTCATAAAGAAAAGCAGATAGGAACATGTCTCTTTCTTACAAGAAAGAAGTACTTAGTTTGTCTTTTAAACAAGAAAAGAATAAACTTTTGTTTACGGATGTGATGCATTATATCATTAAATATGAATTTACAAAGTTCAATTTTAGTATTTTCGATAAATATCCTTTTACAAATTAATTACCCCATGTTTAAAACAATTAATTTACGAAAAAGGCTAAGATCCACATTGTGCTTCTACTATCACATCGGTTGATGCGCTAGCAATAGTAGATTCAATTGGTGGCGACGATCACCAATTGTATTACATGTGCAACTCTTAGATCCTTATGGGACTCATGGCATTAGTGAACAAGCATCTAGTGTCAAGTAGGCATGTTTAGTCCCATCCTTGCCTCGGGTCAAGGTCTCAGTGCTTAACTCGATTAAGTCATCCAATTTGAGAACGTGCGAAGATATATCTAGGTCTCACGCATAGACAATAATCACCTTGGGTTACAATTCAACCTAGGTCCCACGCATAGGCAAAAAGTAATTGCAAGTGTTCTCAAGCGATTGGACGACATGACTTAAATTTGTGACGGGTAAAATATTTTGATGTGAATCAAAAAAGGTGTACGAAAAAGCATGCATTCATTCTTCGTAGCACAAGTTAAAAACTCTTCTTAATTTAAGTCTAATCATTGTTTTAATTTATGTGTGTCAAGTTGTCCATTTTCAAGTCTAATATAGAACCTATGTGGATTATAATAGAGATTGGACAATACATAAATCGAATAACATACATAACAAGTTAAGTGTTATTTTTAAAACAATGATTTTAAGTTAAATCCGTATTTAAACTTAGTTAAACTAAATCATAAGATTTAGTTTGAAAATGGTTTGTGTTGCGTTTTAAGTTTTAGAAAACGATTTGCAAGTTATATACATTCACAACATACATAATAAGCAAACAACCAACACACAACCACAATATGCAAAGGCTCAACCGATGAAAGAACCTATGCTTGGTTTCGTGAGCCATCAAGAGAACCAAGAGTCAACTAGGGACATAAACCACAACCACACGGGGGACTCCCACTTGCTCCAAGACCAAGCTAGGACAAGTAGAAGCCCATTATGCACATGAAAAGTGAATCTGCCAGCCCAGAATTTCTGCATTCGGAGGCCCAAATGGCCTAGAAGGAGTCATCCCAGAGCTTAGCACCAAACTACAAAGTTGTGGGCCCATGAGTTGTCATTATAAAATACTTTACCAATCACCGGGAAACGCCGTTTTACTGCAGCTTGTACGAGCAGCCATTTCGCGTCTTTATGTCTTTTATGCTTCGTCATTCCATTCCAAGCATCGGTTACAATATATAGAATGTAAAATACATCTAATCTACTATCTATCCATTGTAAAATGCCCAAACGATGGCAAAAACCAAATTAAAATTCATACATAAAGGTCGAAACAATGGCAAACCCAAATAACAAGAAATAAACGACAATCACAATCATTCATAGCACAAGTGGTCTAGGTTTTCATCGGCTTTGCATATACACATAATAATACCATAAAATTATGAACATAACAATGTGTTGGCTAATCCCATGAGCAAACATGCATGTATTTGCCATGGAAACAATTTAAATGACATGAAATAAAAGAATTAGCCAACGAATCGAAGAAATAATCAACAAGAATTAAAACCCGATTGATGCAGCGTGTAAAATGGATTTAGGTTCTCAAACCTACTGATATTAGACCTTCTAAAAATCATTTTACCACAGAAAATTAAGCCTTAGTGGCTGTTTTCAAATCGTTTCAAGAATCGATTAAAACAATGCGATAAAAGCCATTTTTAGCGTACCGAACACATTGTTTAATTAACGTATGCGAAACCAATGGCCATAGGACCAAAAATCATAGATCTTTATATTATTAATAACATTCTTAATCCATGAAAAATGGAGCCTTCGGGGCTATTTTGAAAGTGGTTAAAAACACTTAAAATACGCGTTTTGACCATTTTTAGCATACCGATAATCATATGGCACATATGATGGCTCGTGATACCACTATAGGTGATGATGAATATAATAAACATAAATTAAACATAAAACGCAGTGGAATCATCACCAACAACGGATCCATATAGCCATATGATCAATCAAATAAAACAAACATAAGGTTTATACCTTTGTAGCATGAATCCGGTTGCAAGACACCAATCACCACCACGATAGGAATCAAGAAACCAAAAGACCAATGATGTTGGCCTTTCCCAATGTATGAAACACACTACACGTCTAACGATCACCCTTTGATGCTAGTCTAACCTTTTCACCAATCCTTGCACAAGACTACACCTAGAATTATGAAGGAAGCAAATCAAAAAAAAAACCCTTGTTTTTCTTTGTATGTGTGGCATTCACCATGAGGGGAGAGGAGGGGATTATCAAGTCAAAATGTAACCTACTCAGTCAACCATAATTGTCATCAATTAGCATTAATGATAATTGATGTCAATCCATTAGTTACATATTAGGTCCTTCAAAGTATAAATCCTCCTCATTACACCCTTATGTTACAAAGGTTATTAATAATGTAAATACGATAAATACATTATAATAATGGTGTCTAAGTATATATGTGTGTGACCCCATAGGCTCACATACGACTAGCCATATAATTATTTATTATGACACAAGCAAACTCCAACAGTATAAACCCTTGTAGAGGCTAACCAAGGTGCTCTTACCTGCTCCCTCTTCAGATGCCCCCTGTTATTTATTTGACAACGTTAGGATACTGGATTGTTAAAGAAGCATATATGAATATATCAACATAAACTTATGATTTACATGATACTGTGATAAAAATTAACCCAAAGTGCACATTTTAAAACGTTACTTTGGACAAGCACATATACAATTTTATGTAGGAACTGCAAAAGTTCACAATCTCATAAACTTGTTTAATGTTGTGAATCATATATCTTGCCTTGGGTGTCAATTCGTCAACTGCTTTTAGAATAGTATCGATGAAATGGTAACGGACGTTCAACATCAGCATTAGCTTCTTCACCTTCAGAGTCTATAAGATTAATTTCTTCAGATTGTTGATTCCCGACAGGTTTGATTACACTTTGGAGCCATGCTGAACACCTAGCAAACCCAACTAACTATTCGTTTTGTGCTTTCTTTGGTATATGTGAACTAATATGTTTTGCCGACCACAAAAGAGAATGAAAATAATTTTGGAGACAAGCCCAACTATTCAAGCATGAGAAAATAATAAGCCATACTATGCATGCTTGATAAAAGAACAGTTTGGTTGAAACTATAGCATGTCCTATTGTGCAAGAAAAAAGGAAATTTAAGTCATGTTGTCGTTCAAAATGGAGTTCTTGTTCGAATCTATTTGGGTTGAAACTGTAACATCTCATATATCCAAAATAAATTGGTACTAGAGCTTGTTCGAATCTATTTGGGTTAAACGAGTTCTTATCATTTTATAAAGGTGTCATGGCAAGGCGACAAGGTTTTGATTTAAGTCATGTTGTCGTTCCAATTTTGATGGTGAAAATTATGATTATTGGTGTGTCAAAATGGAGAAACTATTTGATTCTTTAGATGTGTTTGACGATGTCAAAACACATTTGAAGAGCCCGTTGATACGGAAAAATTAACCGACCATCAAATGAAAGATTTGAAGCAAAAGAGAAGCCGAAATGCAGCCGTTTTAAGTGTGATTCAGCGGGGAGTCACAACGTCAATCTTCCCGAAAATCATGCGTCTAAAAAAAGTAAAAGAAGCTTGAGAGGTGCTCAAGAAAGAATTTCAAGGAGATGTCAAAGTGAGAGCTATAAAGCTACAAACTCTCAGACGAGATTACGAGAACACGAAGATGAAGGAAAATGAGTCACTAAATGACTATTCATCTAGATTAACCGATTTGATTAATTAGATGAAAAGTTATGGTGATGAAATTGAAGACCAACGTATTGTTGAGAAAATTCTCATCAGTATTCCTGAAAAATTTGATCCAATTATAGCAGTTATTGAAAACACCAAAGATCTCAAAACTTTGGGTATTCAAGAATTGCTAAGTTCTCTCAAGTCATATGAGCAACGTATGACTCGCTACTCCGGCAAGGCGATCGAAAGTGCATTCCAATCCAGCTTGCAAGGCGACAAGAAGCCACCACAAAATTATGGAATAGGGAGTTCATCCCGAGGTGGTCGAGGAGGCAGAAATTTTAGAGGCCGTGGACGTGGACAAAGCTACGAAAGTTTTAGAGATCAAGGCAACTTTGACAAAAGATCATTTGGCGATTGAAACTCTCACAAGTGTTCCATTTGCAAGAAAGACAATCACGAGGATAAAGATTGTTGGTACAAATAAAAGTACAAATGTACTCATTGTGATCAATTTGGTCATCTAGAAAAAATTTGTCGAAAGAAAAACCAACAACAAGCAAATTTTTTAGAAGAAAAACAAGAAAATGAAAATGTTTTCTTTTGTCACTCAGCTAACATTGAAAGAAGTGACACATGGTTTCTTGACAGCGGTTGTAGTAATCATATGACTGGTGATGAAAGTATTTTGGTCGACATTGGCACTGCAGGAAATTCTTAAGTAAAAATGGGAAATGGAGCATTAGTACAAGTGAAAGGAAAAGGCAAGATTCTGGTCAAGACAAAAATAGGTATCAAGTATATTAATGATGTTTTACTTGTTCCTGACCTTACGAAAAATTTGCTAAGTGTCGGACAATTTGTAGAGCACGGATACATTGTTGTTTTTGAAGGTAAAGGCTGCAATATATATAACAAAGGAAGAAATAGAGAGTTAATGCAGAAGATAACAATGGGTCGGAACATAAGTTTTCCGATTACATTCAGGTATGAAGAACACTCTACGTTAAAGGCCACAACAACAGATGAAGCTTTGTTATGGCACAAGAGGCTTGGATATCTAAATTTCCAAAGTCTAAATTTACTCCACCAAAAAAATATGGTTGGAGGTTTGCCACAAATTCACGAGATTGAATAAGTTTGTGAAGGGTGTGCGCTCGGAAAGCATTATCGAAACCATTTCAAAAGGAGTCGCTTGGAGAGCCAAGGAAATTCTCGAGCTAGTATACACCGATCTTTGAAGATCCCGTTGATACGGATATTTATTGATGATTTTAGTAGAATGACATGGGTTTATTTCGTGAAAGAAAAATCTCAAGTTTTGGAATTTTCAAAAGTTTAAAATTTTGTCAAAAACAAGCGGGAGTTTTATCAAAATTTTGAGAAGTGATCAAGGAAAGAATACAACTCAAAAGAGTTTGACAAGTTTTGTGAGGATGAAGGCATGCACAGACAGCTCACAACTCGATACACACCTCAACAAACTGGTGTTGTCCAGAGAAAGAATCAGACCGTTGTAGAAATGGCGAAGTCAATGATGCACGAGAAAGGTTTACCAAAACGTTTTTGGGCAGAAGTAGTTTACACAACAATATATTTGTTGAATAGAAGTCCAACAAAAGCCCTCGATAACAAGATTCCACTTGAAGCGTGGAATGGACGAAAACCTTCGGTAAGACATCTTAAATTTTTTGGGTGTGTTTGTTATTCTCAAATACCAAAGCAAAAAAGATATAAATTAGACAAGACAAGTGAAAAGTGTATTTTTGTAGGCTATAGTAGCAAGTCAAAAGCTTATAGATTGTATAGCCTAAAAACAAAAAATGTAATAGTTAGTCGAGATGTAATTTTTGATGAAAATTCTTCCTGGAATTGGGAAGAAGAAAAAAAGGAAGGACCAAGTTTTCCCACTAACAAAATGCAGGATGAAGCACATGTGGAAAGTGATGAAAATCAACCATCACATGATGAAGTACCTACCGAAGAACCTGATGAAGAATCTCAAAGTCCACCACCAAGAAAATTTCGTTCGTTGACAGAATTATACAATGCTAATTTTTGTCATGTAGAACCAGAAAGTTTTGAAGAAGCGATTAGAGAAGAATCATGGAGGAAGGCGATGGAGGACGACATACAAGTTATTGAAAAGAATAACACGTGGGAGCTCACAGACACACCATTAGACAAAGACGTTATTGGTGTCAAATGGGTGTACAAAGTCAAGTACAATGCAGATGGTTCCATTCAATGAAACAAGGCAAGACTAGTCGCAAAAGGTTACTCACAACAACCCGGAATTGCTACGATGAGACATTTGCTCCAGTTGCTCGTATGGACACAGCCCGAGCAATCATCTCACTAGCAGGACATAAAGGTTGGTTACTATACCAACTCGACATCAAGTTAGCATTTCTTAATGGAGAACTTAAAGAAGAAGTTTATGTGAATCAGCCTCAAGGATTCGAGGTTGAAGGAAAAGAAGAAAAAGTTTACAAGTTGAAGAAAGCGCTTTACGGACTCAAGCAAGCACCGCGAGCATGGTATAGCCAGATCAATGGTTATTTTACAGAAAAAGGTTTTAATCAAAGCAAGAGCGAGCCGACCTTGTATGTTAAAAATCAAGGTAAAAATGACATTTTAATTGTAGCGCTCTATGTCGATGATCTTGTGTTCACAAGGAATAACAAGAAAATGATTGAAGATTTCAAAAATGAAATGATGCAAAAATACGAGATGAGTGATTTAGGTCTTCTAAATCATTTTCTCGGAATGGAAATATATCAAGACGATGGCGGCGTTTTTATTTCTCAAGAAAAGTATGTCGAGAAGATTTTGAAGATTTTTTATATGTCGAATGCAAGCGAAGGACACTCCTTTGGTTGTCAATGAAAAGCTCATGAAGGAAGACGGATCAAGTAAAGTGGACGCTACACTTTATCGAAGTTTGGTGGGGAAATTGTTATACCTCACAACAACAAGGCCCGACATCATGTTTTCCGTAAGTTTACTCTCAAGGTTCATGCATAATCCTAGTCGATCCATATGGGAGTTGGTAAAGAATTTTAAGATATTTGCAGGGCACGAAATATTTTGGAATCAAGTTCGAAAAAAATGCAAGTATAAATTTGCATGTTTTTTGTAACAGTGATTGGGGAGGATGTACAGATGACATGAAAAGTACATCTGGATATATTTTTTCACTTGGTTTAGGTGTGTTTTGTTGGTGCTCCAAGAAGCAACAAACAGTCGCACAATCATCAGCAGAGGCAGAGTACGTAGCAGCAGCTCTAGCCACATCACAAGCAATTTGGCTATGAAGAATTTTTGAGTGAAGCCTACAACAATTTTCTGCGATAGCATGTCAGCAATAGCAATCGCAAGGAACCCGGTTCATCATAGCCGCACAAAGCATATCGCTTTGAAACATCATTTTATCAGAGAGCAATTGAAGACGGAGAGGTACAACTTGAATTTTGTGGAACAAATGATCAGCTAGCAGATATTTTCACAAAAGCACTTCCACGAGAAAAGTTTCAGGAGCTCAGACGAAAGTTGAGAGTTCAGCCAAAACACATTATGGGGAGAATGTGAACTAATATGTTTTGCCTACCACAAAAGAGAATGAAAATAATTTTGGAGACAAGCCCAACTATTCAAGCATGAGAAAATAATAAGCCATACTATGCATGCTTGATAAAAGAACAGTTTGGTTGAAACTATAGGATGTCCTATTGTGCAAGAAAAAAGGAAATTTATTTTCTACATTATTTGGTCAACACATGTGATAAATGTTTACATGATTGATCGGTAGGAAATGTTTATATTTGAATAGTTGCGTGTCAAGTATTCACACCATGCATAGTTGGTGTATAAAAGGAATATTAAAGGTGTAGTTTAAAATGTACCAGCCTTCCCAAATATTTTATAAAGAAAGAGTGTTCAAGTTTTTATGTTTTTGGAGTATTAATCTCAATACTATCAATTTGTCTCCTAAATAAAGTTTAATATTTTGTGAGCAATATTTAAGTGAGAGTAACATCTCATATATCCAACAGTATAACAGGGTCAGCCCCATGATGCTTTGGACCATTATTTGAGAGTGTTTTTAATACAGGACCGAGATTCTTAGCCTAGCAAAACATTTGAATATGATAATTAACAGACTTTTTTTATTGATATATGACACATTATTGAACGGACTAAATAACATGGCTATAAATCTATATCTATACAACAATATAAGTTCTTCAATCATGATATGTTAGTAAATCAAATATAAGACGGCCAATATATATGTTATCTGAGCTTTTTTTGGGGATAAAGTATAAATGTTACTAGTGTTTTTAGTGAATAAAAAATGGAGGGAAAGGATCTCGAAACTTTTCTTATACTCCAAACTCAAACTTTTCTTATACTGCAAAATCGACAAGACTACAAGGCCTTAAAGTTAGTGTCAACTCATTACAACTTAATGGTGTCCAAACTCGAAAGGGGTGTTATCTGGTTCAGGTTAATTGGGAATTTTGACACCATTAATACTACCAAAATGGTGCTTTATGTATAAGAAGACCAGTATATTCACAGCAAATCATAAATGTGTTATTCTACTAACTTGTCTAGATTATAATGACATAATCTTTCATATCAAAATAGAAAGATTATATCAATAGTAAACGGGTGCGAGCCTTTTTTTCCTCAAATGTACGCGGCCTCAAATTAATCCCGAGAACGTTTACGACATTTTCCTGGCCACCCCCAAAAGTTCACCACCCTGGACCTCATGTGGTTATTAATAGCACAAAACTACAAATCACTAACGTAAGTCAAAGCTAAAGTCATAAACACTTGTACACCAAAAAAGAAAGATTATATTATATAAATACAAACACAATAATCCGATCATAACCAAGATAACGTTTAGTTTCCTAAAATGTATCTTTTCAAGTCAAAAAAGTTATTGATAATGTGAACTTAACAACAAACATGAAATATAATAGACAAAAGATAAATGGCCAAGAATGTACCTTGTTAGAAACGCCATTTAGCGTCTTCATTTCTGAACTTTTCCTCATAAAAACAGATGGAATTTTGAAATTTGAAGATGAGGAATATGAGAGCATTGGGTGTGGTATCAATATCATACATCTTCATCACCGCCACCTCAGCGCCACATCAGCATAACAAACATCCACAACTAAGAGCACAAGGTATGGCAGGAACCGTTAACACGTTATTGGTATGTCACCTCAGCGCCATATCATACACCTCCCAATAACACACCAATAACTAAAACACCCACTCTCATAACACACCACTAACATGTTATTGGGTCCCACAAAATACCCCACTAAAAATAACCACTCACTCACAATACGCAAAAAAAACCCAATGGCTTGAGCCATTTCACTAGCTCAAATACCTTTGGCTCACGAATGGCACAAGTGACGGTATGGCATTTGGCTAGCCATTGGTAATTTTAAGGTGCATTTGGCATGTGAATTGCATCCATACCTTGTGCTCTAACCACAACAAACCCCCCTCCTCATAACAAACCTCAACCTCTTCATTTGAGGCCCACCACTACCACTTTATTTATTTTTATTCAAATTTACAAATAAACTAAATTCATTTCATTAAAAATAACAATAAATACAACATAATAAAAAACATACGAAACGTAAAATAAAGATACGGTAAAAAAAACATACGCAACTTAAGAAATACATCAAATTATAACGAAATTAATTATTTGGATTCTGTTGTTGAAATTGTTCTCATTGAAGTTGTTGCCAAACATGCTCGATGAGACATCGTTAAAGCTTTGCGTGTTTGCGTTTATCATGTAGTTCTTTGGTTTTTTTCCTTTACAATTCGCAACGTTCAATCCATGTCCGTTGTAAATTTGGTGTCGGAGAAATATACGTTTCAGCAATGTCGGATACCGCAAATTGTTGATCTTTCAAAATCATGTTATGCAATATGATGCACGAATACATGATTCTTCATAACTTGCCAATAGTAAATGCACGCGCCGGTTGGGCAATGATATGACAACGTCCTTGGAGGACACTAAAAGCTCTTTCGATATCTTTTCGAGCACTTTCTTGTTTCGCTTTGAATGCGGCATTTTTTGGGTTACTTGCAACTGTAAATGACTTGACAAAAGATGCCGACTCCGGGTAAATTCTATCAGCTAGATAATACCCTTGCTTAAATTTACACCGTATACTTCAAACTCAACCTCGGGCGATGTCATCAAGCATGTCGTCGAATAACGGAGAATTATTTAAAACCGACGATCGTTATTCGCACCCGCAACCTCAAAAATGCATGCCAAATCCACAAATTGTATGAAGCAACGACTTCAAGCATTATAGTTGGATATTTATGATCACCTCGTGAAATTGTCCTTGCCATTCTTTCGAGACAGTTTTCCATTCCGGTGCATACAATCGATGCTCCTCAACATTCCGGAAGCTTATGAACAAGTGTTATGTGCATGGTATAAGTGACGAATGTCATCCTCATCCGGTTTTCTTAAAACCTCCTTAAAATATAGATTGATTATGCACATAGTAAAAAATCTAGGCAATCGTGTCCACGGTGTTCACCTATTTGTAAATACTCATCTAATGAATCGGTGCTACCCGTAAGCCAATTGGCGTAAGGCACATGCATTTCATAATCACACTAAAACTCATTACACCCATACAATCTGGTCGCACTCTAAAGAAATCAAAATGCTTAGGAAGAGGATGATGAGTTTCAATATATGTTTCAATACCTTGTACTATTTTTAAAAATAGATTACGGCTCATACGAAAGCGACGCTTAAAATTATCATCCATATATTTTAGGTTGTCACCAAAATAGTCAGCAAGTAGACGTGCTTTAGCAACTTCACGTTCACGGGGGACGTATCGACGATTGTTTGATGGACCGGCTTCTTGTTCTTGCAACGTTTGCTCTGCCTCAAACTCTTGAATAAACATTTCTAGGTCCGCTAACTCTTCAAGGTCACTTTCACCGGAAAAAGATGATTGATAACGCTACACGCGTCGTTCGGGGTCAAAGGAACTTCCTTTTCGTCGAGCAAGTTGTTCAACACCCTAGGTAGTAAACCTAATCGTTGTAGTGTAGTATTAGGGTAAGCCACGGGAATTGATATCGTTCTCTAGGGGAATAGGAATGCTAATGAGGAGTTACTACGCTAAGGTTGGGGTTAAGGAAGATTATTTTTTATCTTTTTATGTTTTTTTTAGGAAATGGAAAAGTACGAATCTCGGGTTTGGATTTGGGGTTGGTATTTCACCGATTACTCTATTATCTAATTATCTAATTAACTAAGGTGAGGGTAGTCTATGTCTAATTATTGTGTGATCGTATGATAGTTTAAAAATGTGTTTACTTAGGTTTTATTACTTCTTAATTATCTCCTATTGGTGGTTGAATTGTCACGTCCTTATTCTTAATCGCGTTGTATGTCTAAGGTCGTAGGGTATGCGTTTATCCCTAACTCTTTGAAACTACCAAAGGGTCTCGTCTACAAAATCTCTAGGATTTATAAACTCTAACTCTAAGGTACTCTTTGGATGGTTTAGCCTACAACTACTCTAGGTGTTATAGTCTAAGGTTCACAAAGATTAATCAAGCATTAACTACACAACGAATGACCTATCGCATTACTAGATCATTAACAATTAAGATAAGAGACAACCAATCAATATTCAAACAAGTAAATTAGCCGGACATGGAGAACATGCAAGCATACACACAAATAATTGAAGACATAATTGAATTAATGAAGTAAAGTACTTATCTTGGAGTAAGATAGGGTTTAGAACCCTAAAATACTGTACAAGACAGCCTTGGTTCGGTTTAGGTTTTTACTCCAAAAGACTACACACTAAAACTAAAAAATTCGGATTCTATATATAAGATTACATTAGTGACGGCGTCACTTTATGATTTGTGACGCCGTCGGGTCGCCGTCATTAGGGTTTCATCTTGGCCACGTTAGTCTTGCGATGGCGTCACCTTATGCTTGTGACGTCGTCCTCTTTAGCCTCTGACGCCGTCTGGATCAAATCTATGTCGTCTGAGTTGCGACGACCTACTCTTTTAAAGCCTGACACCGTCACTTGAAAATAAGAAATTTGGCTACTGAGCCGTCACAAAAGTGCTCCGACGGCGTCGCAGATAACACCTGACGCCGTCCCCTTGTGTTTCAGCAGCTTGAGTGTCTCGATTCTTGACTTTGGCCATTTTCTTCGTATATCCGCGCCTTTTCGTTCAAATAAGTGCCATTCCAGCAATTTGCCTTCAAGAGACCTAAAAGTGAAAAGGAACGATATTAGGTAATAACGGATACAAAAGTGATCAAATAAGGGCTTAAACGACCCTCAAAAGGTACATTTAAAACCTTATCAAATATTTCTACACTTGGTATTTGCTTGTCCTCAAGCAAATGTGCTTTTGGCCAATTAATTTATAAGTTATGGGTCATGAAGCATTGGTTTAGAACAATCCACAACACATATAAGCCCCATAAAAGTCATAACAAGCACGAATTACATACTAGCACCTCACATGGGGTGTTTGGATACTCACATCTCTCGGTGTATATGAAATATAACAAGTTGGAAATGGAAGATAAACACTCATTAACCGGTCCTAGTACATAGATTACCATAGGCTTGAGAATAGATCAAACCTCCATCGCTTTGGTGTAAGCACCTAGGAAAAACTATCAAAGAGGTCTTTTAAAGGGTTGTAATGTTAGGCTTACGGTAGGGAAACAAAGGGTTTGGTAGGATAGGCTATTTAGTGGTGGCAAGTCAAAAATCTTTATGTTACAAGCATACGAAGAATGGCGTTGCTAAGGCAAGACTCGACACTCTAGACTCTAGATAACTGAAACAAACAAACATAAATTTAAAGGATAGATGTAGGATGGTAGCCCGTATGTTTTTTTTTTTTTTTTTTTTTCATACACTTTTACTCTACCATCCTCTACGGTAACATCAAAATGATAGGGATTTATAGGCACATCCTTACACTTGAGTTTTTATTACTCTAACACTAATTTGACCCGAATTGAAAAGATCAAAACACTTGGAGTATATTATTATGCAAATAAAGGGAGCTTGAATTTAACGTTCCCTTCCCGTCATTTCATAAACTTTAACTTTTCCCATGAATCCCAATCGTCCCAAAAGCGTGTACAAATGATATGACTCGACTTAGCAACTCATGCAAGCAACTAGATAATTGAACTAAAGGTTTTAGGGTGATAACAATAATGCACTAAAAGTGAGTGCATACAAGGTAGGCTAAGGCGATTTGGGTATACATTTGGGGTGGGGTGTAAACAATGCTCTTCATTGATATTCGAAAACCGAAACATCACGAGAACCGCGAAAAGGATAGGCTCGAGGGGTTAACTAGGGTATCGTGTACTAAAGATGAGTACAACGCAAGGTGTGGGGAATTACTCAACCGATGTGGAAGAAGCAATTATCTTACGGTATCAAACAAGGGTTATCCTAATGCCTCTTATCATTTAGTTATTCCTAACTACACAAGTGTAGTCTTACTAGCGATCTCGGGATGCATCACAAAACAAGTTCTAGAATCTGTTATACTACCGGTTCACACTCTAAGCATTGAAGATGAATGCTTTAATTCCTACTAATCTAAGGGTGATCCTCACATTTTGGGTGGAATTTAGGTGGTAAAGGATTTTTGTGCTAGTCATATAACTTCCTATCCGTGAGACGCTTTTGTTAAGACTAATGGCCCACTCCTATATGTCATGAAAAATTTTTAATTTGGTGCAAAAATTACCCTAACCGACATTTTCTCATGGTTTATTACACAAATACAATTGGACAAAGCAAATAATCAAGGATAAGCATAGTTTCAAAGTTCCGCTTTATTTTCCTCCCTACACTTAAACCGAACATTGTCCCCAATGTTCCCGAAAGTATCAAAGTTATGATAATAGAAGGTAATTAAAACGAAAGAAACTAATACTCCCCGATTAGCTCGGTAGGATCCGTGTGAAGTAGTGGTTAAATCCTTTCCAAGAAGAATGTATGCATGAAAAGCTCCTTCCAAACTTATGTATCTTCTTCTTGATAAATAAAACTTGCACACTTGAAGAAAACAAACGAAACATTTGCGTAAAATCGGCGGTAATAATATATATAAGACTCTACTACACTAGGATATAATGCTTGTGGAATGGATGTTTACTGAAATTTTTAGAAAATCAAGACCGGAAAATTCTAAAATTTATAAGTAGCTCGAAAACGAGAAAAAAGTAATCTGTTGTTTTACTCCTTCCCGACGCCGTCGAGTTGCGATCTGGCGCCGTCGGTTATCGACAAAATTGGTTTGCGATTTTCGGAAAATTTACATCTTTAAAATCGGAAAATTTTCGCAAAACATCCATTATGACTCGATACAAGCATTTGACTCGAACAAACACAAATGTATATCTTTTAATTAATTGCAATTCTCATGTTTACGTTTCTTTTGAAAACGTGTGTAATCCTCCCTACACTTATCCTTTATGTAAAATACCTTTATATGTGATTAAGACGAGGTTAAAAACAAAATAAAGCATTTTTACAAATTTAAACATGAGGATAAACAATCAATAAAAGATATATGACACAAACAAGCAAACAATTAAGCATGGGTTGCATCCCACGAAGCGCTTTTCTTTATTTATGAGTCTTGTAGCTAGACTCGTAGTCGTGCTCCTACGTGACTTCATTACCATCACCTTCTTTCTTCGCTCTCCCTTCGTCAAAAGGGCGTAGACGTTGTATACTTATTGTGGACTCCTTGCCAACGTCGTCTATTATGGTGACGGTTTTATCCTTTAGATTGGTTTCCTTTACCGAAAAAGGCCCAAACCATCTTGGTTTGTTTCTACCTCGTAATGCCCTTATCCGTGATTTGTATAAGAGTACTTTTTCTCCCTTCAGAAATTCCTTAAGGTTCCTTTGTGTTTTGGTATCAAGTGGGATTATTTCTAACTTTTATCGGGCTTCCACAATGTTGCATGCAGTCCTTGAACCATAAAATTTCTAAGCCCTTTTTCCCAATCGTTCATTTTCTTCTTAACCACATTGCTAGGGACTTGTGGACTCTCACCCGTGATCCTTTCCATGATCTTAAGAGGATACCTTGGAAAATGGGTATTCTAGCGCACCTTTTCTCGCTTTTAAGTATCATGATGCCCTCCCGCATTTGATGGTTGCTTTGGCGGTGGCCAGAAATGGTGTCCCAAGAATGAGTGGCATGTTTCTATCTTCCTCAACATCTATGATCATAAAATCTACCGGGTAAACGATATTAGCCACCTCTATTAAAACATCCACGATTCCTATGGGGTAAACATAGGTGTGATTAGCTAAGGAAAGTCTAAGATCGGTCTTGGCTGGCTTCTCCCTAGTCAGCTTATTATAGATTGATAATGGCATTATGTTCACATCAGACCCCTGATAAACTAGGGCATTTATATTATCAATATCACCTATGCTACATGGTATTACGAAGTTCCCTGTGGTGTCTCATTTTTTTGTTACTGGTTTTTTTAGAACCAGCTCATACAAAGGTCCCATAGGCAGGGCGTCATATGCTTCTTCTGTTATTTTTCCTTCAAGGGCTTCCCTAAGAACCTCATTGTACCTAAAGTTGTTCACTTGGTTTGCAATGGTTTTTTTGTTAATTTCGTGCTTAAGGTAGTACTCAATGGTCTCGGGCTCATTATTAGGTTCAGACTCCTCCCTCTTGCTTTCCTCAGTTTTCTTCACCTCACCCTTTTCATCCTCAGGCATAATGGAAATGGCGTTAACAAACGAAGTGGGAGGATAATCGTTGCTTCTTACTAGTACCTTTTTGGGAACTTTTGTCTTGGTATATTCTTTTACCAGGTTCATCATTTCCGTCATTTTTGCTTGCATTTCTTCTCTTTGCCTATAAACCTCCTCTTCAAATTTGGCTAATCTCTCTGTATGAGCTGCCATGTACTACCTCATTTGTTCCTTAAAGCTTGGTGAGAGTGGTATTGGGAAGTAGAGCAGGCGCCTTTTGAATTGGGGTTTTGCTCACGACTTGGGATTCGAAAAGGATGTTGGGTGGTTGGTGGAATTGGCGGAATTGGCGCTTCTCGAGGGATTTGTACGGGAGCTCTTCTATGCCTTTCCATCAGATAATCAATCCTTCTCTCAATAGCACTCATTTGCTCCTCGGTGATGTCGGAAGATTCAAGAGGAGTTGATATGGCATTAACCAATTTAACAGGGGTTTCAAGAGATTCATTCCAATCTTCGTGGCTTTGATCAACAAGCTCTTCTATAATATCCCAAGATTTCTCTACATTAAAGTCGTTGAGCCTTCCACCGGCGGCTTGATCAATGGATCGTCGAGTGATGAAATCGATATGGTCATAGAAGATTTGGATTTGAAGCCAAAGATCAATGCCATGATGAGGGAGTTTACGGAGTAGGTCCTTGAATCAAGTCCATGCTTTGTAGAGAGACTCGCCTTGAAGTTGTTGAAACGTCAAGATGTCTCGTCTAAGTTTAGTGGTTCTCCCCGGTGGGAAAAATTGAGCAAGGAAGCGAGAGGTGAGATCATCCCAACTTGAGATGGAGCCGCCGGGAAGTCGCTCAAGCCAATTACTAGCTTGCTCCCGTAGAGAGAATTGGAAGAGACGCAAAGGCGTGGTCTCCCGAGTAGTAGCATCAAGGTCGATGGAATCGAAAATTTTAAGGAAATCCTTAAGATGCTGATTAGGATCTTCGGAACGAAGTCCATGGAATGCACATCCGTTTTGCACCAACCGGATGGTGTCGGATCGCAGGGCCGTAGTTTGGGCTTGGTCGGGAAGCTCAATGGTGTTCCTATAACCTTGGTGGCTAGGTTCGAGTATTCACCAAGAGTACGGTCTCTTGGCGGGACAATGATTTGAGGGGTTATCACCTTCCATGATGAAAAGTGATGGGTTACGAACAAAGGTCACGAAGAAGGGGATAGACTACGAGGAAGCTAAAATGAGAAAAGTTTACTTGATAGGAATCAAGCAAAGAAACCTAAACGAGGTGGACTACTAACTAGCTATTCTATTCCCGCAATGCGCCAAAAACTTGATAACGCTACACGCGTCGTTCGGGTCAAAGGAACTTCCTTTTCGTCGAGCAAGTTTTCAACACCCTAGGAAGTGAACCTAATCGTTGTAGTGTAGTATTAGGGTAAGCCACGGAATTGATATCGTTCTCTAGGGAATAGGAATGCTAGTGAGGAGTTACTACGCTAAGGTTGGGGTTGAGGAAGATTATTTTTATCTTTTATGTTTTTTAGGAAATGGAAAACTACGAATCTCGGGGTTTGGATTTGGGGGTTGGTATTTCTACCGATTACTCTATTATCTAATTATCTAATTAACTAAGGTGAGGGTAGTCTATGTCTAATTATTGTGTGCTCGTATGATAGTTTAAAAATGTGTTTACTTAGGTTTTATTACTCCTTAATTATCTCCTATTGGTGGTTGAATTGTCACGTCCTTATTCTTAATCGCGTTGTGTGTCTAAGGTCGTAGGGTATGCGTTTATCCCTAACTCTTTGAAACTACCAAAGGGTCTCGTCTACAAAATCTCTAAGATTTATAAACTCTATGTAACACCCTGACCCGACAAGGGTAAAGATATCACAATACGGTTTCATATCAGAACTTCTAAACAATATACAATAGCGAAAGCCTTACAAAAATACTCAAAAGAAAACATAAATAACTAAACTTCAAAATAAATCTAAGATCTCTATAATCAATCTTGCTCGTCTCTACTCTCAACCCGGATCGCCTATCCCATAAGCTCATCTTGAATGCTTAAAATACCGCCGCAGAAAAGAAAATGCGGTGAGCTTACAAAGCTCAAGTGAATGATATAAAGAAATAAAAACTAAACAAAACAAATATACAAATGACAAAACCGAAATAAAATGATAAGGAAATCTTTTAGGATTCTCGGATCTCAAACATACGTAAATCCAAACAATCACATAGCGTTTAAACATCTCATAGCACATTAATGACACAAACACATCGAACAAACAAACACTCAACATACCAAGAATAACAAATTATTTATAAGCCAAACGAAGAGTCTAATGACTAACAAAAATTACCAAACAAATGATCATAGCATTCATACAACTCATTAAATCAACATTTAACACTCTTAAATCAATATAGCAAAGAATGAAAAAGCGATCAAAACATAGCAATCTCACAAACAAATAGGAACATAGTAGACAACTATAATTAAATATACCAAACAAAACATAGCATAACCATTAGCAATTATCAAAACAACTATCATAAACTAAACCGGTTCTAAGATCAAATCCTAACATCAAGATAATTAAAACATGGCGGTTCACATAAGCAAATAAAACACTAACGTATAAGCAAAGTTCACAAATTAACCGAACAAATTATACATGCTAAACTTATATAATACTCACTTCACACCAACACATTCATCCCACAGTTCAACGAATTCACATAACAAGAAAACAACATGACATCGATAACAAAGATGCAAATCCCATTTAAACATATTAATCATAACCTAGCATTTTAAACGATAATCACATAAACATACAAAAGCATACACATATACAAGAACATATAATAACTCAGCACCTAATCATAAACATTTGAACATACCAAATCATAATCAGAATACTTAACATAATAATAACAAATAATGATTTAGTCAACTACCACGAGCCCAAAACATATCATATCAAAACATCATAACTATATAGAAACAATCTCAAAATAATACGGAGTAGCGAGCTCCCAGAGTTTTATGAAGATGCGTATTGCACACGACATCATTCATCTTAAACATATCCTATCAAACAACTGATCAGATCTAGGATGCATCCATACGCCCCACAAACATATATTTACCATATAATATAACTTAAATTGAGCTCATAACAATATCAGATAAGGGACGTGGCAGAACTTCACTCTACTGCCCTAGAGTCATGTCAAATGGTGCATCACTGACACGGACATGGAACCCCCATGACTAGTTATTATTTTGGCTCGGGTGTCAAACTATCTTAGGTCAAACAGATTTTCATACATGACACAGATCATAATCACACAAAGTTCAACATATAACATATCAGATAACTCATATCATAAGGTTCATATTCAAATATAACAAGGTTTAACAAATGTGCATATCAAAGTCTTCCTAACATAAAGTTCAAATTATATATATATTGCATGGTTCAATAAAACATAAGTTCATATAAGCAACAGATCAAACAATCAGGAAAGGTTTCATAGCAATGGCATTGGAAACCCTAATAAGTAAAATGGAAAGACTAACGAAAGAACATCATAAGGAACCTTTCTTGAAAAGGTCGAATATCTGTACCTTAAAGCAAATGAGAGGAAAGCAAACGAATGTAGGAATACGAAGATGTAACGTCGCGTCTCCTTCAACGAATCTACACGGATTATGATTTATTTAATACTTATTAGCATCATTAATGTTATAACGGATTTATCGCATTAATACTTTTAGAGTTGTCAGAATATTCTCATTTTAGTGACAAAAGAAATTTCACCCTTTTAAAGTATAAATCACCCATTAGCCAAACTTAGGATTACAAATTACACCCTTGACATCTTTACTTTCACGATCTAACATTATATTATCAGATTTTACCATTTTAGCCCAAGGGTTTTAGAATTTACAAAACATACCCTTTTTAATTTAATACAATTTGAATGGCCCTCTAAATATCCAAAATTACATGTTTAACCCCACACCGATTTATATCGTTTAGTACCTTTATTTTACTGTTCACAAAAATAACCTTTAAGTTTCATAATTTACAAAACCAACCCAAAACTTTTATGTAAAACCGAATAGTGCATAATTCAAGCACAAGCCCTAAACCTAGGTTTAACCCATCATTAGCTCATCATTATTACTTCATTAATTACCCTTAATGATAACAACAAAACCCTAGTTCATGTAAACCCTAATCGCCTTTTAAATCCTTTCCTTTTTATGCGTTATCGAGCAAGAAAACCCAAGACAATTTACACAAGCTTCAAATTCACAATCATGTATTTTATTCAGGTTGTATAACATGTAAGAGCTTCAGAAAATCAATTCATGGTCTTAAAATTTATTATACGCTCATTCGTTATTTTTATACGCTTTTAGGGTTTTAATTCCAAATAATTCCATACAACTTATTAAACATGCATGGCTAATTTTACGTGTTCTATATGACTTGTAGGACTGGAAGTAACATTAGAAACATACCCTTGATGAGCTTTGGTCGTTAGAACAAAAGAAACCAAAAGTTTCACTCGACGAAACCCTAACCAACCTAAAAACTAACCACGACCAAAACAGCACCTTAGAACCTCGAACACGATTTTTAACACCTTCTTCACCTTCAAACTCGTCCAAGAAAAATAGTTTCAGGCCTTGGGAACTGGAAGTCGAATTTAGTAGGGTTTTGGAGTCGGTTTAGGTTTTAATCGGTGATTAAGGATGGAATGAACCGTATATTATGTATATATATAATTTTCCAATTTTCTTGTGGGCTTTATAATGTATTGGACTTAAAATAAATGGATTCTAAATTTTATAAATTTATATTGGGCTTTTATTAATTTTATTATTTTATAAACTAAATAAATATATTCGGCTAATTATATAAAATACAAAACGAATTTTATAAAGTTATAACTATAAAAATTACCTTTACAAAGTCTTTAATATTTATTTGGATCATATCTTATATTTCTTATAAGTTTCTGAATTTACATAACTTATTTGGTATCCTTTTAATTATTCATACTTTTGATCATAAGGGTATTTTGGTCTTTTTGTGAATTTTAGAAATTCAGGTATTACAATTTCTTCCCCTCTAAAAATGATATTTCGTCCTCGAAATTGAACAAGATGGGACAGCACGGCGACAAATATGGATTTCGGGATTTCAAGGAATATATGACGAATGCTAATCATATACTTATAAAGTATTAGCAGTAAAAAGATGAGATGCAGAAAATCAAAAACACACTCCAACTTATTCAGGTATCTAATGAAGAAAACAATCATATGCATAGACAAAACGAATCCTAAAGGTCTTACTAATCGCAGATAATCAAACTAAAAGGATCTAATGTTCCTCAAACACTTCACGAAATATCCAATGATCATAATAAGGGTACACGGAGACATACACATATAGAGCAAACATAGCAATACATGGTTCACACAAATCATAACAATTTCGAATTCCAAGCGCACAAAACTTATACGTAACAGATATCGACGAAATCTCACAAATAGGTACAAAATTCCAATCAAACATGAGGAGTGACAAATAACAGATACAAGTCAAAGTCCATTCACACATCAACCACAGGCATTTCCCAGACGTCATATAATTTCAATAAGTTCAAATTATATGATCTCGGTATTATCACGTTGATCAGGCGTCATAATACTTGCATCACATAACAAGTTCTTATTGTCATCATATTCTGTCCCGGGTCATGGCAAACACATAACTAATATCAGAACAAAACATATCACATACCGATAACATACAGATAGCAAGTAACCTACTATAACAGACCAGGTCACATACATACATCATATATGACATCAAAACAACTTACCATATCATAACAAAAGAAGGCAACCAATGCACAAAACGGTTCCTCATGACTCATTACTGTCGGCCCAAAAGAAAAGCTGAGATATACCAGAATGCTAAACGATAAAACTTCACGATTCGAACCGAGTTCCGAACAAATCAAAGAAAAGTAATGCCGATCAAAATCATGTAGTAAGATATCAAACCGTTTCAAAAAAACGTGACAAACGAATCGAGTAACACACGTCGCGCCCAAATCATATGAAGTAGATGAACCTTCCGACCACCGGTTGAATCATGTCTTCGTCGTTGCGTCTTTGGTTGTTTCGTCCGACTTCCTCCAAAGAAGATCTCGATGTCTCCAACAAGACGGCAATCGGCGTGGCTTCGCTTCACGAACCTCTCCAAAGACACGGGATCATTGCGGCAATGTAGGGTTGGCACCTCTTCTTCGGCTCCACGGTAGTCTCCATCTAACGATCGACAAACGGACGAGCGAAAACAAAATAACAAAATTCGATGCGAAAGAAGAAGGCCAAACGGTGAAGACGAAGATTATCAAGTCGAATCGAACGACGGTCAAAAGGAATCGAAAGATATTTGAATAGACGGAAACCTAATGTCTACCCCATCCTCACGGTCATAGCCTAAGCTCTAAGGGTCCTAAAACCTAGAGCTCGATACCATAAATTGTAACACCCCGACCGACAAGGGTAAAGATATCACAATACGGTTTCATATCGAACTTCTAAACAATATACAATAGCGAAAGCCTTACAAAATACTCAAAAGAAAACATAAATAACTAAACTTCAAAATAAATCTAAGATCTCTATAATCAATCTTGCTCTCGCCTCTACTCTCAACCCGGATCGCCTATCCCATAAGCTCATCTTGAATGCTTAAAATACCGCCGCAGAAAAGAAAATGCGGTGAGCTTACAAAGCTCGGTGAGAATGATATAAAGAAATAAAACTAAACAAAACAAATATACAAATGACAAAACCGAAATAAAATGATAAGGAAATCTTTTAGGATTCTGGAACTCAAACATACGTAAATCCAAACAATCACATAGCAGTTTAAACATCTCATAGCACATTAATGACACAAACACAAACACATCGAACAACCAAACACTCAACATACCAAGAATAACAAATTATTTATAAGCCAAACGAAGAGTCTAATGACTAACGAAAACAGTTACCAAACAAATGATCATAGCATTCATACAACTCATTAAATCAACATTTAACACTCTTAAATCAATATAGCAAAGAATGAAAAAGCGATCCAAAACATAGCAATCTCACAAACAAATAGGAACATAGTAGACAACTATAATTAAATATACCAAACAAAACATAGCATAACCATTAGCAATTATCAAAACAACTATCATAAACTAAACCGGTTCTAAGATCAAATCCTAACATCAAGATAATTAAAACATGGCGGTTCACATAAGCAAATAAAACACTAACGTATAAGCAAAGTTCACAAATTAATCGAACAAATTATACATGCTAAACTTATATAATACTCACTTCACACCAACACATTCATCCCACAGTTCAACGAATTCACATAACAAGAAAACAACATGACATCAGATAACAGCATGCAAATCCCATTTAAACATATTAATCATAACCTAGCATTTTAAACGATAATCACATAAACATACAAAAACATACACATATACAAGAACATATAATAACTCAGCACCTAATCATAAACATTTGAACATACCAAATCATAATCAGAATACTTAACATAATAATAACAAATAATGATTTAGTCAACTACCACGAGCCCAAAACATATCATATCAAAACATCATAACTATATAGAAACAATCTCAAAATAATACGAGTAGCGAGCTCTCGAGTTTTATGAAGATGCGTATTGCACACGACATCATTCATCTTAAACATATCATATCAAACAACCGACGGATCTAGGATGCATCCATACGCCCCACAAACATATATTGGCCATATAATATAACTTAAATTGAGCTCATAACAATATCATATAAGGGACGTGGCAGAACTTCACTCTACTGCCCTAGAGTCATGTCAAATGGTGCATCACTGACACGGACATGGAACCCCCATGACTAGTTATTATTTTGGCTCGGGTGTCAAACTATCTTAGGTCAAACAGATTTTCACACATGACACAGATCATAATCACACAAAGTTCAACATATAACATATCAGATAACTCATATCATAAGGTTCATATTCAAATATAACAAGGTTCAACAAATGTGCATATCAAAGTCTTCCTAACATAAAGTTCAAATTATATATATTGCATGGTTCAATAAAACATAAGTTCAGATAAGCAACAGATCAAACAATGTCACAATTCTCAATTTCCGGTCATTTCTCAAATTCCATATTCATCATTTCATATCAATTTATTCATGATTTTTCATTTCACCTTAAACGCGTAAATTTCATATTAAATAAACGTTATCGCGTGAGTTATTATTTTGAACATTTAATCCGTTACTTCTAAAATGATCCCGATATATTTTATACTTACATTTAGTTATAAAACAATATTTTGAGTTTACCTAGTGTTCTAAATTTATTTTGTATATAAATCGTTAAATTCATATTATTACGACGCTTTTCTTAAAAACTACACTATAATTATTTTATCACTCAAATTTTACAAGGAATGTATTTTCACAATTTTTATTATCTCATATCACTCTATTTTGATTTATTAACAATTACTTTTACACAAAAACTACCATTTACCTTTACTTATACATTTTCCTACATTTTTAACAATTACACAAATTATACAAGTATATTACTTACACATTGTTTAAAAAAAAAAAATATATATATTATTTGGGAAACACCTCCCTAAAACCGCCCTATGAGGGTGGCATTAAATGTTGGTAACATTTCTCTTTTGATTGTATAGATCTACACTTCTTCCATATAACACATCACTTATCTCATTTATTCATTCATTTCACTTATTCAAGTGAAGTAAAGTTTCTCTTTTCTTTGTTTCTCTCTCAAACCGGTTCTACAAGGGGTTTCAAGGATCATCAAAAGTTTTTCCAAAGTTCAAGTTTTACAATCTAGATAACACTCTTTATTAGGTTTTGAAATAAAACCAAGAGTGATTAGGTTAAACCTTGTTCCTTGCACCTCATCATATCACTTGTAAGCATCTCATATCTATTTTCATCTTACATATTCATTTCATACTCATCTCATCATTTTGAGCAAAACATGCAAGACTTGTGTTGTTTATACCATTTTACATGATTTTAGAGTTATATATATAAGGTCATCCTATAATTATCCCCTTGGTATATGTTGGTCTTGATGATGTTTAGGAACCCATGACACCCTAAGAAGGTGTATGGTAGGATTAGATTAGCTTTGGAGTTGATTTGAAGGGATTGGAATAGGTTTAGTACGAGAAAAACTATTTTCGACAAGTATATAAAGTGGTCTGTCCTTATTTTGATTTTCTGGAAAATCCGACGGTGAGGCACAAAATTTTGGCCTTGATATTTAGAAAATATACTTTAAAACGAATCCGTGGCCGCTTGAACGGATTAAAACGGAGTTATAACGAAGAAGTTATGGATTTTACAAGTTTGGCGATTTAAATATATAGTTTTCGAAATTTCAAGATACTATTTTTATCTTGTACAAGTCAAAACGAGCCTTAAGCTTTACAAATTATTTCGACTTATCAAAATATATTAGTATACTTTGATACGAAGCTAAGGACATATAATACGAGAAAACGGATTTGAAACGACTAAGATATGCACGTTTTCATAAATTTGCCGTAACTATTATTTTTCGAAAAACTATATTATTTTTACGATACAAGTGTTACGGTAGTGAAACGACCATGTTGGAGGCTGTTTTAACCTTGATGTGGAACTTTTGGAACGAAATGCCTTCTAGAAAAATCAAGATCACCGAGCATATTTTTCAAAACAACAACCGTTTGTATAGCGGAGTTTTAATAAATTAATTACGGTTGCTCAAACTTGGCGAAACTCACTTTTACACAACATTTAGACAAAATCACCATCTTTAATCCTTATTATCTTTATGTTCGAGACCTTTATGTCGGAAACTCTGAACTGAAACTTCTATATTTTGATACAAACTTTCTAAAGCTGTCGAGTTCGTTTCCTAACGATCGACGTACACCATTTTACGACTAGTTTTTGAAGCCATTTTGTCAATTTCATGAAATTTCCGGCGACATTGTTTCTGACGAAAAGTGAAAATTTCACAATAAATCATTACGAAACCATTGTAGGATGACATTTTGACGTAAATACTTGTAAGGTAATTTAAGAATGGTCAAGACGTCAAAAGGAGTATTTTTCGACGAAGAGTATTATTTTCAAAATTCGCAAGTGGTATAAATAACATACGAAATGCATGCATAACATTACATCATACTCATTACATATCATAACATTCATTCTAGGTCGCGGATAGTTTCCGAGTCTCACTTTCGTGCACTTCATTTTGTTAGCATATCCATCATACCAGGTGAGTTTCATAGCCCCTACTTTTACTTGTTTTCATAACTGCTTTGGGGAGATACATGCTCAACTATTTTCATTTACTTTCATAGTTGCTCTAAACATTTAAGGATTCTTGTGAGTTCGTAGCCCACTTTCTATTACTTATTTGTCTTACAAACTCTTTGGGGAGATACATGCTCAACTACTTGCTTTTACTATCACAAATATTCTAAACTTTGACATAATACTATGAGTTTTCATAGCCCCACTTTCTATTAATTGTTTACAAACTTTTGGGGGAGATACATGCTCAAACTATTTTCATTTACTTTCACAAGTACTTTAAACTCTTACATATTACTGTGAGTTTCATAGCCCCTACTTTTACTTGTTTTCATAACTGTTTTGGGGGAGATACATGCTCAACTATTTTCATTTACTTTCATAGCTGCTCTAAACATTTAAGGATTACTGTGAGTTCGTAGCCCCACTTTCTATTACTTATTTGTCTTACAAACTCTTTGGGGGAGATACATGCTCAACTACTTGCTTTTACTATCACAAATATTCTAAACTTTGACATAATACTATGAGTTTTCATAGCCCCACTTTCTATTAATTGTTTACAAACTTTTGGGGGAGATACATGCTCAAACTATTTTCATTTACTTTCACAAGTACTTTAAACTCTTACATATTACTGTGAGTTCATACCCCACTTTTACTCGTTTAAATTCTTACAAACTATTTGGGGGAGATACATGCTTAAATACTTGTTTCACTCTTGCGAATACTCAAACCATTTATACAATTGTGTTACAATATACTTCTTATACACTTTGGACATTATGTGTGGTTTATTGCGATATGTGCCTTAATGTGTTAAACTAGTTTTCAATTATGCATCAACATACAAACTTTAGCAATGGTTAACTCTGCGGGAGCCGGCGGAGAGGTATTGATAGTACTATCGGTCGACGCCCCACCCTTGGGTCCTTGATGACGCGACCTTGGGTGAATATAATCCGTTATTCAATGAAACATTACAAACAAGTTAAACTAGTCGAGGTTCATTGGTCGTGATTCTTTGCATTAAGTACATGTATATATCGTATGCACCTATGTCCTACTTACAAACAAGATTGACAATTCTATATTTTGGCAATGGGTTGTAAACACACAGTTGCAAGTTTTGTATGGGCGGAACTTGAACCGAGTGGATTTACAATGCCTTTCTTTGCATAAACAATTTTCGAAAGGCTTTACATTTCAACACAAACTCTATGAACTCACTCAACCTTTGTGTTGACACTTTTTAGCATGTTTTATCTCAAGTACCTAAGGCATTCACTTCATGGCATGCATATGGACATATCATAGAGTCGTGGTGGCGACGCATCTCACTTGGGATTTATAAACTTTAAAACATCGTTTGGCTTGTAACAAATTTATTTCCGCACAAGTTGATTTTCATTTGGGACCAATAATTTGTAAACTCTGATTGTTTTAATAAATTAAACGATGTGTTTTCCAAACGACACTTTAGGTCGTTCGATATAACTGTAACTTTGATGCTATGACAGTCCTCCCCAAGGTATTCAATTCACGCAAAAGCAGTAATTTGGGGTGTGTGATTGGTATCGAGCATCGGTTATAAAGAACTAGGTTGCATCATTGACCCTAGACTATAACCACATCATCATAGCATCTCATCATATCATTACAAGTGCATATTCTTTATACATGCGAACTTATGACTCAACACCAAACATCATATGAGTCGATTAGTCCAAGCATTGCATAGTTACTCTAAATTATACATAGCCCGATCACCTATGTCTAATTCGGGAAGAATCATGCAATGAAGGAGTAGTAGTCTCATATGAATAAGCAATTCCGTAATCGAGCCAAATTTTCAAAAGATTTTCTTCAAACCACTTGTTTCCAGTTTGATCCGCGCGACGTTCTTGTTTGATGAGTTGCAAAGATCAAGCTAGAAACAAGTTGTTACCTAAACCGATTTAGCCTAATCGTATGACAGTTCTTGTTTGATGAGTTGTGGGATTAAGTAAAATCGGTTACCAAAAGTTTTTTAAATTTTGCTCGAGAATGGGAAAGCCTGCCTCATCGAGCCTAATCATAAGGGAGCATGTCTTTAGAATGGGATATAGTCATGACATATGCATGAGCATTGGCATAATCATTTAAACCATGCATGAGCATAAACTTTTAGAACCCTTGTCGCGTTTTGGGCCATAGTATCATTAATCGAATCGCGAGGACGCGATTCCTCTAACATGGGAAGAATGTCACAATTCTCAATTTCCGGTCATTTCTCAAATTCCATATTCATCATTTCATATCAATTTATTCATGATTTTTCATTTCACCTTAAACGCGTAAATTTCATATTAAATAAACGTTATCGCGTGAGTTATTATTTTGAACATTTAATCCGTTACTTCTAAAAATGATCCCGATATATTTTTATACTTACATTTAGTTATAAAAACAATATTTTGAGTTTACCTAGTGTTCTAAATTTATTTTGTATATAAATCGTTAAATTCATATTATTACGACGCTTTTCTTAAAAACTACACTATAATTATTTTATCACTCAAATTTTACAAGGAATGTATTTTCACAATTTTTATTATCTCATATCACTCTATTTTGATTTATTAACAATTACTTTTACACAAAAACTACCATTTACCTTTACTTATACATTTTCCTACATTTTTAACAATTACACAAATTATACAAGTATATTACTTACACATTGTTTAAAAAAATATATATATTATTTGGGAAACACCTCCCTAAAACCCGCCCTATGAGGGTGGCATTAAATGTTGGTAACATTTTCTCTTTTGATTGTATAGATCTACACTTCTTCCATATAACACATCACTTATCTCATTTATTCATTCATTTCACTTATTCAAGTGAAGTAAAGTTTCTCTTTTCTTTGTTTCTCTCAAACCGGTTCTACAAGGGGTTTCAAGGGATCATCAAAAGTTTTTCCAAAGTTCAAGTTTTACAATCTAGATAACACTCTTTATTAGGTTTTGAAATAAAAACCAAGAGTGATTAGGTTAAACCTTGTTCCTTGCACCTCATCATATCACTTGTAAGCATCTCATATCTATTTTCATCTTACATATTCATTTCATACTCATCTCATCATTTTTGAGCAAAAACATGCAAGACTTGTGTTGTTTATACCATTTTTACATGATTTTTAGAGTTATATATATATAAGGTCATCCTATAATTATCCCCTTGGTATATGTTGGTCTTGATGATGTTTAGGAACCCATGACACCCTAAGAAGGTGTATGGTAGGATTAGATTAGCTTTGGAGTTGATTTGAAGGGATTGGAATAGGTTTAGTACGAGAAAAACTATTTTCGACAAGTATATAAAGTGGTCTGTCCTTATTTTGATTTTCTGGAAAATCCGACAGTAGGCACAAAATTTTGGCCTTGATATTTAGAAAATATACTTTAAAACGAATCCGTGGCCGCTTGAACGGATTAAAACGGAGTTATAACGAAGAAGTTATGGATTTTACAAGTTTGGCGACGAAATATATAGTTTTCGAAATTTCAAGATACTATTTTTATCTTGTACAAGTCAAAACGAGCCTTAAGCTTTACAAATTATTTCGACTTATCAAAAATATATTAGTATACTTTGATACGAAGCTAAGGACATATAATACGAGAAAACGGATTTGAAACGACTAAGATATGCACGTTTTCATAAATTTGCCGTAACTATTATTTTTCGAAAAACTATATTATTTTTACGATACAAGTGTTACGGTAGTAAACGACCATGTTGGAGGCTGTTTTAACCTTGATGTGGAACTTTTGGAACGAAATGCCTTCTAGAAAATCAAGATCACCGAGCATATTTTTCAAAACAGTCAACCGTTTGTATAGCGGAGTTTTAATAAATTAATTACGGTTGCTCAAACTTGGCCGAAACTCACTTTTTACACAACATTTAGACAAAATCACCATCTTTAACCCTTATTATCTTTATATTCGAGACCTTTATGTCGGAAACTCCTGAACTGAAACTTCTATATTTTGATACAAACTTTCTAAAACTGTCGAGTTCGTTTCCTAACGATCGACGTACACCATTTTACGACTAGTTTTTCGAAGCCATTTTTGTCAATTTCATGAAATTTCCGACGACATTGTTTCTGACGAAAAGTGAAAATTTCACAATAAATCATTACGAAACCATTGTAGGATGACATTTTGACGTAAATACTTGTAAGGTAATTTAAGAATGGTCAAGACGTCAAAAGGAGTATTTTTCGACGAAGAGTATTATTTTCAAAATTCGCAAGTGGTATAAATAACATACGAAATGCATGCATAACATTACATCATACTCATTACATATCATAACATTCATTCTAGGTCGCGGATAGTTTCCGAGTCTCACTTTCGTGCACTTCATTTTGTTAGCATATCCATCATACCAGGTGAGTTTCATAGCCCCTACTTTTACTTGTTTTCATAACTTTGGGGAGATACATGCTCAACTATTTTCATTTACTTTCATAGTCGCTCTAAACATTTAAGGATTCTTGTGAGTTCGTAGTCCCACTTTCTATTACTTATTTGTCTTACAAACTCTTTGGGGAGATACATGCTCAACTACTTGCTTTTACTATCACAAATATTCTAAACTTTGACATAATACTATGAGTTTTCATAGCCCCACTTTCTATTAATTGTTTACAAACTTTTGGGAGATACATGCTCAAACTATTTTCATTTACTTTCACAAGTACTTTAAACTCTTACATATTCTTGTGAGTTTCATAGCCCTACTTTTACTTGTTTTCATAACTGTTTGGGGAGATACATGCTCAACTATTTTCATTTACTTTCATAGTCGCTCTAAACATTTAAGGATTCTTGTGAGTTCAGAGCCCCACTTTCTATTACTTATTTGTCTTACAAACTCTTTGGGGAGATACATGCTCAACTACTTGCTTTTACTATCACAAATATTCTAAACTTTGACATAATACTATGAGTTTTCATAGCCCCACTTTCTATTAATTGTTTACAAACTTTGGGGAGATACATGATCAAACTATTTTCATTTACTTTCACAAGTACTTTAAACTCTTACATATTATCGTGAGTTCATACCCCACTTTTACTCGTTTAAATTCTTACAAACTATTTGGGGAGATACATGCTTAAATACTTGTTTCACTCTTGCGAATACTCAAACCATTTATACAATTGTGTTACAATATACTTCTTATACACTTTGGACATTATGTGTGGTTTATTGCGATATGTGCCTTAATGTGTTAAACTAGTTTTCAATTATGCATCAACATACAAACTTTAGCAATGGTTAACTCTGCGGGAGCCGGCGGAGAGGTATTGATAGTACTATCGGCCGACGCCCCACCCTTGGGTCCTTGATGACGCGACCTTGGGTGAATATAATCCGTCATTCAATGAAACATTACAAACAAGTTAAACTAGTCGAGGTTCATTGGTTGTGATTCTTTGCATTAAGTACATGTATATATCGTATGCACCTATGTCCTACTTACAAACAAGATTGACAATTCTATATTTTGGCAATGGGTTGTAAACACACAGTTGCAAGTTTTGTATGGGCGGAACTTGGAACCGAGTGGATTTACAATGCCTTTCTTGCATAAACAATTTTCGAAGGCTTTACATTTCAACACAAACTCTATGAACTCACTCAACCTTTGTGTTGACACTTTTAGCATGTTTTATCTCGGTACCTAAGGCATTCACTTCATGGCATGCATATGGACATATCATAGAGTCGTGGTGGCGACGCGTCTCACTTGGGATTTATAAACTTTAAAACATCGTTTGGCTTGTAACAAATTTATTTCCGCACAAGTTGATTTTCATTTGGGACCAATAATTTGTAAACTCGATTGTTTTAATAAATTAAACGATGTGTTTTCCAAACGACACTTTAGGTCGCTCGATATAATCAGTAACTTTGATGCTATGATGGTCCTCCCAAGGTATTCAATTCACCGCAAAGCATGTAATTTGGGGTGTGACAAACAATCGTGAAAGGTTTCATAGCAATGGCATTGGAAACCCTAATAAGTAAAATGGAAAGACTAACGAAAGAACATCATAAGGAACCTTTCTTGAAAAGGTCGAATATCCGTACCTTAAAGCAAATGAGAGGAAAGCAAACGAATGTAGGAATACGAAGATGTAACGTCGCGTCTCCTTCAACGAATCTACACGGATTATGATTTATTTAATACTTATTAGCATCATTAATGTTATAACGGATTTATCGCATTAATACTTTTAGAGTTGTCGAATATTCTCATTTTAGTGACAAAAGAAATTTCACCCTTTTAAAGTATAAATCACCCATTAGCCAAACTTAGGATTACAAATTACACCCTTGACATCTTTACTTTCACGATCTAACCTTATATTATCAGATTTTACCATTTTAGCCCAAGGGTTTTAGAATTTACAAAACATACCCTTTTTAATTTAATACAATTTGAATGGCCCTCTAAATATCCAAAATTACATGTTTAACCCCCACACTTATTTTTATACGTTTAGTACCTTTATTTTACTGTTCACAAAAATAACCTTTAAGTTTCATAATTTACAAAACCAACCCAAAACTTTTATGTAAAACCGAATAGTGCATAATTCAAGAACAAGCCCTAAACCTAGGTTTAACCCATCATTAGCTCATCATTATTACTTCATTAATTACCCTTAATGATAACAACAAAACCCTAGTTCATGTAAACCCTAATCGCCCCTTTTTAAATCCTTTCCTTTTTTATGCGTTATCGAGCAAGAAAACCCAAGACAATTTACACAAGCTTCAAATTCACAATCATGTATTTTATTCAGGTTGTATAACATGTAAGAGCTTCTGTAAAAATCAATTCATGGTCTTAAAAATTATTATACGCTCATTCGTTATTTTTATACGCTTTTAGGGTTTTAATTCCAAATAATTCCATACAACTTATTAAACATGCATGGCTAATTTTTACGTGTTCTATATGACTTTTAGGACTGGAAGTAACATTCGAAACATACCCTTGATGAGCTTTGGTCGTTAGAACAAAAGAAACCAAAAGTTTCACTCATGAAACCCTAACCAACCTAAAAACTAACCACGACCAAAACAGCACCTTAGAACCTCGAACACGATTTTTAACACCTTCTTCACCTTCAAGCTCGTCCAAGAAAAATAGTTTCAGGCCTTGGGAACTGGAAGTCGAATTTAGTAGGGTTTTGGAGTCGGTTTAGGTTTTAATCGGTGATTAAGGATGGAATGAACCGTATATTATGTATATATATAATTTTCCAATTTTCTTGTGGGCTTTATAATGTATTGGACTTAAAATAAATGGATTCTAAATTTTATAAATTTATATTGGGCTTTTATTAATTTTATTATTTTATAAACTAAATAAATATATTCGCTAATTATATAAAATACAAAACGAATTTTATAAAGTTATAACTATAAAAATTACCTTTACAAAGTCTTTAATATTTATTTGGATCATATCTTATATTTCTTATAAGTTTCTGAATTTACATAACTTATTTGGTATCCTTTTAATTATTCATACTTTTGATCATAAGGGTATTTTGGTCTTTTTGTGAATTTTAGAAATTCAGGTATTACACTCTAACTCTAAGGTACTCTTTGGATGGTTTAGCCTACAACTACTCTAGGTGTTATAGTCTAAGGTTCACAAAGATTAATCAAGCATTAACTACACAACGAATGACCTATCGCATTACTAGATCATTAACAATTAAGATAAGAGACAACCAATCAATATTCAATAGTTAAGTTTCATATTCCCTAAGCAAACACACAAGTAAATTAGCCGGACATGGAGAACATGCAAGCATACACACAAATAATTGAAGACATAATTGAATTAATGAAGTAAAGTACTTATCTTGGTGTAAGATAGGGTTTAGAACCCTAAAATCTTGTACAAGATGACCTTGGTTCGGTTTAGGTTTTACCCAAAAGACTACACACTAAAACGAAAATTTGGATTCTATATATAAGATTACATTCGTGACGGCGCCACTTTATGATTTGTGACGCCGTCGGTCGCCGTCATTAGGGTTTCGCTCGCCACGTTAGTCTTGCGACGACGTCACCTTATGCTTGTGACGTCGTCCTCTTGACCTCGACGCCGTCTGGATCAAATCTAGGCCGTCGAGTTGCGACGACCTACTCTTTTAAAGCCCGACACCGTCACTTGAAAATAAGCAATTTGGCTCTCGAGCCATCACAAAAGTGCTCGACGGCGTCGCAGATAACACCGACGCCGTCCCCTTGTGTTTCAAAGACTTGAGTGTCTCGATTCTTGACTTTGGCCATTTTCTTCGTATATCCGCGCCTTTTCGTTCAAATAAGTGCCATTCCAGCAATTTGCCTTCAAGAGACCTAAAAAGTGAAAAGGAACGATATTAGGTAATAACGGATACAAAAGTGATCAAATAAGGGCTTAAACGACCCCTCAAAAAGGTATATTTTAAAACCTTATCAATGATTCACTCATGTAACTCATGTTTATATACGTAGAAGTGTGTTTATTTTGATTGAAATGGTTTAGTATTTTGGTTGAAGATGGAGGAGATGAAGATGATAAAAATGGTGGTTATGATATGTTTATATAGGGGTGGTAAGTTGTTGTTTTTTTTTTTTTTTTAAAGAAAAATATCTATTTAATAACGGATATAATTTTGAAATATATCCGTTTGTGTCAGATGGTTTCTCTCGTCGTCACCACGGCGAAATGTCTCACGGCGAGCCACGAAATGGATAGGCGGTGTGGTGGCGAGCCACGGCGAGGTGCCACCTCAGCCGACGGGTCGAGCCACGAAACTCCCACACCCAGTGCTCTGATGGATATGATGTGATCTTACACTTACAATAACTAGTTGCAACTTGCAAGTGTTAGATATGTTGTGTGGCTCAATGTTCTAGGCCAATAGACGTTGACCCTGGTTAAATTAGGGTTGATATAATACAACACTGCATAAATTACCGCGAAAAATACTGTACTACCCTTTTTTATTAGGGTGTGTCCGCACATGCCCACACTTTTACTCCATTTGCAAATCTACCCATTAATGTCGGGTAAAAGTTTTAACTACATACAGGACATGAATATTATATTGAAACATATTCTACCCTAGACAATGTCGGGTATCCATTTTCACTATATACACAACATGGTGCATTGGGAAGGAGCAAATAGAAAAAGTTGAAAAGCAAAAAGCAAATGGAATTTATGCTTGATTTGATCATACGAGCAAGGGTAGAAGAAATATGTTTTGTGACAAATACTAAAAGAAAATTGGTTACTTACAAGGCAAAATAGAAAGTACTACACATGAAGGAATTGATCAAATTCATTTGTTCAGTTGAAACATCTTTTTAAATCACAAACATATTCCATGATTACTGTTGTTGAAATCGCCAAAACAAAGTTGAGTAAAAGCTAAGGTTACACAACCGTAAAACATACAATCGATCAAATATGATTAGGGAGAACTTACAATCTCTATGTCCCAAGAACAAAAGCAAGTTGTCTAGATTGCTCTCGTGATCACTCTGGACCTTTTAAATTTTCCAATGGTACAAATGCGTAAGTATAACAGCCAAAAGAGACATTATATCCATAACACAAAATACAATAATCGATAAACATAATTTATTGTACCATTTTCGACCATAAACTATCGATAACCTCAATATCCATTTTTTGGTTTCGATACTCTCATAAAGTAGACTGAACCCTCACGGCCCCAATCATATTAGCATGAGACTCACAAAATGTACTGAGATATATAATAACAAAGCATAGTCATGCAACGTCAAAAGCTTCACAAAGGTTACAAGGAATTATCAGACAAAAATACAAAACCATGAATATAATATTAATGTCGTGTAAATATATAGTTAATATATTTACCCGACATTGTTCAAGCTAGTACTAGGAATCAATATAAAATTCATGTCGTGTATATAGTTAAAAAGTTTATCCGACATTGTTCAAGTCTAGTACAAGGATTGGAATAAAATAAAATGTCATGTATATAGTTAAATTATGTACGCAACATTGTTTTGGAATTTATTTTGAAACGCAATCTGAACCATACACGTTAATGTCGTGAATGTAGGGTAAAGATATACCCGACATTGATGGGTAGATTTGCAAATGGAGTAAAAGTGTGGGCATGTGCGGACACACCATAATAAAAAAGGGTACTACAGTATTTTTCGCTAAATTACCTCTCTTTTTTTGATTGTTTAGATACTTCACACATAAATTACTTTCGACCAATGTTTTTAGAACCGGAATGTCGAACGTCGTCGGTCAGGCTTCTAAAACATTAATTTGACTAACAAGTAATCTATATCTATCTTAGGGCATGTTTACTTTATTAATTGGTCTATAAATATGTGGTCGTAAGGATGGTAACGGGTCGGGTTCGGGCGAGTTTTAATGTACCCGTGCCTGTTTATAATATTTAAACTCGTACCCGACTCATTACCCGCCAGATACTCATTTAATATTATTCGTCGGTTTTTCAGGTTTCTCCATGGGTATCGGTATTAAAATTCAGTCACACTAAAATCCATCAACAAAACAAAGGAAAACACCCTACTATATTCAAATATTTTAAAAGTTAAAGAAAATGAATATCATATCAAATGATTTAACGCTTATAAATAATTCATGTACAAAATAAAATGTGTTATGTAATGCAAATACTTATATAAAAAAATAGACTAAAGTGCACGGTTGGTCCCTAATCTTGTACCAAAACATCACGCTGGGACAAAACTTGCTTTTTTCATTGTCGGGAGTCCAAAACAAGTTTTTTATATGCTAAACTCATCCCTTGACCATTAACGCCAGGTCAACGTCTGATTTATGTTAGTTAGTCGAGGGTATTATAGTCCATACACATTTATACCACACCTTAACTCAACCAGAGAAAAGCTATTCGTATACCATCTTGATTGTTTCCATCCCTCGTCACACAACCCTCACATACACTTTAACAATGGCAGACAATGACCTTACTTTTACAGCAGTAACTGATGAGATGGTAAAATATGTGAAGGCCAAATATGGGGATACTTGGTTACAAGAAGATGAAATGTCTGATGAAATGTTTGAAGATTTATGCAGATTTTCGAAAGAAGCTGAAGTGATGAAAGGTTAGTTCGTTTTTTGTATTTTTGTGATTGGCATTTTAAGTTTACCAGTCAGGAATGAGCATAAATAACCCTATTTTATTTGCAAGAAATCCGAGCAGTGTCAGAATCTGCCAAAAAAAGAGATTATAGCAAACTAAAGGTATCTAACGATATGATTGAATATGTCATGGCTACTTATGGGAATAAGTGGGATATAGGAGATGAAATTGCTGATGTGATACTTGAAGACTTGTGGGGAAAATATGGGAATAAGGAGTTTGAGAAAGGTTAGACTTAATGTTTGCAAACTAAGAAAGTTGTAATGGGTGAACTCTGATTTCTTTCTGTTTTGGCTATCTTTCCAGATACTAACTTGAAAGGAAATGAAGTTGATGTCATCATTATTTCAGACACATCTGATGATGAATTTGGGATCGTGTCTTCTAAGAGTACTACTTTGAAAGGTTCCACTTCCCAAGCTTCCAAGGCTTCCACTCCCAATGCTTCCAATTCACAACCTATTACCACCCTTGTTCATAAAAGGCCAAAAACAAGGGGGAAGATTAGAAATGTTGTACTTGGTCTTGGAGCAGCTGTGGGATGCTCCAACATAAATAGGAATGAGTGGTATGTGCCTCCCCATAAGGAGCTCAAGTCTCCCCCCATGAATATCAAGTCTCCCATCAAGAAGTTCACCTGTTATTTTTAGTTGTTGATGTAATGAAGATGTATATTTTTTGGCTGATGATGGTTACTGAAAACGATACTTGTTAACATGTATATTATGCTTTATATGGTATAATTAGTTAGTGGTGTATGTATATTTTGGCTTTGTTGTTTTCATTTTGTAGTATTTGCTTATGCAGTTTAGGTGGGTGTTTGGAAAAACCCATTTTGACTAATAAAGTCAACATAAACCAAAAAATTATTAACCACACTGAATTGTTTTAGTCTTTAAAATATCTTTTGTTTGCATTTGTAGTTTTGGTTTTACTGTTTACGTTGTTCAGTTTGCAATTGGATGTGCAGTTTAGGGGGATGTTTGGAATAACACAATTTGACTTATAAAGTCAACATATACAAATTGTAACCAAAATTCAATTCTTATAACAAAAGAAGTACACACATATCAGTTAAGTTACATTTAGACTGAAAGACAACATAGCCTTTCTTGTAGGTAATCCACTTGGTTAATTGACTAGCAGGTGATCCATTTGGTCTTTGAGTTGCAGGTGCTTCACCTGGTGTTTGTCTTGGGCGTTCTCCATTTGGTCTTTCAGTTGCAGGTGCTTCACTTGGTGTTTGGCTTGGGCGTTATCCACTTGGTATTTCAGCTGCAGGTGGTTCAGTTTCTTCTTCATCACTGCTCAAGGAAGCACCAACTCTAGTAGATGCAGAAATATGTAGACCCATTACATATCCATCACTATTTGTTGTAGTTGTGTTTTCCCTTGTAACATCACCTCTACAAGTATAAGATGTGTTTCCCATTCTGTCAAGGCACAGTAGACAAACATACCACATGAAATCTCTATAAGGTGGACGCCTTACAAAACAGGTCAATTCAGCCCTATTTTTACTTTCAACCCAACAGTCAAGGCATACCATTTGACAACCATTTTCTGTATCCATGGTGAAAATATGTTGGTATAATAAAGAATTGATGACTTAAGATGTATTATATAAGTAGATAGGAGTTGTGGTTGTTGAACAAGTAGATGGGAGTAAAGACAACATAAATGCTTAAAATCGAGTCAACATTGCAGTTTAGGGGGTGTTTGGAATAACCAATTCTGACTTATAAAGTCAACAAAAACAAATTTATTTCAAACATGATGGTGTCTAGATTACAAATGGCTACAACCTACTAACAGCATATCAACATTTTTTTATCCAGCACATATGGATGTCTTGGACATAAATCCTCCACACCCACTCCATAGTAAGCTACCTCAAACTCTGCTTCTTCTAGCATTTTTTCCTCTTCCATTCCTTAATTCTTTTGTACATTCTCTCCTCTTCCAAGAACTGCTGGAATGCTTCTTCATCCATCCTTGTCTGCTCTTCATCTTCCTCCAACATTGTGTGTTCTTCTTCTTGCTCATAAAGAGCTTCAAGAAACTCTTGTTCCATAGTCTGCCTTATCTCGTCTTCATCTATCCACTGCAAAAGTAATAGATTTGCACATTGATTCGTGCTAAACCGTCAAGTTATCTCACACAAGCTAGCCACTTGTGAATGGCTAACCGTAAGAAACTTAAAACAATTCAGACACAAAATGCAATGAAGTCCAGGAGAGTATAGTGTTTCCCCAGGTCGTTATGTCCCAACGAGCTGTGCGAGAATAATCAAACGAATAGTGATCGAGAGGATTTGAACGGAAAAAGAGATATGATCGATTATACCTAAAGGAAAAGTTTATAAATTACAGGGGCTTAAATGCAAATTAAAGAAAATTAAAAAGATAAAATATATTAAATAAATGCTATCACTATTTTTTAAAATGATGTTTTTGATTTTTCTTTTATAAATTTAACTTTAAAAACTACGTAACGTACAAAAGAAAATGTGAAAATGAAACAATATTAATCCTAAAAATATGAAAATGACATTTTTACAAATCTAATGATAAGAGAAAAATTTTAGAAAAAGAAAATTATTTTTATTACTATTTATTTAACTATTTTTAACTATTTAATAATACCCTAAAATACAAGAAAATATGAAATAAAGCTAGAAAAATGAAATTATGACTTAGAAAAATCTAAAATAACTAAAGAGAATTTTCAAAACTAATTTTATATTTTTCTGATTATTTTTCTATTTTCTATGAATTAAAAACTATTTAAAGCTAATTAAATTGCTAAAAATTACAATTTAAACTAAGAAAAATCTGGAAAAATATTATTTTGACTTTTTATATTTATCTTAACCTAGGAAAATTAAAAACTTATTTTTTTGAAGCTTTTCTGATTTAATTGTATTAAAAGCTATTTAAAAATGCCTAAAAATTGTTTTAAATGAAGAAAAATAGCAAACTGAGCTAGAAAATTATGAAAAATTCAAGAAAAGTCTAAATTAATATTATGAATCTATGAAAAATATAAAAACAGTAGCTTGTGTGTGAGAAAATGAAGTCTGCAGTGAAAGCGCTTAAGTAATAAAGACTTGAAATAAGCCAAAGGCTACAAATTAGCACCAAACCGATTCTGAAGCTATAATATGCTAAACTACTCAAATGCAACTTATTACAACTAGCTTTAACCTCTGAAATCCAAACTACACAGATTTGATGTTTTGAGCTTAAGTGCCAAAATCAGTTTCTGCCTACTACTTTGTAGCTTAAGAATAAGCTACCCAATAAGCTGATCTCAGAACCAGATGTTGGATCCTAAAGCAGACCTGGCTAGGTGCTTGTAAACCAATTTTGAGCCCTGGAAAAGCTCTGGCGCCAAAAATTTGATCGGGTCCCAGACGTCAAGTTATCTCACACAAACTAGCCACATGAATGGCTAACCGTAAGAAACTTAAAGCAGTTCGAGACACCAATGCAATGAAGATCGGGAGAGTATAGTGTTTCCCAGTCGTTATGTCCCAACGAGTGTGCGAGAATAACCAAAGCGAATAGTGATCGAGAGAATTTGAATGGGAAAAGGATTGTGATTATGAACAATTATACCTAAAGAAAAAGTGTATAAATTACAGGGGCTTAAATGCAAATTAAAGAAAATTAAAAGATAAACTATATTAAATAAATGTTATCACTATTTTTAAAATGATGATTTTCTTGATTTTTCTTTTAAAAATTTAACTTAAAACTACGAACGCATAAAAGAAAATGTGATCTTGAAGCAATATTAATCCTAAAAATATAAAATGACATTTTACAAACCTAATGATGAGAGAAAATTTTTAGAAAAAGAAAATTATTTTGAAACTATTTACCTAATTATTATTAATTAAAACTATTTTAACTATTTAATAATACCCTAAATTACAAGAAAATATGAAATAAAGCTAGAAAAATGAAATTATGACTTAGAAAATCTAAAATCACTAAAGAGATTTTCAAAACTAATTTATATTTTTACGATTATTTTCTATTTTCTATGAATTAAAAACTATTTAAAGCTAATTAAATTGCTAAAAATTACAATTTAAACTAAGAAAATCTGGAAAAATATTTTTTGACTTTTTATATTTATCTTAACCTAGGAAAATTAAAACTTATTTTTTGAAGCTTTTACGATTTAATTGTATTAAAAGCTATTTAAAAATGCCTAAAACTGCTTTTAAATGAAGAAAAATAGCAAACCGAGCTAGAAAATTATGAAAAATTCAAGAAAAGTCTAAATTAATATTATGAATCTATGAAAATATAAAACAGTAGCTTGTGTGTGAGAAAATGAAGTCTGCAGTGAAAGCGCTTAAGTAATAAGACTTGAAATAAGCCAAAGGCTACAAATTAGCACCAAAGCGATTCTGAAGCTATAATATGCTGAAACTACTCAAATGCAACTTATTACAACTAGCTTTAACCTCTAAAATCCAAACTACAGATTTGATGTTTTGAGCTTAAGTGCAAAATCGGTTTACTTTACTACTTTGTAGCTTAAGAATAAGCTACCCAATAAGTCGATCTCGAACCGGATGTTGGATCCTAAAGGACACTGCTAGGTGCTTGTAAACCAATTTTGAGCCTGGACAAGCTCTTATGAGCTTTTGACAAGCTCTGCAAGAACTTATGAAAAGCTGCAGTGACTATGCCTGTCGCGGGGCATATGAGGCCTTTTGACAAGGCGATTTGAGGCTTGTAGAAAATTACTAAAATTCAATAAAAATCATAATAAGTAACTTGACCAGATGAACTAGATAAACCCACAATTTCACTTGATTTGAACCAAAATGAGTCAACTAAAATCAACTTAGGTTGGATGAAAACCGGTTTTTCACTTGTTTTGACTTTTGAGCGCTTATGAAACTTTGACTATTTTGAGTTTTGATTCAATTTATTGAACTGAAATTGATGTTTTATGTTAAACTAAGACTAATGCAAGCTATGCTAATGATATCTAAACACAATACAAGATTTTGATTTTACAAAATTCCAACAGATTAAGAAAATAGAATGATTATGGTGGATTTTGACTTTGGATGTTTGCAGACACCAAGTAATGACTAGAATGGTTCCATTGACCTAATTGAGACTAAGTAGACAAGTTTTAAACACAAACCAAAGCTTAAGATCAGATAAACCACTGATCCAAACACCAATTCTAAAACTGTTTTGACTAATGATTTTACTTAAATGATTAACTGACTTATGCTACTGCTGAAACTGATTAACTATGACTTAATGACAGTTAAATAAGCAAGTATAAACTAAAACTTAAAAACAAATCAAGACAGATATGAATGTGCAAACTCACTTGTGTCCACAGCCACTATGGCTTGCAACTGATATTAAAGTGCCACTATCCTAAATCATATCAACCCAATTCTAACTAAGAATCATCCCAAATCCAACACCGCACCAACCAATATCCATTTCGGCATTGCTTAATCAAAATTTCTTCATAGTTGACTTTTGTTGACCATACATCAAACTTGCTTGAACTTGACCAATAAGCTTACCAAAAGCTATCAAGAGCTTAGATAAGCTTATTTTAATTATAAATGAGCTAAATTAAGCTTAAATTCAAAAACATGTGAACCGACTTTTATAACATGAAACTTAAAATCATGAAACTTGGATCAACTTTGAATTACCACGAAAATGAGTTACAATAGACTTAATAACTTTAGTTTAGTACATAAAAGCTTAGGATTACAATTGAGAGAACTAATTAAGACCATGAAATGAAAACGACATACATAAATATTGAAAACTAAGTACTACTACACTCTCTTGCTTCTTCTTCTTTTATACACCAAAATGCTTCTCTCACATCTCGAGCAAATCCCACCTTTAATCTTGGCCATTGGATCGGTTGAGTGCATATTGGCCATTGGATGCAATTTTGGCGGAAAGAGATATTTGCCATGGTTCCATAGCTTGGACAGGAAAGGGCATTTAATGTGGCTTTGGAGGGTTGTGGTTGGAGGGGACAAAGTGTGGAGTAGGGTGAGCTAGAGGTGGTGTTGCAGAAAAAGTGGTGGAGGAGAAGGGGGTTTGGAGGGAATCCGAGGGGCGGGGTGGTTTTATTTTAAACGTGGGTGGGTAAACGGGTTGGATGGGTAAAAGGTGGACTGGACCGGGTTGGTTTATTTTGGGTGGATTGGGCTTGGGTTTAGTTATAGGATTTGGACTTAGGATTTATTTTGAATCCATTTGAAACTATAGGGACTAAAGCTGCCAAACTGAAAATTCAGGGACCACGAATGTAAATTCTACAAATGTAATCCAAGGGTAGGTTTTGACAATCTCTGAAAATTCCAGTATCAAACTGCAAATCTCTAATATTCCAGGGACCAAATCTGTCATTTTAGAAACTCAAAGGACTAAACTTGAAATTTCTCAAAACTTTTGACATTTTTCACCAAAGGACTAAATATGACAACATATGATTTCAAAAGGACCTTTGGTGACTTTTCTTACAAAACAAATGCCTAGGGACTGATTTTGCTATTTTTTGAAAGTCGGGACCTAAATCGCCAATTATGCAAACTTAGCTCGTTTTCATCGATTTTAAACATTTTGCATCCGAAACATATAAAATGCAATTTTGAAATATTTTCGATATTTTGATGCATTTCGAGCGTTTTAAACGTTTTGCGATTCGAATTAACAAAAATGATGAGTATTTACACACTCATCAATCCCCACACTAAACTATTGCTAGTCCCTAGCAATCTTTTGAGAAAAAACTTAATGGTTTTGAATCTCTTTACCAAAAGCCATTACTTCGGAGTAGCCAAATGTTTCAGTTCAAGTAAGAACCATGGTACATCGATAACCATATGATTTTGAGCAAACCACCGACTTCCAACGGATTTGATTTGTCTTTACCGTAAGTCGTTTGCTTCGGACTAGCCAACTCTTAGATAAAATATCTTTGGTGAGTGATTACCAATTATGGTTTTCCAATCGCCTTTACCACAAGCCATAAACTTGCGGGCTAGCCAACTCTTCACTAATTAAAGATATGGTGAATGAATACCATACAATTTTGGGCAAATTGCAAGCCGTCAACGGATTTGAGATATCTTTACCAAGAGCCGTTTGCTCTGGATTAGCCAATCCTTTTGTTTATTAGACATGGCGGATCGATAACCATAAGTCGAGTAAGTGCAAAACACTTACTCCAAAAAAAAATTTTTGGCCAAAATGGGGAATTAGGCGGTATAATTACATGATAAAATTCGTGAGAATTGAGTAAGTGCAAAACACTTACTCCAAAAAAAAAAAAATTGGCCAAAAATGGGGAATTAGGCGGTATAATTACATGATAAAATTTGTGAGAATTCCCCACACTAGAAATGAATATTGCCCTCAATATTCAAAGTACCGGCGGTTATGCCGAAACAAAGAACGTAAAAGGGAAATACTACGACCATTATTTGAATTTTTTTTTTTTTTTTTTTTTTTGAAACTTTATATACAACAGCGGGGGGCATCTCCCCCACACTAGGGTGGTAGAAAATAGAAAGAAGTCATAAATATGGGTGAAAACCCATATGGCATGCTACTATTTTTGATTCCCGAGTCGCTAGCTTGACTCGATCCCCGCATTCATTGGTTCATGGGGAAAGTTTGTAGATCCGGGACAATCACAAGAGGAATTTCCTCTCCAAAATAATGTTTCAATCAATGACCATTCACTTTAAAGTTTGGACCATCGGGTTGAGATAACTCAATGGTTCCATAAGGAAATACTTTAGTGATGGTGAATGGTCCGGACCGGTGGATTTTAGTTTTCCAGAAAATCTTCAATCTTGAGTTGAAAAGAAGGACTCGATCACCGACGTTGAAAACGCGGTTTTGATTTTGAGTCATGAATCTTCTTTGTCTTTTCTTTGTAGATCAAAGAGTTCTCGTATGCTTGATCACGAGTTCATTTAATTCATTCATTTGAACTTTCCGGTGATCACCGGTATCTGAATATCGAAGTTGGCATGCTTCAAGGCCCAGTATGCCTTGTGCTCAAGCTCAACCGGCAGATGACATGCCTTCCGTACACAAGCTTGTATGGAGTACACGATGGGTGTTTTATAAGTGTCACGGAAGGCCCCAGTGCGTCATCTAGCTTATCCGACCAAGAGGCACGGTTTTCGCCTCGTCCTTTCCGAATTCTTTTAATCCTCGGTTGGAAACTTCCACTTGCCCACTTGTTTGGGGTGGTGCGCAGAGAGAGACGGTGAGTTACACCATACTTTTGCATGACTCTATCAAACCGGTCATTGCAAAATGCGTACCACGATCACCGATTATAGCTCGTGGAGTTCCAAACCTAGCAAAAGAGATTTTAAGAATTTCACAACAACTCGGGCATCGTTGGTAGGTAAAGCTTTCGCTTCAACCCATTTTGACAAATAGTCAACGGCCACGAGTATGTATTTATTACCGCGAGGCGAAGGAAATGGCCCCATAAAGTCAATGCCCGGATGTCAAAAATCTCACATACTTGAATGGCGTTTTGCGGCATTTCATTTCTTTTGAGATATTCCCATGACGTTGACAAGCGTCACGTGTTTTGACAAATTGTGGGCATCCTTGTAAATCATGGGCCAATAAAATCCGAGAATCAAACATCTTCTTGGCGGTGTAGTTGGGGCTATGATGTCCCCAAGTGGGTCCGAATGGCAAGCCTTGAGAATGTCATTGGCTTCGACCATACACACATCGCTCGATGACTTGATCGCGCAAATTTTGAATAAGTAGGGTCGTCCCAGTAATGCTTTACATCTTTAAAGAATTTGTTTTTTGTTGGGACGACATCCCTTTCACCACAAAGTTACCCGCATGGTAATTTGCAAAGTCAAGAAACCATGGGGTAGAAGAGTCTCCACGAAAAGAAACCACATTGAGTGTTTCGAGAGGAAATGTTTCGTTTATTTCTTTTTCTCGAACACATCCTGGTGAGGGTTTTCTAGCAGGACAGATGATCGTGACCTGTGTTCTCGGCTCCTTTTTATCACGTATAATGATATCAAATTCTTGTAGGAGGAGAACCCAACGGAGCAATCTCGGCTTTGCATCTTGTTTTGCAAAGAGATATTTGAGAGCCGAGTGATCCGTATACACCACGCATTTGGTCAAGATTAGGTATGGCGAAACTTCTCAAACGCATACACCACGACTAATAATTCTTTTCTTTAGTGGTGTAATGGGTTTGAGCTTGATCATAGTCTTACTTGCGTAGTGGATAGGTGAAAATGCTTGGTTTTCGTTGCCCAGTGATCGCACCGATAGCAAAATCACTTGCATCGCACATGAGCTCAAAGGGTAAATCGATCGGGGCAACTAGAATGGGTGCTTCCGTAAGCTTTTTCTTTAATGTTTCAAAAGCTTGATGCACTCGGTGAGAAGATAAAGGAGCATCTTTTCAAGAAGATGGGTCATAGGCGAGCGATTTTAGAAAAATCTTGTATGAATCTACGATAAAACCCGGCATGACCTAGAAAACTCCTAATACCTTTGGCGGTTGTAGGATGAGGCAATTTGGCAATAACATCAACTTTTGCTCTATCAACCTCAATCCCATTTTGGAAATCTTATGGCCAAGGACTATGCCTTCTTTGACCATAAAGTGGCTCTTCTCCCAATTTAGACAAAGATTGGTGTCTTCACACCTTTGAAGCATTTTTCTAAATGGAGAGACATGTTTGAAATGAGTCCCCAATGACCGAGAAGTCATCCATAAACACCTCCATTTTTTCCCCGATCATGTCGTGGAAAATTGCCATCATACATCGTTGGAGCGTGCGGGAGCGTTACATAGGCCAAAAGGCATACATCCGTAGGCAAAAGTTCCGTATGGGCGGTGAATGTGGTCTTTCTTGATCCAACGGATCAATGGGGATCTGAAAATATCCCGAGAAACCATCAAGGAAACAATAGTATTCGTTCCTCGCTAATCTCTAAAGCATTTGGTCCATGAAGGGTAGAGGAAAATGGTCTTTACGGGTGGCTTCGTTTAACTTGCGATAGTCAATGCACACACGCCATCCCGTAACCAATCGAGTCAGAATTAACTCGTTTTCTTCATTTGTGACAACAATTATGCCACCCTTTTTAGGAACACAATGAATGGGACTGACCCAAGGACTATCAGAGATCGGGTAAATTAAACCGACATCAAGAAGTTTGAGAACCTCTTGTTTGATAACCTCATGAATCTTAGGATTCACCCTTCTCTGATGTTGGACTGCTGGTTTGAAGTCATCCTCCATTAAGATTTTGTGAGTACAAAACTCGTGGTTGATACCCTTAATGTCGGAGAGTTTCCAAGCAATTGCTTGCTTGTGTGACTTCAAGACCTTTATGAGAGCGATCTTCTCCTCCTCGGTTAAGTCTTTAGCAATTATGACGGTAATTTATCATCACCTCCAAGAATGCATACTCGAGATGAGGAGGTAGGTCCTTAAGTTCAACCTCGGAAATTCTTGAGAGATGTTTGTCTTGATTTGATTTCCTCAATCGTGATTTCTTTCGGAGGAGTGAAGGTAATGGATCTTCATTTAACAATTGCTCAAGATAAAGGATATCTCCTTCGAATCATAAACACCATCAATTCCAGCGGAATTGATTCATCACTAGCAAGAAACTCATCGATCTCTTCCAGAAGAAGTCACCTCCCTCAAACGGGTGAGAGAGGGGAAGAGTCGGCAATGATTGGTTGAGAAGATGTGGTGGAATCCCACTCACGAATTATGAAGATAACCAAGAAACTCTTGAGAGTACTCCTCAAGCAATATCAATTAAATCGACTCGATTAAGCGATTCAATATCATAATTTGAGGAGTACCTTGAAGTTTGATCAAGGTTAAAGGTATGACTTCATTACCCACACGTAAAGTGATTTCTTGCTCAAATACATCAATGAGAGCATGGCCCGTTCTCGTGAATCCTCTTCCAACAATGAGGGAACCCGAGGATCGCATCGAAATCAACAACCACAAAGTCACCGGAAAATGAAACTTTCCTACTTTCACGAATACATCCTCGGCGATGCCAAGGGGACGCGATATAGAACGATCTGCAAGCTCAAGAGTCATGCGGTAGGAATAAGTTCGGAGAGAAAGCTTCTTCCATCTTGAATAAGGCATCGATTGATGCTTGCACCAAGATCGGCAAGGGCAAAGCATTCAATCATCCCGGAAAAACACAAGGAAGAAGAAATTTTCCAGATCTCCTAGCTTCTGGAAGCTTCTTTATGAATCTGCGGCGGTTCTCGTTCAAAGGAGTTTTGGCCATTTCAAACAGTTTTCCTTATTGCTTAACATGTGTTTGAGAGTTGATGCAAACTTGGGCATCAAGATGATGGCATCCGCAAAGCTTATGTCAAATGTAGTTCTTGGAAAATTTGAAAAATTTTTCCATTTGATGACCGGCTTTTTCGGAGTTTTGCTCATTTAAACGTGAGGGTAAGGAATAGAAGTTTTGGATTTGGGGTTTTCAACCGGAGGTTCAAAACAACTCGTGTTTGGTTCGGGTTTCGGGACAACTTGAGGATGGACATTCTGGTACCTCCGTTATTAGTAGGAAGTTCCTTGTCCTTTGTCGCCTCGGGTTCACTTTCCACTACCTTCGGGAGAGAAGAAAAGAGGTAGTAGGAATAGCGGGTCCATCATACGGCACCACTCGGTTGTGATCGCCTTTGCATCGCCCCTCGGATTAGCGATCGTGTTGCTAGGTAAAGTACACGAGCAGGGTCGATCATTTAAAGACTTCTTAATGTCGAAATCGGCTAACCAACAACTGTTCATTTCCTCTTGGGATTTCATGAATTGCTTCAACAACTCATCGATGATGGTCCGTTGGAACAATGGCTTGATTTTGCACAGAAAATTCGCCTCTATTGTTTGGATTAGGGCCTTGATTTTGGAAATTTCCTTGATTATTGCCATGAAAATACCCAGGTTGAAATTTCCACGACCTTGGTTTCTATTAAAATTTCCTTGGTGTTGGAAGTTTTGACTTTGATTTTGAAAACCGTTGTTTTGACTAAAATTACCTTGGTTTTGAAAACCTTGGTTTGGTCTATTCGATTTTGATTACGGTTTTGGTTTTGATTGAAACCGTGAGGTCCAGGTAGTGGTTAGGACGGTGGTTCGGGTCTATAGGAGCACGGTATTGGTTGCCTCTGGATTAGAAATCCGCCCATAGCATTTGCTTCAAAGGGTTACCATCGGTGGCCATACGATTATAGTAGGCATGGGGCCACCGCAAGTAACACAGACTTCCACTTTCTTAACTTCAGCAGAGGTGAAGTTTGTGGAAAGAAACTTTCTTTTGGTTGGAGAGAACCAAAGCTTGAATTGCTTAGTGAGTTTGTCAATCTTAGCATCGGTGCTAGATTGACTCACGGTGATGAAGAAGAAGGACCGACACCGACTTGGGAAACAACCGGTTTGCTTCGTGCGGGCGGACTTTAGACTTGTTTTCAATTATCGTTAAAGCTTCTTTGACAGTTTTGCTCAAGAAATTTCCTCCGGTGGAGGAATTGAGAGAATCTTGATCGATTGACTCACTCCATTATAGAAAGTATCGAGTTGCATCAACTCGGAGAAACCGTGGTGAGGACATTTGCGGAGTAACTCCTTAAAACGATCCCACGATTCATCAAGGATTCATCAAACTTTGTGTGAACTTGATGATTTCATTTTAAGACTTGTGGTTTTGGAAGGTGGATAAAACTCGTTCACAAATTTCTTCACCAGTCTTCCCATGTCTCAATTGTGAGGGGTTGTTTTCAAGCCAAATCCGGGCTTGTCTCTCAAGAGAAAATGGGAATGAAGAAGCTTGACAAGATCTGTAGGGACATTCTTGTATTTGATGGTAGATGCAATCTTGTTAAACCATCGAATATGAGCATGAGGATCATCCGCTCAAAACCATAGAATTGACTTGAGGTTACAAGATTGATAACCGGTTTGAGTTCAAAATTTTCACCACAATGGGTGGGATAACAATAGCGTCTCCATACCCGCCGATGGGTGCTCGGAGAAGCTCACATAGGACGTTCTTCCGCCATGATAGCGGAAGTAGTGTGAGCGATCCGGATCTCGGATCCGATGATGGGGCGAGAAAAGTCACGGACACGCCTTCTTGGAATCTTGACAAGCTCACGAAATGGGCTTACGGATCTAGAAGAGCGAGTGCGATACACTAGAGTTAACTCTAAGAGACCTCGAGTTAAGGAAGGGAATTATGAAAATGAATTATGAAAATGGGGTAAGAAGAATCTTTTGAGTTTTACGGTTTTGAAAAGTAGATATAACAACAAATCCAATTAAAACAATATCGAGGCAAAACAACGGTGAACTTAAACCAATAATCACAAGATGAATGGCTTCTTTGAAAAGGTACACCACTCTCGAGGACACAAAGGCAAGTTTAATCTTTGGTGCGGGAACTTATTATGGTCGTACCCCAGTTAGGTAGTACAACGCCTTGGTTTGCGGTGGTAATTTTTATGTTGTTATTATTAAACAAAGAAAACGACAAATCTTTTGTATTTTTTTATCTTTTATATATATATAGAAACAAAAGGAAAATAGTTTTGTGTTTTATCGTTTTGGATGTTTTGGGTTTTGGATTTTTATAAGAAAATATATATATATATATATATATATATATATATATATAGATGGTATGAACAAAGAGTGAATATTCAAATCACTAATCGCTAAGCGGAAGATAATTAGCACTGACTCCGCGCGGCGCGTAAAATTTGATTCGTGCTAAACCGTCAAGTTATCTCACACAAGCTAGCCACTTGTGAATGGCTAACCGTAAGAAACTTAAAAATTCGACACAAAATGCAATGAAGTCCGGAGAGTATAGTGTTTCCCAGTGTCGTTATGTCCCAACGAGTGCGTGCGAGAATAATCAAGCGAATAGTGATCGAGAGGATTTGAGCGGAAAAGAGATATGATCGATTATACCTAAAGGAAAAGTTTATAAATTACAGGGGCTTAAATGCAAATTAAAGAAAATTAAAAAGATAAAATATATTAAATAAATGCTATCACTATTTTTTAAAATGATGTTTTTGATTTTTCTTTTATAAATTTAACTTTAAAAACTACGTAACGTACAAAAGAAAATGTGAAAATGAAACAATATTAATCCTAAAAAGATTAAAATGACATTTTACAAATCTAATGATAAGAGAAAATTTTAGAAAAGAAAATTATTTTTATTACTATTTTTTAACTATTTTAACTATTTAATAATACCCTAAAATACAAGAAAATATGAAATAAAGCTAGAAAAATGAAATTATGACTTAGAAAAATCTAAAATAACTAAAGAGAATTTTCAAAACTAATTTTATATTTTTCGATTATTTTCTATTTTCTATGAATTAAAACTATTTAAAGCTAATTAAATTGCTAAAATTACAATTTAAACTAAGAAAAATCTGGAAAATATTTTTTGACTTTTTATATTTATCTTAACCTAGGAAAATTAAAACTTATTTTTTGAAGCTTTTTCGATTTAATTGTATTAAAAGCTATTTAAAATGCCTAAAAGCTGCTTTTAAATGAAGAAAAATAGCAAACCGAGCTAGAAAATTATGAAAAATTCAAGAAAAGTCTAAATTAATATTATGAATCTATGAAAATATAAAACAAGAGCTTGTGTGTGAGAAAATGAAGTCAAAGTGAACCGCTTAAGTAATAAGACTTGAAATAAGCCAAAGGCTACAAATTAGCACCAAACCGACATGAAGCTATAATATGTTGAAACTACTCAAATGCAACTTATTACAACTAGCTTTAACCTCGAAACCAAACTACAGATTTGATGTTTTGAGCTTAAGTGCAAAATCGGTTTCACACTACTTTGTAGCTTAAGAATAAGCTACCCAATAAGCTGATCTCAGAACCAGATGTTGGATCCTAAAGCAGACCTGGCTAGGTGCTTGTAAACCAATTTTGAGCCCTGGACAAGCTCTGGCGCCAAAAATTTGATCGGGTCCCAGACGTCAAGTTATCTCACACAAGCTAGCCACTTGTGAATGGCTAACCGTAAGAAACTTAAAACAGTTCAGACACCAATGCAATGAAGATCAGGAGAGTATAGTGTTTCCCCAGGTCGTTATGTCCCAACGAGCTGTGCGAGAATAACCAAACGAATAGTGATCGAGAGAATTTGAATGGGAAAATGATTGTGATTATGAACAATTATACCTAAAGAAAAAGTGTATAAATTACAGGGGCTTAAATGCAAATTAAAGAAAATTAAAAAGATAAACTATATTAAATAAATGTTATCACTATTTTTAAAATGATGATTTTCTTGATTTTCTTTTAAAAATTTAACTTAAAAACTACGTAACGTATAAAAAGAAAATGTGATCTTCAAGCAATATTAATCCTAAAAATATAAAATGACATTTTACAAACCTAATGATGAGAGAAAATTTTTAGAAAAAGAAAATTATTTTTAAAACTATTTACCTAATTATTATTAATTAAAAACTATTTTTAACTATTTAATAATACCCTAAATTACAAGAAAATATGAAATAAAGCTAGAAAAATGAAATTATGACTTAGAAAAATCTAAAATAACTAAAGAGATTTTTCAAAACTAATTTTATATTTTTCTGATTATTTTTCTATTTTCTATGAATTAAAAACTATTTAAAGCTAATTAAATTGCTAAAAATTACAATTTAAACTAATAAAAATCTGGAAAAATATTTTTTTGACTTTTTATATTTATCTTAACCTAGGAAAATTAAAAACTTATTTTTTTGAAGCTTTTCTGATTTAATTGTATTAAAAGCTATTTAAAAATGCCTAAAAACTGTTTTAAATGGAGAAAAATAGTAAACTGAGCTAGAAAATTATGAAAAATTCAAGAAAAGTCTAAATTAATATTATGAATCTATGAAAAATATAAAAACAGTAGCTTGTGTGTGAGAAAATGAAGCTGCAGTGAAACTGCTTAAGTAATAAGCACTTGAAATAAGCCAAAGGCTACAAATTAGCACCAAACTGATTACAGAAGCTATAATATGCTGAAACTACTCAAATGCAACTTATTACAACTAGCTTTAACCTCTGAAATCCAAACTACACAGATTTGATGTTTTGAGCTTAAGTGCCAAAATCAGTTTCTGCCTACTACTTTGTAGCTTAAGAATAAGCTACCCAATAAGCTGATCTCAGAACCAGATGTTGGATCATAAAGCAGACCTGGCTAGGTGCTTGTAAACCAATTTTGAGCCCTGGACAAGCTCTTATGAGCTTTTGACAAGCTCTGCAAGAACTTATGAAAACGGCACTGTGACTATGCCCTGTCACAGGGCATATGAGGCCTTTTTGACAAGCTGATTTGAGGCTTGTAGAAAATTACTAAAATTCAATAAAAATCATAATAAGTAACTTGACCAGATGAACTAGATAAACCCACAATTTCACTTGATTTGAACCAAAAATGAGTCAACTAAAAATCAACTTAGGTTGGATGAAAACTGGTTTTTTCACTTGTTTTGACTTTTGAGCAGTTATGAAACTTTGACTATTTTGAGTTTTGATTCAATTTATTGAACTGAAATTGATGTTTTATGTTAAACTAAGACTAATGCAAGCTATGCTAATGATATCTAAACATAATACAAGATTTTGATTTTACAAAATTCCAACAGTTAAGAAAATAGAACAGATTATGGTGGATTTTGACTTTGGATGTTTGCAGACACCAAGTAATGACTAGAATGGTTCCAGTTGACCTAATTGAGACTAAGTAGACAAGTTTTAAACACAAACCAAAGCTTAAGATCGATAAACCATCGATCCAAACACCAATTCTAAAAGCTGTTTTGACTAATGATTTTACTTAAATGATTAATCGACTTATGCTCTTCTGAAACCGATTAACTATGACTTAATGATGCTTAAATAAGCAAGTATAAACTAAAACTTAACAACAAATCAAGACAGATATGAATGTGCAAACTCACTTGTGTCCATGTACCACTATGGCTTGCAAGCGATATTAAAGTGCCACTATCCTAAATCATATCAACCCCAATTCTAACTAAGAATCATCCCAAATCCAACATCGCACCAACCAATATCCATTTCAAGATTGCTTAATCAAAATTTCTTCATAGTTGACTTTTGTTGACCATACATCAAACTTGCTTGAACTTGACCAATAAGCTTACCAAAAGCTATCAAGAGCTTAGATAAGCTTATTTTAATTATAAATGAGCTAAATTAAGCTTAAATTCAAAAACATGTGAACCGACTTTTATAACATGAAACTTAAAATCATGAAACTTGGATCAACTTTGAATTACCACGAAAATGAGTTACAATAGACTTAATAACTTTAGTTTAGTACATAAAAGCTTAGGATTACAATTGAGAGAACTAATTAAGACCATGAAATGAAAAACGACATACATAAATATTGAAAACTAAGTACTACTACACTCTCTTGCTTCTCTTCTTCTTTTTATACACCAAAATGCTTCTCTCACATCTCTGAGCAAATCCCACCTTTAATCTTGGCCATTGGATCAGTTGAGTGCATATTGGCCATTGGATGCAATTTTGGCGGGAAAGAGATATTTGCCAGTGGTTCCCATAGCTTGGACAGGGAAAGGGGCATTTAATGTGGCTTTGGAGGGTTGTGGTTGGAGGGGACAAAGTGTGGAGTAGGGTGAGCTAGAGGTGGTGTTGCAGAAAAAGTGGTGGAGGAGAAGGGGGTTTGGAGGGAATCCGAGGGGCGGGGTGGTTTTATTTTAAACGTGGGTGGGTAAACGGGTTGGATGGGTAAAAGGTGGGTGGACCGGTTGGTTTATTTTGGGTGGATTGGGCTTGGGTTTAGTTATAGGATTTGGACTTAGGATTTATTTTGAATCCATTTGAGACTATAGGGACTAAAGTCGCCAAACCGAAAATTCGGGGACCACGAATGTAAATTCTACAAATGTAATCCAAGGGTAGGTTTTGACAATCTCGAAAATTCCAAGGATCAAAGCGCAAATCTCTAATATTCCAGGACCAAATCATCATTTAGAAACTCAAAGGACTAAACTTGAAATTTCTCAAAACTTTTGACATTTTTCACCAAAGGACTAAATATGACAACATATGATTTCAAAAGGACCTTTGGTGACTTTTCTTACAAAACAAATGCCTAGGGACTGATTTTGCTATTTTTTTGAAAGTCGGGGGACTGAAAATGCCAATTATGCAAACTTAGCTCGTTTTTCATCTGATTTTAAACATTTTGCATCTGAAACATATAAAATGCAATTTTGAAATATTTTCGATATTTTGATGCATTTCGAGCGTTTTAAACGCTTTGCGCTCGAATTAACAAAAATGATGAGTATTTACACACTCATCAATCCCCACACTAAACTATTGCTAGTCCCTAGCAATCTTTTGAAAAAACTTAATGGTTTTGAATCTCTTTACCAAAAGCCATTACTCGAGTAGCCAAATGTTTCAGTTCAAGTAAGAACCATGGTACATCGATAACCATATGATTTTGAGCAAACCACCGACTTCCAACGGATTTGATTTGTCTTTACCGAAGTCGTTTGCTCGGACTAGCCAACTCTTAGATAAAATATCTTTGGTGAGTGATTACCAATTATGGTTTTCCAACCGCCTTTACCACAAGCCATAAACTGGCGGGCTAGCCAACTCTTCACTAATTAAAGATATGGTGAAGTGAATACCATACAATTTTGGGCAAATTGCAAGCCGTCAACGGATTTGAGATATCTTTACCAAGAGCCGTTTGCTCGGATTAGCCAATCCTTTTGTTTATTAGACATGGCGGATGATAACCATAAGTCGAGTAAGTGCAAAACACTTACTCCAAAAAAAAAATTTTGGCCAAAATGGGGAATTAGGCGGTATAATTACATGATAAAATTCGTGAGAATTCGAGTAAGTGCAAAACACTTACTCCAAAAAAAAAAAAAATTTGGCCAAAATGGGGAATTAGGCGGTATAATTACATGATAAAATTCGTGAGAATTCCCCACACTAGAAATGAATATTGCCCTCAATATTCAAAGTACCGTGGTTATGCGAAACAAAGAACGAAAAAAGGAAATACTACGACCATTATTTGAATTTTTTTTTTTTTTTTTTTTTTTGAAACTTTATATACAACAATGGGGCATCTCCCCACACTAGGGTGGTAGAAAATAGAAAGAAGTCGAAATATGGGTGAAAACCCATATGGCATGCTACTATTTTTGATTCCCGAGTCGCTAGCTTGACTCGATCCCCGCATTCATTGGTTCATGGGGAAAGTTTGTAGATCCGGGACAATCACAAGAGGAATTTCCTCTCCAAAATAATGTTTCAATCAATGACCATTCACTTTAAAGTTTGGACCATCGGGTTGAGATAACTCAATGGTTCCATAAGGAAATACTTTAGTGATGGTGAATGGTCCGCACCGGTGGATTTTAGTTTTCCGAGAAAATCTTCAATCTTGAGTTGAAAAGAAGGACTCGATCACCGACGTTGAAAACGCGGTTTTGATTTTGAGTCATGAATCTTCTTTGTCTTTTCTTTGTAGATCAAAGAGTTCTCGTATGCTTGATCACGGAGTTCATTTAATTCATTCATTTGAACTTTCCGGTGATCACCACCGTCTGAATATCGGTTGGCATGCTTCAAGGCCCAAGATGCCTTGTGCTCAAGCTCAACCGGCGGATGACATGCCTTCCGTTACACAAGCTTGTATGGAGTACACACGATGGGTGTTTTATAAGTGTCACGGAAGGCCCCAGTCGTCATCTAGCTTATCCGACCAAGAGGCACGGTTTTCGCCTCCGTCCTTTCGAATTCTTTTAATCCTCGGTTGGAAACTTCCACTTGCCCACTTGTTTGGGGTGGTACGCAGAGAGAGACGGTGAGTTACACCATACTTTGCATGACTCTATCAAACCGGTCATTGCAAAAATACGCACCACGATCATCGATTATAGCTCGTGGAGTTCCAAACCTAGCAAAAGAGATTTTAAGAATTTCACAACAACTCGGGCATCGTTGGTAGGTAAAGCTTTCGCTTCAACCCATTTTGACAAATAGTCAACGGCCACGAGTATGTATTTATTACTGCGAGACGAAGGAAATGGCCCCATAAAGTCAATGCCCGGATGTCAAAATCTCACATACTTGAATGGCGTTTTGCGGCATTTCATTTCTTTTGAGATATTCCGTGACGTTGACAAGCGTCTGTGTTTTGACAAATTCGTGGGCATCCTTGTAAATCATGGGCCAATAAAATCCGAATCAAACATCTTCTTGGCGGTGTAGTTGGGCTATGATGTCCCCAAGAGGTCCGAATGGCAAGCCTTGAGAATGTCATTGGCTTTCGACCATACACACATCGCTGATGACTTGATCGCGCAAATTTTGAATAAGTAGGGTCGTCCCGAGTAATGCTTTACATCTTTAAAGAATTTGTTTTACGTTGGGACGACATCCCTTTCACCACAAAGTTACCCGCATGGTAATTTGCAAAGTCAAGAAACCATGGGGTAGAAGAGTCTCCACGAAAAGAAACCACATTGAGTGTTTCGAGAGGAAATGTTTCGTTTATTTCTTTTTCTCGAATACATCCGGTGAGGGTTTTCTAGACGGACAGATGATCGTGACCGTGTTCTCGGCTCCTTTTTATCACGTATAATGATATCAAATTCTTGTAGGAGGAGAACCCAACGGAGCAATCTCGGCTTTGCATCTTGTTTTGCAAAGAGATATTTGAGAGCCGAGTGATCCGTATACACCACGCATTTGGTCAAGATTAGGTATGGCGAAACTTCTCAAACGCATACACCACGCCTAATAATTCTTTTTCCGTAGTGGTGTAATGGGTTTGAGCTTGATCATAGTCTTACTTGCGTAGTGGATAGTTGAAAATGCTTGGTTTTACGTTGCCCAGACCGCACCGATAGCAAAATCACTTGCATCGCACATGAGCTCAAAGGGTAAATCGATCGGGGCAACTAGAATGGGTGCTTCCGTAGCTTTTTCTTTAATGTTTCAAAAGCTTGATGCACTCGGTGAGAAGATAAAAGGAGCATCTTTTCAAGAAGATGGGTCATAGGCCGAGCGATTTTAGAAAATCTTGTATGAATCTACGATAAAACCCGGCATGACCTAGAAAACTCCTAATACCTTTGACGGTAGTAGGATGAGGCAATTTGGCAATAACATCAACTTTGCTCTATCAACCTCAATCCCATTTTGGAAATCTTATGGCCAAGGACTATGCCTTCTTTGACCATAAAGTGGCTCTTCTCCCAATTTAGACAAAGATTGGTGTCTTCACACCTTTGAAGCATTTTTCTAAATGGGAGACATGTTTGAAATGAGTCCCCAATGACCGAGAAGTCATCCATAAACACCTCCATTTTTTCCCCGATCATGTCGTGGAAAATTGCCATCATACATCGTTGGAACGTGCCAGGAGCGTTACATAGGCCAAAAGGCATACATCTGTAGGCAAAAGTTCCGTATGGGCAGGTGAATGTGGTCTTTTCTTGATCCAACGGATCAATGGGGATCTGAAAATATCCCGAGAAACCATCAAGGAAACAATAGTATTCGTTCCCTGCTAATCTCTCAAGCATTTGGTCCATGAAGGGTAGAGGAAAATGGTCTTTACGGGTGGCTTCGTTTAACTTGCGATAGTCAATGCACACACGCCATCCCGTAACCAATCGAGTCAGAATTAACTCGTTTTCTTCATTTGTGACAACAATTATGCCACCCTTTTTAGGAACACAATGAATGGGACTGACCCAAGGACTATCAGAGATCGGGTAAATTAAACCGACATCAAGAAGTTTGAGAACCTCTTGTTTGATAACCTCATGAATCTTAGGATTCACCCTTCTACGATGTTGGATCTTTGGTTTGAAGTCATCCTCCATTAAGATTTTGTGAGTACAAAACTCGTGGTTGATACCCTTAATGTCGGAGAGTTTCAAGCAATTGCTTGCTTGTGTAACTTCAATACCTTTATGAGAGCGTCTTCTCCTCCTCGGTTAAGTCTTTAGCAATTATGACGGGTAATTTATCATCACCCTCCAAGAATGCATACTCGAGATGAGGAGGTAGGTCCTTAAGTTCAACCTCGGAAATTCTTGAGAGATGTTTGTCTTGATTTGATTTCCTCAATCGTGATTTCTTCGGAGGAGTGAAGGTAATGGATCTTCATTTAACAATTGCTCAAGATAAAGGATATCTCCTTGAATCATAAACACCATCAATTCCAGCGGAATTGATTCATCACTAGCAAGAAACTCATCGATCTCTTCCAGAAGAAGTCACCTCCCTCAAGCGGGTGAGAGGGGAAGAATCGGCAATGATTGGTTGAGAAGATATGGTGGAATCCCACTCACGTAATTATGAAGATAACCAAGAAACTCTTGAGAGTACTCCTCAAGCAATATCAATTAAATCGACTCGATTAACCGATTCAAGATCATAATTTGAGGAGTACCTTGAAGTTTGATCAAGGTTAAAGGTACGACTTCATTACCCACACGTAAAGTGATTTCTTGCTCAAATACATCAATGAGAGCACGCCCGTTCTCGTGAATCCTCTTCCAACAATGAGGGAACCCGAGGATCGCATCGAAATCAACAACCACAAAGTCGGTGGAAAATGGAACTTTCCTACTTTCACGAATACATCCTCGGCGATGCCAAGGGACGCGATATAGAACGATCGCAAGCTCAAGAGTCATGCGGTAGGAATAAGTTCGAAGAGAAAGCTTCTTCCATCTTGAATAAGGCATCGATTGATGCTTGCACCAAGATCGGCAAGGGCAAAGCATTCAATCATCCCGGAAAACACAAGGAAGAAGAAATTTTCCGGGATCTCCTAGCTTCTCGGGAAGCTTCTTTAATGAATCACGGCGGTTCTCGTTCAAAGGAGTTTGGCCATTTCAAACAGCTTTTTCCTTATTGCTTAACATGTGTTTGAGAGTTGATGCAAACTTGGGCATCAAGATGATGGCATCCGCAAAGCTTATGTCAAAATGTAGTTCTTGGAAAATTTGAAAAAATTTCCAATTGATGGTAGCTTTTTCGCGGAGTTTTGCTCATTTAAACGTGAGGGTAAGGAATAGAAGTTTTGGATTTGGGGTTTTCAACCGGAGGTTCAAAACAACTGTGTTTGGTTCGGGTTTCGGACAACTTGAGGATGGACATTCTTTGGTACCTCCGTTATTAGTAGGAAGTTCCTTGTCCTTTGTCGCCTCGGGTTCACTTTCCACTACCTTCGGAGAGAAGAAGAAGAGGTAGTAGGAATAGCGGGTCCATCATCTGAAGCACCACTTCGGTTGTGATCGCTTTTCATCGCCCCTCGGATTAGCGATCGTGTTGCTAGGTAAAGTACCGAGCCCGAGGGTCGATCATTTAAAGACTTCTTAATGTCGTAATCGGCTAACCAACAACCTGCTCATTTCTCTTGGGATTTCATGAATTGCTTCAACAACTCATCGATGATGGTCTGTTGGAACAATGGCTTGATTTTGCACAGAAAATTCGCCTCTATTGTTTGGATTAGGGCCTTGATTTTGAAATTTCCTTGATTATTGCCATGAAAATACCCAGGTTGAAATTTCACGACCTTGGTTTCTATTAAAATTTCCTTGGTGTTGGAAGTTTTGACTTTGATTTTGAAAACCGTTGTTTTGACTAAAATTACCTTGGTTTTGAAAACCTTGGTTTGGTCTATTCGATTTTGATTACGGTTTTGGTTTTGATTGAAACCGGAGGTCCGAGGTAGTGGTTAGGACGGTGGTTCGGTCTATAGGAGCACGGTATTGGTTGCCTCTGGATTAGAAATCCGCCCATAGCATTTGCTTCAAAGGGTTACCATCGGTGGCCATACAGATTATAGTAGGCATGGGGCCACCGCAGTAACACAGACTTCCACTTTCTTAACTTCAGCAGGAGGTGAAGTTTGTGGAAAAGAAACTTTCTTTTGGTTGGAGAGAACCAAAGCTTGAATTGCTTCAGTGAGTTTGTCAATCTTAGCATCGGTGCTAGATTGACTCACCAATGATGAAGAAGAAGGACCGACACCGACTTGGGAAACAACCGGTTTGCTTCGTGCGGTCGGACTTTAGACTTGTTTTCAATTATCGTTAAAGCTTCTTTTGTGGTTTGCTCAAGAAATTTCCTCCGCGGAGGAATTGAGAGAATCTTGATCAGATTGACTCACTCCATTATAGAAAGTATCGAGTTGCATCAACTCGGAGAAACCGTGGTGAGGACATTTGCGGAGTAACTCCTTAAAACGATCCCACGATTCTTGAAGGATTCATCAAACTTTGTGTGAACTTGATGATTTCATTTTAAGACTTGTGGTTTTGGAAGGTGGATAAAACTCGTTCACAAATTTCTTCACCAGTCTTCCCATGTCTCAATTGACCGAGGGGTTGTTTTCAAGCCAAATCCGGGCTTGTCTCTCAAGAGAAAATGGGAGCAGAAGAAGCTTGACAAGACATCGTAGGACATTCTTGTATTTGATGGTAGATGCAATCTTGTTAAACCATCGAATATGAGCATGAGGATCATCCGCTCAAAACCATAGAATTGACTTGAGGTTACAAGATTCAAGAACCGGTTTTGAGTTCAAAATTTTCACCACAATGGTGGGATAACAATAGCGTCTCCATACCCGTCGATGGGTGCCGGAGAAGCTCACACATAGGACGTTCTTCCGCCATGATATGAGTAGTGTGAGCGGTCCGGATCTCGATCCGATCGATGGGGCGAAAGTCACTGACACGCCTTCTTGGAATCTTGACAAGCTCACGAAATGGGCTTACAGATCTAGAAAGCGAGAAAAGCATACACTAGAGTTAACTCTAAGAGACCTCGAGTTAAGGAAGGAATTATGAAAATGAATTATGAAAATGGGGTAAGAAGAATCTTTTGAGTTTTACGGTTTTGAAAAGTAGATATAACAACAAATCCAATTAAAACAATATCGAGGCAAAACAACGTGAACTTAAACCAATAATCACAAGATGAATGGCTTCTTTGAAAAAGGTACACCACTCTCAAGGACACAAAGGCAAGTTTTAATCTTTGGTTCGGGAACTTATTATGGTCGTACCCCAGTTAGGTAGTACCTTGCCTTGGTTTCGGTGGTAATTTTTATGTTGTTATTATTAAACAAAGAAAACGACAAATCTTTTGTATTTTTTATCTTTATATATATATAGAAACAAAAGGAAAATAGTTTTGTGTTTTATACGTTTTGGATGTTTTTGGGTTTTGGATTTTTATAAGAAAATATATATATATATATATATATATATATATATATATATATATATATATATATATATATATATATATATATATATATATATATATATATATATATATATATATATAGATGGTATGAACAAAGAGTGAATATTCAAATCACTAATACGCTAAACGGAAGATAATTAGCACGACTCCGGCGTGGCGTAAAATTTGATTCGTGCTAAACCGTCAAGTTATCTCACACAAGCTAGCCACTTGTGAATGGCTAACCGTAAGAAACTTAAAACAATTCGAGACACAAAATGCAATGAAGTCCGGAGAGTATAGTGTTTCCCAGTGTCGTTATGTCCCAACGAGCTGTGCGAGAATAATCAAACGAATAGTGATCGAGAGGATTTGAACGGAAAAAGAGATATGATCGATTATACCTAAAGGAAAAGTTTATAAATTACAGGGGCTTAAATGCAAATTAAAGAAAATTAAAAAGATAAAATATATTAAATAAATGCTATCACTATTTTTTAAAATGATGTTTTTGATTTTTCTTTTATAAATTTAACTTTAAAAACTACGTAACGTACAAAAGAAAATGTGAAAATGAAACAATATTAATCCTAAAAAGATTAAAATGACATTTTTACAAATCTAATGATAAGAGAAAATTTTTAGAAAAAGAAAATTATTTTTATTACTATTTTTTTAACTATTTTTAACTATTTAATAATACCCTAAAATACAAGAAAATATGAAATAAAGCTAGAAAAATGAAATTATGACTTAGAAAAATCTAAAATAACTAAAGAGAATTTTCAAAACTAATTTTATATTTTTCTGATTATTTTCTATTTTCTATGAATTAAAAACTATTTAAAGCTAATTAAATTGCTAAAATTACAATTTAAACTAAGAAAATCTGAAAAATATTTTTTGACTTTTATATTTATCTTAACCTAGGAAAATTAAAAACTTATTTTTTGAAGCTTTTCGATTTAATTGTATTAAAAGCTATTTAAAATGCCTAAAAACTGCTTTTAAATGAAGAAAAATAGCAAACTGAGCTAGAAAATTATGAAAATTCAAGAAAAGTCTAAATTAATATTATGAATCTATGAAAAATATAAAACAGTAGCTTGTGTGTGAGAAAATGAAGTCAGCAAAGTGAAGCGCTTAAGTAATAAAGATTGAAATAAGCCAAAGGCTACAAATTAGCACCAAAGCGATTCTGAAGCTATAATATGTTGAAACTACTCAAATGCAACTTATTACAACTAGCTTTAACCTCTCGAAATCCAAACTACACAGATTTGATGTTTTGAGCTTAAGTGCAAAATCGGTTCACATTACTTTGTAGCTTAAGAATAAGCTACCCAATAAGTCGATCTCGAACCGGATGTTGGATCCTAAAGCAGACACAGCTAGGTGCTTGTAAACCAATTTTGAGCCCTGGACAAGCTCGCGCCAAAATTTGATCGGGTCCCAGACGTTAAGTTATCACACAAGCTAGCCACATGAATGGCTAACCGTAAGAAACTTAAAACAGTTCAGACACCAATGCAATGAAGATCAGGAGAGTATAGTGTTTCCCCAGGTCGTTATGTCCCAACGAGCTGTGCGAGAATAACCAAACGAATAGTGATCGAGAGAATTTGAATGGGAAAATGATTGTGATTATGAACAATTATACCTAAAGAAAAAGTGTATAAATTACAGGGGCTTAAATGCAAATTAAAGAAAATTAAAAAGATAAACTATATTAAATAAATGTTATCACTATTTTTAAAATGATGATTTTCTTGATTTTTCTTTTTAAAAATTTAACTTAAAAACTACGTAACGTACAAAAGAAAATGTGATACTGAAGCAATATTAATCCTAAAAATATAAAAATGACATTTTTACAAACCTAATGATGAGAGAAAATTTTTAGAAAAAGAAAATTATTTTTAAAACTATTTTCCTAATTATTATTAATTAAAAACTATTTTTAACTATTTAATAATACCCTAAATTACAAGAAAATATGAAATAAAGCTAGAAAAATGAAATTATGACTTAGAAAAATCTAAAATAACTAAAGAGATTTTTCAAAACTAATTTTATATTTTTCTGATTATTTTTCTATTTTCTATGAATTAAAAACTATTTAAAGCTAATTAAATTGCTAAAAATTACAATTTAAACTAATAAAAATCTGGAAAAATATTTTTTTGACTTTTTATATTTATCTTAACCTAGGAAAATTAAAAACTTATTTTTTGAAGCTTTTCGATTTAATTGTATTAAAAGCTATTTAAAATGCCTAAAAACTGCTTTTAAATGGAGAAAATAGCAAACCGAGCTAGAAAATTATGAAAATTCAAGAAAAGTCTAAATTAATATTATGAATCTATGAAAATATAAAACAGTAGCTTGTGTGTGAGAAAATGAAGTCTGCAGTGAAACCGCTTAAGTAATAAAGACTTGAAATAAGCCAAAGGCTACAAATTAGCACCAAACCGATTATGAAGCTATAATATCTGAAACTACTCAAATGCAACTTATTAAAACTAGCTTTAACCTCTGAAATCCAAACTACAGATTTGATGTTTTGAGCTTAAGTGCAAAATCGGTTTACGCTTACTACTTTGTAGCTTAAGAATAAGCTACCCAATAAGTCGATCTCGAACCGGATGTTGGATCATAAAGCGCACTGCTAGGTGCTTGTAAACCAATTTTGAGCCTGGACAAGCTCTTATGAGCTTTTGACAAGCTCTGAAGAACTTATGAAAAGCAAGATCGTGACTATGCCCTGTCACAGGGCATATGAGGCCTTTTTGACAAGCTGATTTGAGGCTTGTAGAAAATTACTAAAATTCAATAAAAATCATAATAAGTAACTTGACCAGATGAACTAGATAACCCACAATTTCACTTGATTTGAACCAAAAATGAGTCAACTAAAAATCAACTTAGGTTGGATGAAAACTGGTTTTTTCACTTGTTTTGACTTTTGAGCAGTTATGAAACTTTGACTATTTTGAGTTTTGATTCAATTTATTGAACTGAAATTGATGTTTTATGTTAAACTAAGACTAATGCAAGCTATGCTAATGATATCTAAACACAATACAAGATTTTGATTTTACAAAATTCCAACAGTTAAGAAAATAGAACAGATTATGGTGGATTTTGACTTTGGATGTTTGCAGACACCAAGTAATGACTAGAATGGTTCCAGTTGACCTAATTGAGACTAAGTAGACAAGTTTTAAACACAAACCAAAGCTTAAGATCAGATAAACCACTGATCCAAACACCAATTCTAAAACTGTTTTGACTAATGATTTTACTTAAATGATTAACTGACTTATGCTACTGCTGAAACTGATTAACTATGACTTAATGACAGTTAAATAAGCAAGTATAAACTAAAACTTAACAACAAATCAAGACAGATATGAATGTGCAAACTCACTTGTGTCCACAGCCACTATGGCTTGCAACTGATATTAAAGTGCCACTATCCTAAATCATATCAACCCCAATTCTAACTAAGAATCATCCCAAATCCAACACTGCACCAACCAATATCCATTTCCAGCATTGCTTAATCAAAATTTCTTCATAGTTGACTTTTGTTGACCATACATCAAACTTGCTTGAACTTGACCAATAAGCTTACCAAAAGCTATCAGTAGCTTAGATAAGCTTATTTTAATTATAAATGAGCTAAATTAAGCTTAAATTCAAAAACATGTGAACTGACTTTTATAACATGAAACTTAAAATCATGAAACTTGGATCAACTTTGAATTACCACTGAAAATGAGTTACAATAGACTTAATAACTTTAGTTTAGTACATAAAAGCTTAGGATTACAATTGAGAGAACTAATTAAGACCATGAAATGAAAAACGACATACATAAATATTGAAAACTAAGTACTACTACACTCTCTTGCTTCTCTTCTTCTTTTTATACACCAAAATGCTTCTCTCACATCTCTGAGCAAATCCCACCTTTAATCTTGGCCATTGGATCAGTTGAGTGCATATTGGCCATTGGATGCAATTTTGGCGGAAAGAGATATTTGCAGTGGTTCCCATAGCTTGGACAGGAAAGGGCATTTAATGTGGCTTTGGAGGGTTGTGGTTGGAGGGGACAAAGTGTGGAGTAGGGTGAGCTAGAGGTGGTGTTGCAGAAAAAGTGGTGGAGGAGAAGGGGGGTTTGGAGGGAATCCGAGGGGCGGGGTGGTTTTATTTTAAACGTGGGTGGGTAAACGGGTTGGATGGGTAAAAGGTGGACTGGACCGGGTTGGTTTATTTTGGGTGGATTGGGCTTGGGTTTAGTTATAGGATTTGGACTTAGGATTTATTTTGAATCCATTTGAGACTATAGGGACTAAAGCTGCCAAACTGAAAATTCAGGGACCACGAATGTAAATTCTACAAATGTAATCCAAGGGTAGGTTTTGACAATCTCTGAAAATTCCAAGGATCAAACTGCAAATCTCTAATATTCCAGGGACCAAATCTGTCATTTTAGAAACTCAAAGGACTAAACTTGAAATTTCTCAAAACTTTTGACATTTTTCACCAAAGGACTAAATATGACAACATATGATTTCAAAAGGACCTTTGGTGACTTTTCTTACAAAACAAATGCCTAGGGACCGATTTTGCCATTTTTTTGAAAGTCGGGACCGAAAGCGCCAATTATGCAAACTTAGCTCGTTTTTCATCTGATTTTAAACATTTTGCATCTGAAACATATAAAATGCAATTTTGAGATATTTTCAGTATTTTGATGCATTTCTGAGCGTTTTTAAACGTTTTGCAGTTCAGAATTAACCAAAAATGATGAGTATTTACACACTCATCACACATCAACTACAATGTAAACATACAAGAACAATCATTATGCAAATGATAATTAAATGAATACCTGTTGCCTTCTGCCATAAGAGTGCCTTTTTCTACCTCGCACCTTTGTTTCCTTTGTTGGTTTTGGTACTTGATCCTTGTGACACCTAGACTTATTATGTCCAACAGTTTGACAATTGGAGCATTTAATCTGTCTACGAGCTCTAGATTTATCCATTTTGATGCAATTTCACTTAATAGAGGCTTTAGGTTTGTGAATTCAAATTTGGGGTAAAATGTGAGAATAAAGTACTTCCTATAACTTTATGCAAATGTGAGGAAAGGATAGGGGACTAAAACCTTAGTCCCCTACATTCTTACACTGTTTATACAAGGACCTTAGTTCTACCAATATCCAATACGATCAAAACAGATATAACACCAATCAAAGAGGAATACAAAAATTAACAACAAAATTAACAAATTATAACACAAGAACATAAAAGATAGATTCATTAATTTCATATTAAACATTAAATTTAGTACATTTTTTTCCAAAACAAAAGACAACATAACCACTTGATTTCTCTTCACATCACTTTGCCTTCCTAAGATCTTCAAGGAAGTTGTTCCTATCAAACACCTGAGAGTATGTTTCACAGATCATCTTCCTTATCTCCAAGGCCTTCAAGACATTTACCTTTTGCTTCTTGCGAAGATCCACAAGAAACTTGTAGGTCATCACCGAAGGTCGAAAGCCTTCGAGCTTAGAGATATATTCTTGGGTTTCCTTCATACCAAGAATCAAGTCAGAGAAAGTCTGTTGGAGCCCATTAGCAATCTGCATGTCCTTATCGTTTTCTCTCTGTTAAAAGAGAGAAATTGAGTCAAACATGTATACAGAGTTGGAAGCTTTGGCGAGTTCTTGAAGACGGGGGAAGTTTGCCATTCGGAGATTGATGTGATTTTGTGAGAATATGTATTTTTGATTGTTGGTATGCAAATGGTATAGGGTATTAATCCATAAATAGAAAAACCAACGGGACCTTCCAAATTAAGGGACTAATTATGAAGTTAGTAAAAAGACAAATAGTCAAGTTTCTGTAATAAAAATACGCGGGAATATTAAGTGTAAAAGCGGCTAACTGACCAAATTCAGGGACCAAGTGTGACATATGAAAATTATTACCCTGCAACTTGACCTTTGCCTTCCTTGGTACGCTTATACGCAATTAATGTGTTGCCAAACACCAAATAAACCCAACTAATAAAATCCGAAAACATAAACACTCTCATAATAACCCGACCCAATTAAGTAAACCCAATCCAAACTAAACCTAAAATACATCCACACTCATGTACTGAAACACACATCAAGTCAAACCCATTCGTAAAAACACAAAGTAAAACCATGAAAGACAAGAGCATATTCGTGTCAACTTTAAGGATGTTCAGAAAGAAGAAGAAGGTGAGGTCTTGTTCAGAATCCACTGTAATGGGTTTTTTGATTATAGCACACTCAGGTTTGAAGGAGGTTCATTAAATAATTTGTGTGCCTTTACCAGTGATAGGGATATATTTAGTTCAAGCCTTGATAATGTATTATCAGAGATTAATGAACAAAAATGGGCATTGTTTTTCTGTGATCCTGAAGAATCCCTAGAAAATGGTTTGCATTTGATTCATACTGATGATGATGTTCATACTTTGTTTGCACTGGCTGAAACACATGAGTCAGTTGATATCTTTGTTGCACACAAGCCCCAAAAGTTAGCACAATTTTACTTAAAAAACATAAGTTTTAAAGTTGTGCGTTGGGTAGAGCAAGATGCTAACTTTCGAATGGTTAATCCAACACCTTTTAGGACTAGACGTAAATGGCAGGGGATAGATAGGAAAAAATGCAGGGGGGTGGAACCAAGACACCAACAGTGAAAGGTGGTGTTGTAATAAAAGAGGAAGAAGGGGTTGTAGATAAAAAAAAAAAAAAAAAAAAAAAAAAAAAAAAAAGCGCTTGAGGAAGAGGATGTTTTGCACACACAAAATGGGAAAGAAGTTGTTCAACATTTTAAGCGAGGTTTTGATGGGAAGGGGAAAGTTAAAATGGTTAAATTTGCAGGTTTTGATGTTGAAAACTTGGCTGGTTTTGATGGGAAGGGGAAGGCTAAAAGGGTTGGTGGTGCTGCTGCTGATGTTTCTAGCGGTGATAAGACACCCTTTAGAAGCAGAGAAAGGATTACAAACTGCGTCCTTGCACTTTTCGCCCAAAGGCCATCCTAGGTGATGTTTCAATGATGAATACCATGTCATGTATTTAATTCTTTTAAGCTGTAATAGTACAATACCTAACTTATATGTTTGTTGTTTGCATACTTGTTTTTGCAGACAAGGTAGCAGTATCATCATCACTTTAAGGTTCATGTTTTGTGTGATCATCAGTTTATGGATATCCACGACTAATGTGTAGATCTTTTGAAGGTTCAGCAGTTGAACGTTTTGAAGTGGAAACTGCATCATCTTTTATATTTTGTGAAATGTCAGTAGAACCATGTATTAGACAATGACTCACTAGTTTAAGTGTTATAAGTCAACTTGCTAAATAGTTAGTTATGTATAATATTTGTTTGTTTATCAGTTGACTTTTATAAAGTCATACTTAACATGGTGTAATGGTTTAATTAGCTCAAACAATCACCCCTTTCTGTGTTGGTGGAATTGTCTTGGGTTAGAATTAACTAAGGTGTGGCATAAATGTGTATGAACTATAATACCCTCGACTAACTAACAGAAATCAGACGTTGACCTCGGCGTTAATGGTCAAGGGACGAGTTTAGCCTATAAAAAGCTTGTATTGGACTCCTGACGATGAAAAACGCAAGTTTTGTCCTAACGTGATGTTTCGGTACAAGATTAGGGACCAACCGTGTATTTTAGTCTATACATTATGTAACTAATGTTTTAGGGTATGTTTGACACGGAGCGGTGTGAAGCTTTTTGGAGCGATGAGCGGTGAGCAATGAGCATTTTGATTTTTATTAGTCGTTTGGCAAATGAGCGATGAGCTTCCCTATTTTTTAGAAATACTTAATTTTCCAATGCTTCTTTAAGAAGTGTAGCGATAGCGATGAAATTGATAACTCATCGCATGCAGCACTCACATACTCACGCTTGCTACTAAAGCTCACATTTACTTTTGCCAAACACACCCTCAATTTATTTTCCATTTTCATTCTCCCCTGTTTCATTTCAAAACCTATTCAATTCCTTTTCATAGCATTTTAGTAAAACCCCTCTAAAATCCCTCAGATAAAACAATGGGTTTCTTGATTCTTGTTTCTTGAAAGCGATAAAGCATCATTATCTTGTAAAGAAAAAAGAAAAAAAAAAAAAGAAAAAAGAAAAAAAAGAAAAAAATCATTTTACATATACTAGTACTAAATATCAAAACCCATTTCTTTGAAATTTATATAACCGTCAACAAAATGGGGTTTCTTGATTCTTGAAATAAAAGATACCCTTTTCATTTTATTAACAAACAAGTAAAACCCATTTCTTAAATTTTATAAAAACACATAGTTTAGTTATTAAGTTTGCATTTTTATGCATATTTTCAGGTGAAAATGGATAAAGGGCCTTCTTTGGGAGGAGGTGATCATGAAGACGAGTTTTCAAATTTGATATTTTCATGGTGTCTTGATGAGAAACTCTATGGCTACAAGGTTCTTGTTTTTAGCATTACTTTTTATATACTATCATTTTTGTTGTTTGTTACTTGTATGTATACCCATTATTGTTGATATGAAGCATTTCCATACATAATACAGTATATTGTTTATAACTTGGGGGTTATTTTATTTTTTATTTTGGTGGGTGGGGGGGTATAGAAAACATAAGCATGAAGACTGTTTATTTCTTGTTATTGTATATACCGATTGGGGTTTTCCGTTTAGATTATATATCCGAATATCTCTGATGACTTGATGGTGAATTTATAGGCGGAGAACATACAACTTGATGATCTTGTTAATGGGAATAGTGCACTTTATAAGCATGCAAAATGGAAGGTATAAATTAATCGTATTAAATATCTATCCTTCTTACAAATATATATTAGTCTCTAATTTGATTTGTGCTCGTGTTATTTGTATTTGTTTCACTTTATGTCATTAGATTCTCTTAAGTGATGACTTTAGAAGATCATTTGGAAAGCTGACGAGTGATCGCTTGAGGATGTTGGTTTTAAGTATTTTATTGGAACTTTCTGCTGGCCAGTGGCCTAAGAACACAAGGGTAGACTTGTCGTGTGAAAATTCTTCGCAAAGTTTGAAACAAGAATTAGTTGTTGAAGGGTTGTATATTGTTTGCACAAATGACATCATCAAGGACGTCAAATATGTACAAGTTTTGAAGGTTTGGGATATATTACCTTTTGAAGAGATCCCAACACTGATAAAACGACTTGAGAACATGTTCTCTGCGTACACAGAAAGTTATATAAAACGATGCACATCAAAACGTGTGGAGGGGTATGCTCATTTTCAATTTACTAATTTTAAAACAGTGATTGCTAATTTATACATGCTTATCCCCATTTCTTTATATTGTTCTTGTGTTTTTGTATAATTCAGGAAATTGGTAGTTCCTAGGTATTGGCCTGCATCCAATGAAATTATCCGATTTCGTCATAATGATAAAGTGAGCATGAATTCTGTTGGTGGTAGAATTTATGTCGAAAACTTGAAAGCGGGTGAAAGCTTATTGCTGATGAAGTTCTGCTCATTGTCTTGTGAAGTGGTGTGCCATTTGCTATCTGGTAAAGACGTTGATCTTCCCATGCAAGCGACTGATGAACAGATGGACATACTTCAATCTCGCAAAAGTTCCTTCATAATTGGTCGATCAGGAACCGGGAAAACCACTGTTTTGACAATGAAACTGTTCCAAAATGGACAGCGTTATTGCAATGATTCTGAAGGGTTCTATGAAGTGGAAAGCAGCCCATCTAGAGATGTTATAGCTGTTAATGATCCTGAAAATAGCAATACGCGTGTTCTTCGCCAGCTTTTTGTGACAGTCAGCCCAAGATTGTGTCATGCTGTGAAGCAACACATGTCCCACCTTACAAGGTGTGTATTACTAACCTTTATATCTTATTTTTGTTACATTGATGCTACTTACTGACTTTAAGATAAATTTATGTATATGACAGTACTTCATGTAATGGGAGTCCATCAGTAGGTATCAATCATGATGATGACGATCTTACAACAGAGTTTAGTGATATCCCGGACACATTTATTGACATTCCTGGAAATATTTACCCTCTTGTGATAACATTTCAAAAGTTTCTGATGATGCTCGATGGTACATTGGGGAACTCGTTTTTTGAAAGATTTCTTAAAGTAAGAGAAGGTTCTAATAGAAGTGTACGATCTGTTGCGTTGCAACCGTTCATAAGATTTAAAGAAGTTACATTTGATAGGTTTTGTTCACTTTACTGGCCCCACTTCAATTCAAATCTAACCAAAAAGCTTGATCCCTCAAGGGTATTCACCGAAATTATATCTCATCTAAAAGGAGGCAGTGATGGAAATTTAAGCTATGAGGGTTATTCTTTATTGGCCGAAAGTCGTTCTTCCACTTTAAGTAAAGAGAAAAGAGAGATCGTTTACACCCTATTTGAAACCTATGAGAAGATGAAAAGTGAAAGGGGAGACTTCGATTTGGGAGATTTCGTAAATGACATTCATCTTAGGCTTAAGAATGAAATGTACAAAGGTGACCAAATGGATTTTGTGTACATCGACGAGGTACAAGATCTTAGTATGAGGCAGATATCTCTTTTTAAATATATTTGCGAAAATGTTGATGAGGGTTTCATATTTGCCGGTGATACAGCACAGACAATAGCAAGAGGGATTGATTTTAGGTTTCAAGATATACGATCTTTGTTTTATAAAGAGTTCTTAAGCACCAGAACAACTACTGATAAACAAGAGAAACGTTTTGTATCCGAGATTAAACAATTGAAACAGAATTTCAGAACACATGCTGGTGTGCTCGATTTAGCTCAAAGTGTCATTGACATTTTGTACTGCTACTTTATTCACTCAATTGACAAGTTAGAGCCTGAAATTAGTCTTATATCTGGTGAAGCTCCTGTTTTGTTCGAGTCTGGTAATGATGAAAATGCAATGGTGACTATTTTTGGTGGCAGCGGAAGCGGTGAAGATAATGTAGGGTTTGGGGCAGAGCAAGTGATATTGGTACGTGATGATCATGCGAAAACTGAAGTTTGTGAATTTGTTGGAAAAAACGCGCTTGTTCTCACTATAGTGGAATGCAAAGGTCTTGAGTTTCAGGTCAGTTTCTTGTGAGTCCTGTCACGAAAGTATCATCTTTATTGATTTTGAATTACTTCTTTTTATAATGTTTGACATGATTATTTAGGATGTACTGCTGTACAACTTTTTTGGGACATCCCCAATGAAAGACCAGTGGAGAGTTCTATACGGATACATGAAAAGGAATAATTTGCATGATGAAGATCATCCTCAATCTTTCCCGATATTCACTGAGGCTAGACATAGTATTTTGTGTTCTGAATTGAAACAATTGTATGTGGCAATAACTCGAACAAGGCGAAGGCTATGGATATGTGAGAACAAAGAGGAGCTCTCTAAGCCGATGTTTGACTACTGGAAAATGAGGGGACTCGTTCAGGTAAGAAAACTGGATGATTCAGTGGCTCAGGCTATGCAGATCACTAGCACCCCTCAGGAGTGGCGGGAGCGTGGGAAAAAGGTCTTATTTAATCTATTACTGATGTAGCTTTCATATGATTTGTTATGTTTATTACCTTATTGTACATGTTTTCATAATCGTTCATTGGTTTTCAGCTTTTTTATGAGAACGATTTTGCGATGGCGTCATTATGCTTTGAAAGAGCTGGTGACACAACGTGGGAAAAATTGGCCAAAGCTTCTGGTCTTAGAGCGTCCGCTGATCAAATTAGGGGAACAAATCATGAAGCTTTTGTAGGTTATGTTAGAGAAGCAGCAGGAATGTTTGAGTCTATTAGAAAGTTTGAGTCTGCGGCATCATGTTATTGTGATTTGGGGGAGTATGAAAGAGCCGGTAACTTCTGTTCTCAAACATAGATGCATGTCTAATTATTAAGTGCTTGCACTACTTTATGGTTTGATTTGAACCTGTTTTTTTATCTCTTAACGTAAGAAATAAACTAAATGGGAAATAGGTCAGATGGGTCAATCAGGTTGAAAGTCGCCCAAACTTCACTCATGATGCATTTATTCTTTCAAAATATCATTTTAATATTTATATTTCTGTTTCGATTCATAGCTACCACCTGAAGTAAACGTAAAAGGTGAATAAAAAAGACCAAAAAATTGTTGAACCCCACCAATTTCGACCCGTAACCTGTTTCAACCCTGACCACATTTGAATCATTTCCCAAACACACCACTTACCCATCAGCCACTGCTAACGTTAATGTTTTACCTCTGCAGCGAAAATCTATTTGTGCGCATGTGGAAAGATTGATGCAGCAGCAGAGTGTTTCATGTTAGCAGGGTGTTATAGTGAAGCTGCAGAAGCTTATGCCAAGGGAGATCAGTTCTCCAAATGTCTGTCGGTTTGTAAAAAAGAGAACTATTTAGATAAAGGGTTGGAGTATATAAACTACTGGAAAGACCATGTTAATGTTGAAAGTATTGACATACAACAAATTCAGCAAGAATTTTTAGAAGGTTGTGCTTTCAAATACCATGAGCATAAAGATCCTAAATCCATGATGAAATTCGTAAGATCTTTTTGTTCTATGGAATCTAAACGTATGTTCTTAAGGTCGCTAGGCTGCCTTGACGGCCTTATGTTGTTGGAAGAAGAATTGGGTCACTTTCTTGAAGCTGCTGACCTGGCGAGGTCATGTGGTGATGTTTTAAAAGATGTTGATCTTTTGGAGAAGGCTGGAAATTATAAGGAGGCAGCGGCTGTTTTACTTTGGTACGTCTTTTTAAGCTCGTTATGGGGAAATGGAAACACAGGTTGGCCAGTGAAGCAGTTTGATCAGAAGGAAGCACTTTGTAACAGAGTAAAGTTGCTTGCAAAATTGGATTCAGAAATTTTCCATGATTTTGTTTGTAGCGAGCTTAAAGTACTTTCTGATAAACGAAGTAGTTTGAATGAGCTGAAGACAGATTTAGATGTTTGCCACAAAAACAAGAGTCTAAGTGGAGAAATTTCGATTAGGAGAATTTTAGATTCACATTTTCATTTAAGTTCCTCAAAGTACGAGTGGGAAAACGAGTTACCAATTGACTTAAATAAGCACTCTGAAAAAATGATGTTTCAAAACCAGGTTTCTGCTAGAACTCTGGTGTTTTATTGGAATTTGTGGAGGGAAAATGTAGTGGATATCTTGGTGAGTCTTGGAAGTTTTCACAATGAAGAACCAAATAAATACGAGGGTCATTATGAGTTCAGTTTAATGTATTTTGGTGTGAGGAAACAGCTTGTTAAAGGTAACACAGTTTACTTGGTAGTTAAGAAGGAAGCTGATTGGGTAAGAAACTATGGTCAAAAGTTTCTTCATAAAGACGATGAATTTCTAACTATTGATGGCAGGGAGTTGGTATTTGCTTTGAGGTCTTATTGGCAGAAGGAACTACTTTCTGTTGGGTTAAAGGTACTTGAAATTCTTGAAGACCTCCATAAGCTAAAGTCAAACGGTTCCGCATTTCACCGAAGTACATCTCTCTTGCACATTTTCGAGGTTTCTAAGTTTCTTTTGGACTGCGAACATCTTAACCTCACAAATCCTAATAGGAGGAAGCTGCACAGATTCATTGGGATTTCTTCAAATTATTTCGATATTGTGTTTCCACTAGACTGGCGGAAATCATTCACAGAAGACCTGGTTTCCTTAAGTGAAACTGAACTTTCTGTCAGCTTGCTTAATGAGATTATTATTCAGAATCTTGATATCAAGGGTGACCTCACCGATGGGACAATAGGAAGGGTGATGATGATATGTCTTGGCACAAGAATATCTGTAGCACTGTACGAGCATATCATAAATAAGCTTCGAAGGAACCCTAAATGGAAGTCATTTGTTGAGAAACTTAGGGATAGCAGATGCGGATTAAAAGGTAAACATGTTGCTCCAGCACTCCAGAATGCTTTGCAAGATACTTTGAAGACTAATTGGAGGAGCATATCACCTCACAGTCTTGTGTATCTGTTGGACCGTCTTCTTTTAATGAATACATCTTATACAGGATATTCTTACACATCAAAATCTTCTTTTGTTGGATCGTTTACACATTTTCGGTCTACTGGTTTATCTCTTGGACCATCTTATTTTGATGTAACCTATATTACTGAAATAGTCACTGCAATTATCTCTAACAAAGAAGTTACTATACCATGGATAAAAAAATACAACATTGATAGCTCTTATTACCCACTTTTTATATTGAAGATGGTTATGATACTGACCTTAATATCTCTTCAAGTACCAGATGTTTCTCAGTTGATACTTGAAATACTGACGGGGACGGACAATGTTTCTTATTTGCTTCCAAAGAAGTTTGTTGGCCATCTGTTAGGAAAACAAGTTGGTTGCAAACTGATCTTGGATCCAAGTGTGGTTGCAAAAGCGTTTGAAAGCATAGAGGATCCTCTCCTGATTCTTAGTGTGGAAAATTCGAGTCCAGGAATCGACGTTTCTGATGCTATATTTGTGGACCTTAATAGATCTAAAGAGGAAACAATGAGCGTATTGTTCCCAAGGAAAGATAAACATATTTGTCCGACTTGTTCAAACACGTTACCAGATGCTTACCTGAGTATGATTCTTGTAAAAGCGCGCATGAGTTGGAAATTTTCCAAAGGGATATCTGGCCTTTTTAGGGGGAAGAAGTGGGATCTGAGCTTAATTTCTGAAATAAAGGCAAGTGCATTGTATTATTTTGTTTCCAATTGTTGGTCTAAATTTTGTATGCATTCTAAGTATATGGTGTTTTTTTTTTTTTTTTTTTCAGAAAGACCTGAATACAGATATACAGACATTAGCTAGTGTTTTGGAGGACGGAAATTCTTGTGCTGGGGAGGATACGACACTTTTACAATGTGCATTAAGCAACCTGAAAGTGCTTTCAGAAGCATTTGACATGAGGTTAGACTTGCTACATTTTGATATTATAAGTTGTTTTTTCTTACTGTTTAAACCAATTTAAACTATGGTGTGTTATACTTTTCAGTCAACAAGAAAAAGTGGAGTTTTCAGTTTTCATAAAGAGTGTGTTAGTGGCTACAAACTGGCTGCAAAGTAACATGCGAAAGATAGATGATTCCTTGAGGCGTTATGTCATGAGTCAGGATTGCAGCAAGGTTAGGCATATCTTAGTTTCAGAGTGCAGCAGCACGGCTCAGGTCGAAGAAACAGGTGACAAGAAGAATCATGATGAGGAAGCAGGGGACACTTTACAGGTGGAACCGGTGCTAGAAAAACAAACCAGTGGTCGTAGCACTCAGGAAGCAAAAAACAAGAAAGGGCAAGGAAAAAACAGGGGGAAGAAGGGTAAAAAGGGCAAAGGTAAAAACTAAACGACGCGTCAAATGGGATGGATCAGTGATCCTTTATTTGCAAGGTCTTGATAAGCTCTTTTGCAAACGATGAAAATACAGAGTTGTTTTGTATGATTTCTGCTTATAGTTTTTGTCTGATCTTAACCTTCGACTTTATAGGCTGGTCTCAAGCTTTTGGCTTTTAATTTTCGTGTAATGAATTGATCATGTCTTTATAAATTTGTAGGCGTTTGAAATATGAATCCAATTTCACATAGGCACATATCCTGTTTGCAAATAAAGAATGTCATCAAATGATATTCCAAGAGACTAATCGGAAATGAAATTCATTTTTCTAAATAATCCATGCCCACTTTAAAGCAATGTCTTTGATGGTTCATCTACAGAAAGATATGAGAACACAAACATGTTGCTTCATCATACCAGCCACCTTTTGGCTCATAAGTTTTTCTTTATATTAAGAGTTTATTTATTTAACTAGAAAGTAAATATCTTGAAGATATTATTTCTGCAACTTATAAACACAAGCAAAACATGTACAGGTGGTAAATTGAGTTGCTTAGTTCACAATTCCACTAATGAATACTTTCTTAAAAGTATGTAGGAAGGTGATATGCATGAAAACAAAGTTGTGTTTACACTCCATAAATTAATATATCCTCTACTACTTTTTATACAAGTTCTCATTACTTTTTATTCTTTGCACCGTGGGAGCGTCGACAACCTTTCTATTCTGTAAAAATTGGATAATCTTGTAGAATTAATACTTATTAAGTATATGCTTCACAAAATAAACTCTATATAAACCCCTACATAGTGCTATCTATCTACCATATTTTTTCTCTTTCTATTCTCATTCTCACAAATAAAGACAAGTGAAAATGAGGACTTCAATGAAGATGTTTGCTACACTTTTGCTTGTTGTCATGTGTCTCTTGGCCAATGGTAACATATAGCTTAGTTAGAACTATTCATTTATTAATTTAATTTGTAAGTCATTCGGGATTTCAGGTGCGCTTAATTAATAAATGTGTATGTATATAACTTGTGTTTGTATGTACAGAAATGGGTGGACCAATGGTTGTGGAGGGGAGGACATGCTTGACGAAAAGCCACAAGTTTAAGGGGCCATGCTTGGGCGACACCAACTGTAAAAATGTGTGCAGGTCTGAAGGGTTTCCTAGTGGAGACTGTCGTGGTCTTAGACGACGTTAGGGGTGTCCATGGTACTAGAACCGTCCCGAACCGGAACCGAACCGAAAGAACCGAGAACCGAAAATAAGGAAAAAAGTGGAACCAAGAACCGTCCCAAGTTTTTCGGTTCGGTTCGATGCACGGTTTCGGTTCGCACGGAATTTCGTAATTCCATGAGTACCAAAGTGTTAAAAATACATTTTGATGGATATGAATTTATGGTACTCGGTTCGTAGAACTTGAAAAAGTTGACAACCTTAATAGTATTCCACAACTTGACTTACAAACAAACAAAAAACATATCTCCGGTAATAGAAACTCATTATCCATGAAAATAATTGCAAACTCGTTGAGAATATTATATATCAATCATGGTGACTAGCTTACAATAACTTACATGGTGACGATATATCATGCAGTGACGCCATAATCGTTAATTGTTTCTCGACTTTTATCATTAAGTTTAATGAAAAACAAATACCAATAGTTAATTACAATTTCTTGCTAGTTGTTACTGAGAAACACAAAATTATTCGATATGCGACTATGCGCATACTCGATATTCCAGTTTAGAAAAAACTTACTTTCATATTGATGAATGATGTTTGAATCTTTGAATGGAATCAATGGATTAAAGGTTAAAGTTTATGATTTTTTAGGTTTAGGTAAGGTTTTTCTATTTTCTTAAAAGGCCGCATACTTGCATGTACACAATATCCCAAACAAACCCTATAAAATTACATATTTTCATAAAGGTCGGTTGATGAGTGTCTAAATACTCATCATTTTTGTACAATATAAACTGCAAAATCATCTGAAAACACTCAAAAATGCATCAAAATGATAAAAATATCACAAATCAGTGTTTTATGTGTTTTAAATGCAAAAAGATCAAAATCGATGAAAACAGTATCAAATTTGCAAAATGGCGGTTTAGTCCCCAAGTTTCAAAAATTGTCAAAAACAGTCCTGGTAAATCAAAATAAATAAAAATGTCATTTAAGGTCCATGGGATTCAAAAGTTGTTAAAACAAACCCTTCAAAGTTTAAAATTTGCAAAATTACAACTTTGGTCCCTCAAGTTTGAGAAATGTCATAAATGGTCCTTGGAATTTTGAAATAGTCAAATATGGTCCTTGTACTATTCACATATGGCAGAAATGGTCCTTGTAATAACTTTGGAATAATGACAGTTTCAGTCCTTGAAATTTGGAGAAATTGCAACTTTGGTCCTTATGCTTAAACTTATACCAAATGGACCCTTGTTATTATCTAAGCCCAAAAACAAACCAATCCCATGACCCAACCCGTTTACCCTTTAATAATAAACCCCGGTCAACGGGTCAACCTACTTGGTCAAATAAACACAAACGCGCCAAGACTTTCTTCCATCTTCTCAACTGCTCCCTGCTCACTCCATCTCCCACACCTCCACCTCAACCCCCCTCCTCTCCATATCACTTTCCTTGTCCCCCCACCTCAACACAACTCCAAGAAACATTAATGATCCCTCACCCCATTCACTCAATCTCTCCAACTGGCTTATATCAATTTGGCGCCAAAATGCAATCAAAGGCCAAGATTCACTTCAAGTCATCCTATGGTCTCAAAAGGAAGTGGGATTTTCTCAGTGGACAAGTGGAAGCAATATGGAAGTATAAATAAGTGAAGAAAGAGAAGAAATGAAGCCAAGTAGTGTAGTGTAGTATTTTTCCCTTTAAATTTAGTTTAAGTTTTACTGTAATTTAAGCTTTCCAGTAATGTTTTCTTAAAGTTTTTGTAATCTCAGTTCTTTCTTGTACTCTCATTTTCAGTTTCAATAAAAGTTTTTAAGTTTAATTCTTGTCTTGCATTTCACATATTGAAAACTAAAGAAATTGTTTTTAAAATTGAAATAAGCTCATATAAGCTGTTTATAGCTTTTGTGAGTTTATTTGTTGCTTATTTTTGGTATTTCAGTCATTCACATTCACAAAAACTCTCAGTCAACGAAAGTTAATTGGTTCACTCATTTGGTTCAGAAATGGAAAAGGGTGATGCAGAGGTTGATTTGGGGTTGTATTAGAGTAGGTTAGAGTAGTTCTTGGGTTTGGTTTTGGTCTGCACTTAAGCTGGATCCATGTGAGTGAGCTTCTCACTTTTTATTTTCAAGTCAAAATTGCAGTTTATGCTTATCTATATATCTGTGGTCACCACTAGTTTTTATGTGTTTAATAAGTTGTATTTAGGTCAATGTAACTCAGTTTAATCAGTTAAACCAGTTGGATCAGCACTTAGTTTAGTTTTGATTTCAATTCAATGTTTTAAGTAGTGTTTGGAATTGCAGATTAATAGGTGATGTAGGTTTATGCAGTGCTTAAGCTTTATTGTCATATGCTTGTTTAGTTCATCTAAGATCATATCTGTCTTCATTCTACATTTGCTAACCACAAAAGTCAATTTTCTCTTGAATCTGTCTTAACAGCCTACTGTTGGAATTTTTGCATATCAAAATCTTATTTTGTGTTTCAAATCCATAAATCTTGCTTGCTTTAGTTTCATTTTATCATATTTCATCATTATCAGTCCATAAATTAGCTTCAAACTTCATAAAAGTCAACTTTTCATTTTTCTTCAAAAGTCAAAGTTTGCAAAGTCGGTTTGGGCTCAACTAGGAAGATTTTCATGAGCTCATTTCGAATCATTTTCAATGAAACTTGTGGCTCTTAAAAGTTCAACTGCTCTAGTTTCTTGTTGTTATTTTTCATAATTTTGTGAATTTTCTATAAGCTTCATACTAGCTTGTCTTTTAGACCCCATGTGCCTGCTCACCAAAGCTCAACAAGTCGAGCTTTCTCGATTGTGTGACCACTTGCACAGAGCTCATTTGAGCTTGCCCGAGCTCTAGTTTGGTTCATTAGTAGTTGGCTAGGTCTAGTATAGAGTCCCATCTTTGGTTTTCATTTTAGCTTATGGAGTAGCTTGTGCTTATGCTTAAAGTTGCCCCCCTTTTACTGTTTTGGCTTATCATCTCAATCACATCAAATCTGTTGAGCTTGTGATCCAGAGGGTTTAGCCTGTTGTTTCTTGTTGCATGTTGGTTACTTTAGCATATTAGAGCTTCTCCTTTGGTTTGGTAGGCTTTGGACTCCATTTGCTTATTTAAGTGCTTATTCCATTAAGCACTTACACATCAGTTGCATTTTCTTCCACATAAGCCCAAGTTTTTATATTTTTCTCAACTTTAGAATAATATTTTAGAATTTTCCTGAAATTTTCATAATTTTTAGACACTGTTTGGTATTTTTCTTAAATAAAAACAGTTTTTAATCACTTTTAATTAGCTTTAATTGCAATTAATTAAGAAAAAGTTCCAAAAAATAATTTTTCAATTTTCTCAGTTTAAGAAAAATATAAAAAGCATAAAAAGATTTTTCCTTAATTTTTCCCTTTTATTTGGTATTTTTACAATTTAAATTAGTTTTAAATAGTTTTAAATTAGTAATAAATACATAAAAAGTCTAAAAATATATTTTCAGTTTTAAAATTAGTTTTATCATATTTTAGATTTTTCTAAGTCTTAATTTTTTTTTGTAGTCTTATTTCATATTTTCTTTTATTTTAGAGTATTATTAAATAGTTTAAATTAGTTTTTAATTAATAATAATTAGATAAATAGTTTTAAAAATAATTTTCTTTTTCTAATAATTTTCTTATATAATTAGGATTGTAAAAATGTATTTTTCATATTTTTAGGATTTATATTGTGTAAGTTTCACGTTTTTATTTGTACGTTTACGTTATTTTTATTTTAAACGTAAGTTTTAGGTTTTAAACGTTCATCACTTTAAATATAGTGATAGCGTTTATTTAATATCTTTTATCTTTTTAATTTTCTTAATTTGCATTTAAGTCGCTTTATTTTATAATCTTTTTCAGTAGTGTAATATTCAATCCAATCCTTTCTGATCACTATCATTAGTGATCATTCTATTGTCTGATCAAGTGTTTAACACACCATTGAGTCTCCGTGGGACTTAACGACCCGGGAATTCATTGTATTCTCTGATCTTCATTGTATTTGTGTCGAAATTTGTTTTAAGCTATTACGGTGGTCATTCACAAGTGGTAAACCTTGTGTGATTAGACTTGATTGGTTTAGCATGATCAAATTTTGGCGCATTGCGGGAGGCTTTAGCGTGTGTTTAGCCATTTTCAGACCCATTCTTGCACATAACCCGTCATTTGTAAAAAGTTTTTTTGTAAAGTTAATCAGAAAATCCAAAAAGTTCATTAACACTTTTTCTGAAGTGTTAACAACACCAAAAATATTTTCATTCTTTGTTTTTATAGAATGTTTTTCAAAAATGCCAAAAATATTCCTCTTTACCTTCTTACCCTTTTTGATTCTTTATTCCTTTACCCTCTATCCATTTGATTCTACCTTCTCCTATTCTCATGGAATCGTTTATTCCTTGTGTCGGTTGTGGTGAGCCTCTTTATGGTTCACCCAGTCATTGGTGTACGTGTGTGCAGTGTGGTAATGATATTCAAAGCGGAGTTGTTTGTTTTGTGGTTCGAGGAATTCATTTGATTATGATCCTAATCCGAACTCATTTAACGACCCTCAAACTTTTCCAACTACCCACCACACCCGACTTTTCTAACTCTGTGAGTATTGTGGAGGTCCTCACCCGAGTTTTGAGTGTCAAACGGGAACATACTTGTCTATGAGCATAATCCTTGTAACAATTATGACTACTCTTATCATGACCAACCTCCACAATACCAAACGATTCAAACACAACCTCTGCAAATTCCTCATGAACTTCTCCAAAATTGTCTCGATACACTCAAAGATTTAAAAGAATTGATTAAAGAAGAGTCTCGTCGAAAACGTATCTTTGAAGAACAAGCGACTAGAGTAAGCTCCCAATATTGGAAACCTCTCGCATACGATTATGATGACGACGGCGACGACGATGATTTTGATGAGGAATCACGACTCCGAGTGGCAATCCCACTCCGTTTGAGCCTTTCATTTCGACTCTTCCCTTCACTCACGCCGGTTGAGAGAAGTGAATTCCTTTGGAAGAGGTCGATGATCCTATTTCTTTGAAATTCTTTGATCCCGAGGACTCTCTCATAATGGAGGATGATCATCTCAAGACTATTTCGAAACGGAATCATCGAGTGTTGAGGATCTTGTCCTAATCCCAAGTGAGTCGAGGATATATCCAATAGTGATTGGGATTTGCATGTTTGTGATTCTCTCGACATTTCGAGGTTACTTCCGGATTTTCTCAAATCCTCTTTTGAATTTAATGATGACTACACTTTTGCGAAGTAAATCCTCTTTTCGATGAAATGTCCGATTCGATCTGAGACCATCACGGAAGTGGTGGAAATTGCTAGCTCTCGAGCACACCACTTGTCCCACCTCCGTATTCTATCTTCTCTCTTCCATCATGTGATGATGATTTTATCCTCACTAATGAGATTCATGATCCAAAATCATGAATTCCCTTCCGATAATGAGGAGTTAGTCATGATCATTATCATAATTCTCCTTCTTTCTTCACCTACCCGGTGACTTCCTCTCTTCTTCACTCCTTGGGAGTGAGGACACTATCTTTGATCCGGCATTTTCAATTATCATTTTTGAGCGGTTCTCAGATATCTCATCGGTGTGGAACTTTCACATGCTTCATATGTTTGTCCAAACATCTTGAATGAAAGTCCGATGGAGATTGTTTCTTCCACTTTGCTTCCCATGAACCAATTAATGCGGGTCGAGTCAAGCTAGCGACTCGGGAACCAAAACGAGAGTACACACTATATGGGTTTTCACCCATATTTCGTCTTCTTACCCTTTCTACCACCTAAGTGTGGGGTGATGCCCACATGTTACATATATATATATAAGTTCAAAAAAAAAAAAAAAAAAAATCTTTCTAAATAATGGCCGTAATATTTCCTTTTACGTTCTTTGTTTCGCATAACACGGTACTACGAATATTGAGGGCAATATTCATTTCTAAGTGTGGGGGAATTCTCGAATTTTGTCATATATTATCTCCCAATTCCCGTTTTGGCCAAAATTTTTTTTTGGAGTAAGTGTTCTACACTTACTCAATTGGTTATCGATCCGCCATGTCTCGTAAGACAAAAGGATTGGCTAATCCAGAGCAAACGGCTCTTGGTAAAGATATATCAAAACCGTTTATATGGCTTGCAATTTGCCCAAAATTGTATGGTATTCACTCACCATATCCTAAAAAGTGAAGAGTTGGCTAGCCCGCAAGGTTATGGCTTGTGGTAAAGGCGTGGAAAATCCATAATTGGTAATCACTCACCAAAGATAATTCGATAATTTATCTAAGAGTTGGCTAGTCCGAAGGTGCGGCACGGTAAAGACAAATCAAATCCGTTCTGACTTATGATTTGCTCAAAATCATTTGGTTATCGATGTACCAAGGTTCTTACTTGAACTCGAAACATTTGGCTACTCCGAGTGATGGCTTTTGGTAAAGAGTTTTCAAATCCATCAAGTTTTCTCAAATCATTGCTAGGGACTAGCAATATCTCGATGTGGGGATTGATGAGTGTCTAAATACTCATCATTTTGTACAATATAAAACGCAAAATCATCCGAAAACACTCAAAATGCATCAAAATGATAAAAATATCACAAATCGTTGTTTTATGTGTTTTAAATGCAAAAGATCAAAATCGGATGAAAACGTATCAAATTTGCAAAATGGCGCTTTAGTCCCCAAGTTTCAAAATTGTCAAAAACAGTCCCTGGTAAATCAAAATAAATAAAATGTCATTTAAGGTCCATGGGATTCAAAAGTTGTTAAAACAAACCCTTCAAAGTTTAAAATTTGCAAAATTACAACTTTGGTCCCTCAAGTTTGAGAAATGTCATAAATGGTCCTTGGAATTATGGTCCTTGTACTATTCACATATGGCAGAAATGGTCCTTGTAATAACTTTGGAATAATGACAGTTTCAGTCCTTGAAATTTGGAGAAATTGCAACTTTGGTCCTTATGCTTAAACTTATACCAAATGGACCCTTGTTATTATCTAAGCCCAAAAACAAACCAATCCCATGACCCAACCCGTTTACCCTTTAATAATAAACCCCGGTCAACGGGTCAACCTACTTGGTCAAATAAACACAAACGCGCCAAGACTTTCTTCCATCTTCTCAACTGCTCCCTGCTCACTCCATCTCCCACACCTCCACCTCAACCCCCCTCCTCTCCATATCACTTTCCTTGTCCCCCCACCTCAACACAACTCCAAGAAACATTAATGATCCCTCACCCCATTCACTCAATCTCTCCAACTGGCTTATATCAATTTGGCGCCAAAATGCAATCAAAGGCCAAGATTCACTTCAAGTCATCATATGGTCTCAAAAGGAAGTGGGATTTTCTCAGTGGACAAGTGGAAGCAATATGGAAGTATAAATAAGTGAAGAAAGAGAAGAAATGAAGCCAAGTAGTGTAGTGTAGTATTTTTCCCTTTAAATTTAGTTTAAGTTCATCGTAATTTAAGCTTTCAATAATGTTTTCTTAAAGTTTTGTAATCTCGGTTCTTTCTTGTACTCTCATTTTCGGTTTCAATAAAAGTTTTAAGTTTAATTCTTGTCTTGCATTTCACATATTGAAAACTAAAGAAATTGTTTTAAAATTGAAATAAGCTCATATAAGCTGTTTATAGCTTTTGTGAGTTTATTTGTTGCTTACTTTTGGTATTTCAGTCATTCACATTCACAAAAACTCTCAGTCAACGAAAGTCAACTGGTTCACTCATTTGGTTCAGAAATGGAAAAGGGTGATGCAGAGGTTGATTTGGGGTTGTATTAGAGTAGGTTAGAGTAGTTCTTGGGTTTGGTTTTGGTCTGCACTTAAGCTGGATCCATGTGAGTGAGCTTCTCACTTTTTATTTTCAAGTCAAAATTGCAGTTTATGCTTATCTATATATCTGTGGTCACCACTAGTTTTTATGTGTTTAATAAGTTGTATTTAGGTCAATGTAACTCAGTTTAATCAGTTAAACCAGTTGGATCAGCACTTAGTTTAGTTTTGATTTCAATTCAATGTTTTAAGTAGTGTTTGGAATTGCAGATTAATAGGTGATGTAGGTTTATGCAGTGCTTAAGCTTTATTGTCATATGCTTGTTTAGTTCATCTAAGATCATATATGTCTTCATTCTACATTTGCTAACCACAAAAGTCAATTTTCTCTTGAATCTGTCTTAACAGCCTACTGTTGGAATTTTTGCATATCAAAATCTTATTTTGTGTTTCAAATCCATAAATCTTGCTTGCTTTAGTTTCATTTTATCATATTTCATCATTATCAGTCCATAAATTAGCTTCAAACTTCATAAAAGTCAACTTTTCATTTTTCTTCAAAAGTCAAAGTTTGCAAAGTCAGTTTTGGGCTCAACTAGGAAGATTTTTCATGAGCTCATTTCTGAATCATTTTCAATGAAACTTGTGGCTCTTAAAAGTTCAACTGCTCTAGTTTCTTGTTGTTATTTTTTCATAATTTTGTGAATTTTCTATAAGCTTCATACTAGCTTGTCTTTTAGACCCCATGTGCCCTGTCCACCAAAGCTCAGCTTAAGCTGAGCTTTCTCAGTTTGTGCAGCCACTTGCACAGAGCTCATTTGAGCTTGCCCAGAGCTCTAGTTTGGTTCATTAGTAGTTGGCTAGGTCTAGTATAGAGTCCCATCTTTGGTTTTCATTTTTAGCTTATGGAGTAGCTTGTGCTTATGCTTAAAGTTGCCCCCCTTTTACTGTTTTGGCTTATCATCTCAATCACATCAAATCTGTTGAGCTTGTGATCCAGAGGGTTTAGCCTGTTGTTTCTTGTTGCATGTTGGTTACTTTAGCATATTAGAGCTTCTCCTTTGGTTTGGTAGGCTTTGGACTCCATTTGCTTATTTAAGTGCTTATTCCATTAAGCACTTACACATCAGTTGCATTTTCTTCCACATAAGCCCAAGTTTTTATATTTTTCTCAGCTTTAGAATAATATTTTAGAATTTCCCTGAAATTTTCATAATTTTTAGACACTGTTTGGTATTTTTCTTAAATAAAAACAGTTTTTAATCACTTTTAATTAGCTTTAATTGCAATTAATTAAGAAAAAGTTCCAAAAAATAATTTTTCAATTTTCTCAGTTTAAGAAAAATATAAAAAGCATAAAAAAGATTTTTCCTTAATTTTTCCCTTTTATTTGGTATTTTTTACAATTTAAATTAGTTTTAAATAGTTTTAAATTAGTAATAAATACATAAAAAGTCTAAAAAATATATTTTCAGTTTTAAAATTAGTTTTATCATATTTTAGATTTTTCTAAGTCTTAATTTTATTTTTCTAGTCTTATTTCATATTTTCTTTTATTTTAGAGTATTATTAAATAGTTTAAATTAGTTTTTAATTAATAATAATTAGATAAATAGTTTTAAAAATAATTTTCTTTTTCTAATAATTTTCTTATATAATTAGGATTGTAAAATGTATTTTCATATTTTTAGGATTTATATTGTGTAAGTTTCACGCTTTTATTCAGACGTTTACGTTATTTTTATTTTAAACGTAAGTTTTAGGTTTTAAACGTTCATCACTTTAAATATAGTGATAGTGTTTATTTAATATCTTTTTATCTTTTTAATTTTCTTAATTTGCATTTAAGTCGCTTTATTTTATAATCTTTTTCAGTAGTGTAATATTCAATCCAATCCTTTCTGATCACTATCATTAGTGATCATTCTATTGTCTGATCAAGTGTTTAACACACCATTGAGTCTCCGTGGGACTTAACGACCCGGGAATTCATTGTATTCTCTGATCTTCATTGTATTTGTGTCTGAGCTGTTTTAAGCCTGTTACGGTTGGTCATTCACAAGTGGCCGGCTTGTGTGATTAGACTTGACTGGTTTAGCACAGATCATCGGTTCTTTCGGGAAAGTACCGGAACCGGACGGTTCCGACCCGAACCGTCCCAAGAACCGAAATTTTGAAATTTTTGGAACCAAGAACCGTACCATGGTTCTAATATACGGTCCCGTTCCCGGTCGGTACCGGTACGGTTCCTCGGTTCTTTTGGTTCTTCGGTTTTTTTGGACACCCCTAGACGACGTTGCTTTTGCACCAAACATTGTTAAATCGATCCATGATCAATTGATCATCTACTACATACTTCGCGGCAGTCATGTGTGTCCTTTGTTATGACAGTCCAGTTATATCCATGTAATAATGTGATTTAATTACTACTTCATGGTACTTTTTCTACTTATATGTGTGTAAAATAGTACTGTGATGTATGAATTTATGAGTCACCTCCTTAATTTATGGTTTTATTATACGTTTCATCATGTCTTCTATTTCTCTATCTATATAAACATACATACCCGTAACAATCAATTAGAAAGCAATGAATTCGTTTGTTCTTCATATACTCCATATATTAGTGTTCATATATCATCACCACCATATACCAACAGAATCAACCACGAATAAAAGTACACACAAAACGCATATTATAAACCTTTCAAACTAAAGAATTTGGTCATTATAACTCTAAAATAAACAGAAAAAGTGTACATTTTAGATAGCAGTACAAGACTTTCACACGCCACATATTGTAATCGGTGAGAGCATGAAAACAAAAATGTCAAACAACCCAACTTTAAATGGCCAAAATTTATATTTTAACAAGTTATCGAGGTCATCACATACATTAACTTAACTCTTTCAGATTTCTTTTGGTTTCGCGTTATAAAAATAATCTTGTCATAATTATAAGGGTTAAATTCATCTAATATCAACATACTTTTTCAAATATGTCCACATATCACACATCAACCCAAAGTCCCAAACAATTACTACAATACCTTACAAACTTTGTCTTTTTGTATTAATATCATCAAAAACTTATTTTAACTTCCAAAAGTTGGAAATTGACACATGTACATGCCACATAGATGCCATGTCATCTCCGGTCATCTTCTCCAATTTTTCCGACTACTATTTCCGATGATGTTATCAAGTTATCGGCCATTTCTAAAAGGGTAAAGGCTAAAGATGCTCTGCTTACTTACTGAAAATGACTATTATGAATAACCAACACGAAAATGACTCATTTTGAATTATAAAACCGGTTGATAGCATGTTCTTCTCACGTGGCTATTTAAGTGTAAATTGCAAATTACAAATTTCGTCCTTCTGGTTGTTCTAAAGTTGCAGCTTTCGTCCTTTCCTGCCAATAATTCGCCAAACGCCCTTTCCCTCCCATTACAATTAAACTATCCACCCTCTACGACCACACAACTACCACCACCACCACACAACCACCATCATCCACTCTTTATATTTAATTAAGAACCTAACTAAAATCCAAATCCAACATGATAAACAATTGTTAGATTGCGACAACACTTTTACCTGAAAATGAAAGTCACCCAAAGCAGACTCAAATGCTTTTACCTACAAGAAATTAGATAAATATTTCAGTAATATATTTTTGTAATAATCTTTAGAACACTAATTAATCTAATATACTTTCGTTAAAGTCATGTTCCGGGCCAATGATGCTATGATGACTTTCTTTTACCTGGTGCATCATCGGATCAGTTTGTAAACCAAGAACAGGCTATTCTCTTCTCGTCTTTTTCTTTGTATATATTTTCTAAAGAATAAATTCATGATGGGCCTTTTGTACGCAACAATGAAATCATACTCTACAAAACATAGGATCAGCTACGATGATAGTGTGGGCTACTAGTTGATTGTATCCACATCCATTGGCTCGTCTCCTGAACCTGCACCAGGTGCCTCATATCCCGAGTCATTTTCATCTTCAGTGAGCTCTTCATCATTTGATTCCTCCTCTGAAACCAGACCACATCTTCTGACTTAGCGAATTCCGCACAGAGCTCTTTGCTATCTAAACGATACAACCACCAAGGTATAATCATGCAAGAAATCAAAAGGATTAGTGTCAATAAGTTATAAATAACTTGTACGAAAGTATCAGCAACAATAAATAAACAGTAGAACCTTTATTCAAACTTAAGCCTCGATAGTCGGCTTAGATTAAATCTACAATAGTATCCAAAGTGTTACAAGATCAGATTAATGTCAATGAGACAATAACCATACAAATATAAAGAAGAAACAAGATCAGTGAAATGATCAGAAAGAAGAGAATGCGAGACAATGACTGCACACACAGTTGTTTGTAACCCTAGATTAAGGGACTTATTAAATAGGAGATTAAGATACACAAAGACCCCTCTAACGGCTATAAATGACTCATCAGCAGAAATGAGAAATGCTTCAGCAGAAATGAGCTTCTTGGAACTTTAAACCATTTATGCTTTGTCCATGATTAACCCTCGTAATAAGCCCGCACCGAACATAACTAGAAGACCATTAGTAATTGATAGAATGACATGTTTGCCATGATTAATACCCCAAAATTTAACATTCCCCTTAATCTGATGGGCAAACATATCAAACAATATCAATTTTTCACACAAGAATTTATGCCGATAAACAGGAGGTTTTAGTAAGTATGTCTCAGTTTGGTTTAAAGAGCCAATCTTTTGGCACTTATAACACCTCTTGCAATTTTTTCCCGATGAAGTGAACATCAATTTCAAAGTGTTTTGATCTTTCATGGAAAACAGGATTGACAAAGAAGTTGTAAAGCGATTTGTTATCACAAAAAGATTAACAGGAGATTGATATCAACTTTTAGATCTTTTAAGATTTTTGAATCCAAATTATTTCACAGCAGCAGAGACATAGATCTATACCGCTCGTGGAAGATTTTGAAAGAGTGTTTTGTTTTTACTTTTCCATGAGATCAAATAATCATTAAAGAAAACACAATAACTCGTGATGATTTTTCGGTTTTCTTGCATTTGGCCCAATCTGCATCACTATATCCTTCAAGATGATTTTCGAGTTGTGAAATTGTACCTTAGACCTTTTCCGGAGCTCCTTTTAGATATCTCGAACATTGAGGGCACATTCTAGATGAGATTTCAAAGGAGAATGCATATATTGTGCCGACAATGAACCGAGTATGAGATGTCGTCTTGTATGGGTGAGATAGATAAGTTTCCCAAGTAACTTCGATCACCGATGATGTTGACAAGTAAGGGATCATTAGCGGTGGGAATGTATGGAAGGACGAGTTGGGTTCCATAGAGTGGACACATGTTTGCACCCAAGAAGACCAAATTCTTTGAGGAGTTCAAGACAATATTTTCTTTGGGTGAGACATATGTCATTCCCGCTTTTAAAACCTCAATGCCAAGAAAATATTTTAAGTTTCCCAAGTCTTTGATATGAAATTTTGATTTTAGGAACTCTTTGAATAGGTTTATCTCATCAATACAGCTTTCGGTCAGACAATATCATCCACATAAACAAGCAGGCAATAAACTTGTTATTCTCTGCTTTGGTGAACAAAGAGTGATCATTGATGATTGAACAAAGTTATTTTCCTTTAAAACACTAACAAGTTTTTCATTCCATTTCTCGGGAGCTTGTTTTAGGCCATATAGAGACTTGACAAGTTTGCAAACTTTATTCTTATTGTTCTCATTACGTAACCCCTTAGGGATGGTCATATAGATATCCTCATCAAGATCTCCATACAAGAAAGCATTGTTAACATCAAGTTGGAAAAGAGGCAATTTGTTTTTCACACTAAGGCAATAAGACATCTAACAAGAGACATTTTCACAACAGAGAAAAAGTTTCATCATAGTCTATTCCTTCCTTTGGTTATAACCTTTAACAACTAATCTAGCCTTGTATCTATCAACTTCACCATTGGCTTTATATTTGATTTTAAAGATCCATTTGTAACCAATGGGAGTTCTATTAGAGGTAGATGAGTTATATCCCAAGCATGATTTTCATTTAAGGCCTCAATTTCGAGTTCATAGCATCAACCCAATTACTATCAAGGATAGCTTCTTCATAATGTAGGTTCAATACTTTTATTAAGACTAGAAGCAAAGCAATAATTTTCTTTGTTAAGGTTAGAGTAATTAACAACCTTTTCAACACCATATTTGACTTTCCTTCTACAATAAAGTCATTAAGATTATCGGGCAACTTAGAAACTCGTTGACCTTCTAGCGAAGCGATGGTCGGCAAGCCTCTTTCTTGTTCGAGTTCGATTTGAATCGATGATGTATCGCCAGAATCGTAAGATGCATCGCCAGGATGTGATTCATGTGATATGGTTCCCTCGTGGTGTGTATTATCATCTATAGATGTTGCAACAGTTCATCATCCCTAGTAGGATGACTCAACACCGTGCCATCATCATAGGATGTCACTCTCCTTCATCATTGGGACTTATTTGTGAGTCAAAGAATTTTTGTGATTTAAATCTTTAGGCACATAAGTTTCAACAAAAGGTTTTGACAAAGTATTTTTCATTTTGAAGGAAAACAGTTTCATAAAATTTGACATCTCGAATAAAAGATATTTTTGTTTCTAAGCTCAAAAGTTTATAACCTTTTTCTCATTTGAATAACCAATAAAGACACTTTTCTCGGACCTACTACCAAATTTATCGAGATGTTGAGAATGGTGGCATAGCATAAGCGACCAAAGACTCTAAGGAGAGAGAGTGAAGGGTCATGCCCATACACAAGGGAGAAGGAGACTTGCGGACAACATCAAGAGGTAACCTGTTTATGACATAAGCAAGCAGTTAGAACACATTCAGCCAAAGATATAGAGGTAATTCCCCTTAAACATAAGGGATCTAGCCACATTAAGGAGATGCCTATGTTTCCTTTCTCGCAATACCATTTTGTTGTGGTGTATAAACACAAGAGGTTTGATGTAAAATTCCTTTTCATGAAAGAAGTGTTGAAGTTTGTTATTGACAAATTCGTCCCATTATCACTTCGAATATCTTAACATTGTGTTCAAATTGATTTGATAGCATGTGAGTAAAGTTAACAATGAAAACATAAACATCATCCTTTCCTTAAGCATATACACCCGATGACCCTAGAATAGTCATCAACAATGGTTAAAAATATTTGTAACCATCTCGCTAGTGACTTTATATGGTCCCCATACATCTAGATGAACAAGTTGACCAATTTTAGTTGACTTGTGTTCACTAGAGGAATGGTTCCCTGGTTTGTTTAGCTTTATTTCAAGTATCACAAAGATGGTCGATTCGGATGTACTATCAAGTTTAAGAGTGGGTTTAAGATATGTAGGACTTGGTCGAGGATGACCAAGTCTTTGATGCCGAGATTTCTAGAAACATGTCAAATGTAAATGCGCTTATTAGAAGTAATCTTACATGTAGAATCAATATCAAACATATATAACCCATTGCATTGTTTACCAATCCCCACAATCCTTTTTGATGTAAACTCAGATATAGCAATTAGATTCATTAAACCCAACAAACATCTTATTGTCTCTAGCAATCTTATGAACAGACAAAGAACCGACATTGTACTGTGAACAACCGTAACATCAAAAGAGTTAGGTCATTATTGACCTTTAAATCACCAATTTTAGTAATTAAGGCCCGAGTACCATTGGGATGTCCAACAGTTAGACCAAGATTTGAAATGTCAACAACATTAATTAAAATTTTGCAGACACGGTCATGTGTCGATTTGCACCGTAGTCAACAATCCAACCAAGACCGATGTTTCCAGATAAGGTTTTGTGTTGTTGTTAAAACATTTGTCAAGTTTATGTTAAACTTGACACCGCCATTAAAGAAAGTTCACGAAAATTTTTACCGCCATGTTGGCATTAGCGTAAGACACATTGTTGTCATTAAGAAGACTCATAAGTCCGGAGAGTCGCTCATTAGACAAAGAGACAGGAGAGTAGCTAGCTCTATTATCGTGATATGATTAGTATCGGTGGAAACATTGTTATCACGATGTGTTTAGCATTAAAGTTCCTTTTGACATATCCAGCAGATAGCCAACAAGATCATAGCATCTATCAACAGTGTGACCGTGTTTTTGCGTTAGTACATTTGAGATTCATGTTTGGTCCTCTGTTATTAGAGTTGTTGCCAAGATTAAAACCGAACCTTTATTAAAATTGTTGTTGTTAGATCCTTTTTGTTATCAAAAATTTTCCACTATCAAAAGTTTTTGCAAAGAAAAGCGGTGGCATTGGGTTTAGCGTAACTATTCCCGGATGACACATTTCGTGAGATTCTTCTCCGAGACAACAGAGAAAGAAGTTTTGACATTAGGCAAAGGGTCTCGTTAAAATATTACTCGATAGGAACATAAGTGTCATCAAGACCCATAAGAAATTGCATTAATTTGATTAGTCGATTGTGTTTTTCAAAATGTTTTGCACCTCACAAGTGCATGGAGGCAAGCTAATCATACAATCAAATTGTTTCCATAAAGAGTTAAGGTTGTTGTAATAATCAAGAGAAGACCCACTTTGACTAAGAGAGTTTATATTTTATGCAAATTAAAAATAGTTGAACCATCAACCTTATCATAAGTATCTTTAAGATCATTCCACATTTCATAAGCATTTTTAGCATAGATAGCACCAAACAAATAATTCAGATCGAGAGAGTTAAGAATCCAGTAACCACAACAGAGTTACAAGTATCCCATTGATTAGCAAGACTAGGGTTTGAGTCATCTCTTATGCAAGTACCATCAATAAACCCTAACTTATTATGATTCCTTAAGGCAAAGGTCATGGCCATATTCCATATTTTATAATTTTCAGTTCCAGTGAGTTTGATAGAAATAATGGGAGTACCATTGGTGTTATTGGGGTGTAAATACAAAGCATCACCAAAGGATAAGCTTTTCTCAGTGGAAGAACCACCACCACCACCAATATTATCATCACCAACAGCCATAATGCAAACAATAAGACAGACAAAAAAACAGACAGAGATAATAGCAAGAGCAGATAGACAGATAAAGAAATAAATAAGACTTTGTAATTAAGAAACAACAAGCACCAAGCCTGTGGACTGGGGTAAACCAGAGCAGGTATTCATACCACTCAGAGTTGGCAGATCAAGATGTTAGTCTACCCGTTTGCACCCACAAAGACTTAAGTACTGTTTGTTTGAAGAAGAGATTAGACTTAGACTTACGAGCAATATGCGTGGAAAGAACAAATCACAATAAGAATAACCAGTGATTATGCCAATAGCAATAACCCCAAACCACCAACTTGTTGCTGAAGAGATGTCCCCAAGTTTCTATGAAGAAACCCTTGGATGGTGAATCAATAATGATAATGAGCCTGATGCTCTAATACCATGTACGAAAGTATCAGCAACAATAAATAAACAGTAGAACCTTTATTCAAACCTAAGCCTCAATAGTCGACTTAGATTAAATCTACAATAGTATCCAAAGTGTTACAAGATCAGATTAATGTCAATGAGACAATAACCATACAAATATAAAGAAGAAACAAGATCAGTGAAATGATCGATCGAAAGAAGAGAAAGAGACACACAGGTTGTTTGTAACCCTAGATTAAGGGACTTATTAAATAGAGATTAAGACCCTCTAACGGCTATAAATGACTCATCACAGAATGAGAAACTTGTGAAATGTTTGAAACTTTAAACCCTAGATTAACCCCTGTAATAAGGGACTTATTAATTGATAGGAGATTAAGATTTAACATAACTCAAGCATGAAACTCTGTTTTGTGACACTTTATTTGATCAAAACATAAACAGTAAATACTTAAAAAACATTATTAAAATCGAATACGAAAAAATGAATATGCCTAAAAAAGTCAACATATACCCATATTGTTCTAATTATTAGTTCTTGTTAAAAATAAGCAATGATATTGGATTCAGTTTTAAGCATTGACTACCTTTGACTTTTGCTTCATAAGCTGCTCTATCACTCAGAAAAAAGGGCTGCATCATCTGCGTTCAACTGATCTTCGGCATTCGGTTCGTTCAATAGCATTGGAAGGTAAAGTTCAAAAACATTGACGAAATCTATAAAGAGAAAACGAATTTCATATGAATTTCTAGTTATGATTCTTATATTTAGCATTTTAATGAAGTGCATATCAAACTTCGTGACTTAACAATATGTTAGAGTAAATAAACTGTAAGCTGGCCACCTAGGCTCCTTCTAGAGCTTTGGGGAGGTTTACCTAGAGTTCGAGTCTCCCAAGAGACAAAAAATTCAGGTTTTCCTCCTAGTGCAAAGCCATGAGTTCTACAGGTTTCTCTTCGCGGGTCCCTCTTAGTGGTTCGGGTTCCGGGATCTGCCCGTTTGGATAGTTTAACTCGGGGGTCGGATTTCAAGTGTGGTGCCGTTCTAAAAAAAAATGTTAGAGTAACTCTTTTAAAATTTCTTTTGAGCCACCTACCATGGATAAAATTATAAGGTCATAACAAAGATTAAGGGTGTATAAGATTGCTTATTTAACTTATCCAATAACTATTGTTAAGGGGTGTGTGAGATTGTTTAATGTGACTAAGGGGAGGGAAAGGACGAAAGCTGCAATTTTTGAACAACCATAAGGACGAAATTTGTAAATTACTCTATTTAAAAATAATAATAATAATAATAAAAAAAAAAAAAAAAAAAAAACGAGATGACCGGCATAGCAAGTAACCACGTGGGAATAACCTGCTATCAACCAGTTTTGTAGTTCAGAATAAGTTATTTTCGTGTTAGTTATTCATAATGATCATTCTCAGTAAGTAGGTAAAACATCTTTAGTCTTTCTATTTTTCTAAAACCACACAAAGACAAAAGTGTAAATCTATATTACAAACATAATAAATTAAAATAACTAATACATTCATCACTATAAAATACAACAAATAGTTGATTTAGTCAAACCCCAGTTGTGAAAAGCATATCCAAATCATTTGATTATTGAGTTCCAAAAGAACCACTTTCATTGCAACAATTTTTTACCATATCATTTATTGCGATTTTTTCTTTTCTTTACTCACTAACGAACACATTCAAAGCAACGAAATAGTTCTATGGGTTGGTTGGGTTAGGATAGGGACATATTTGAACCAACAGTACGTGATTTTACGGAGACCTCAAAGTAATTAATTAACAGAAATGATCAATTTATGATTCGTGTTTGTTATTTTTTGATCTTTTTAAGTTTGACTTTATAAGTTTATGAGCACTACACACTTGATTTGGATAACAAAATTGATTCACATGAAAGAAATTAGGGGTGTTCATTGTTTGGTTTGACACCGAACAAACCAAAAAATAAACCGGGCCAAAACCGAATAAAACCATACCGAAAATTTTAATTGGTGTATGGTTTGGTTTGTAACCGAACCGAAGTATTTAATTGGTGTTGGGTTTGGTTTTGGGTTTGACAAATAAATAACCAAACCAAACCGAAAAAAACTGTATATCTATATCCATATAAAAAAAATATTAATTATATATATAGAGATTTTCTATTTTTATCTTCCCAACTAACAACCATAATAATCTAATTTTTTTTTAAACTAATCACTCCTCAAATCAACAAAACAAAATTTATCATTTACTTCCGTTAAGTAATAGAAGTAAATGAAAGCAATAAAATGAAACATTCAATCTAATAAGACTTCTAAAGACTTTTGCCGAAGAACATTTTATCGCTTTCATTTACTTTCATTAAGTTCTGAAACCTTTTGGTTTCTTAACTTTTGTTTTGTCGATTTTTTTAAGTACTTTGTGAGACATTTTGATTTGTTAAATTTATATAAACTTTTAAGTTTTTATTTGTGATTTCTAGATTATATTTTGAAGTTTACTAGAATTCGGTTTTCTTGGTTTTAACCAAAACCAAACTGAATTCTAATTTGGTGTATGGTTTGGTTTTAACCGTTCTAGAATTGGTTTGGTTTGGTTTTGGTTTTCACTTTGAAAATTTTCAAACCGATGAACCCGAACCATACAACCCACAAATCCGAAAACCGAACCGATGAACACTCCTAAAAGAAATGGATGAGTTCGCTGGAAAGAATGAGGTGTCTCGCCAAAAAAATGAAAATGATTGGGTTTAGAGGAAATAAGATGATAAGCATAAATTAAAATAAAAATGTCAAATAAGCAAAAATTACCGGTTTAGCGTTAGCTGGTAACTGATCATGTCACGTAAGCAAATTTATGATATCAGAATGAAATTTGAAAGTTCGTAAAGTATTGTGGTAATTATTTGAGTTGAAATATGATATGTGGACATTTGAAGAAATACATTTCTATTACATAACCCCATTTATAATGTTTTATACTTTTACGTCTTCTTAATGAAGTGTGAAAAAATGTGTATGTGTTCAGTATTAAGATTATAAAGTTGTCCTTTATAATATTTATCGTATGAACAGATATTGATAATTAAAGTGTCGTTGTTTGTAATGACGGGTATACAATTATACAAAGTATGAAATCATGTAAGGAACAAACTGGAAAAGCAAAAAAGAACGAAAGAAAGGATACAAAAAAGTGTACACATGCAATCGGGTGTATCTAGAAAAGTTGTCACCAAATCATATAAAAAAATAGAAAGAAATAAAGCAAAAACATAAAATAAATTATGTTTTAACTAGACTTAAATCTTTTGATGTTATTGTAAGGTAACAAAAAAATAACTTCCAATACCGTCTTTCACGGGTTATGGGTACCCAATATCATTTCCGGTGTTTTGGGGAGGTTAAGATGTAGACAGCCTTACCCCTACCAAATGTAGAGATGCTGCTTTCAGTTCTACCAAAGGTAGAAAGGACCTCCGGCCTTTTGTAGGGAGTGAGGATCGAACCCCTGACCTCTCGATTGAGAGGCAAGAGGTTTTCCAATTGATCCAACCCTACTTGTTATTATTCTAAAGTAACCACTAAGTTAATTACTTGTTTTCCTTTCAATATTAATATAAGGTCTGCAAAAACATTTGTCACGCATGAAATATTTAAAAGAGTTTAAACTTGCAATTATAGTAAAGCTAATAGTTACGCATGTTTATACCAAGTGTTTTAACCATTTAATACTTAGAAATTTGCAACAATACTAAAAATGTATACTACTAATTTAACATTTATCTTTTATTTCAGTCAACTTATTCATGCTTAATAAGTGAAATGATGATCAAAGTTACAAAATTAAATGACAAAAAATAGCCAACATTGTAAAAACGTAGGGGTGAATGCATTACCGTTTAAAAACGTTAGATCTTTTGTACCAAATCACTTATGAAGCTTGTTATAATATGAAAGTACCAATTATTGTTTGTGACTAATATAAAGCATAGTAAACCAAGTTGTCACACAAGCATCAACATCAAACCACATCACAAGCAATTATAAAAGTAAAGAGATAAAGAAAGGAAAGTGCAAACCGAACACGAGGATTTATAGTGGTTCGGTCACGGATCTCTCTCTCCGCCTACTCCACTCCCCGAGTACCCAACTCGAGAGTTACTTCACTAAATCAACAAGCTCCCTTCTCGCGGAGAAAATCTTACAATCGTCGCTACACTTTTTCGGTACAAAGCTAAATACCGGGTTCTAGTTCGAGGTAGAACCAACCTAACGTCGCTTATACAATATTTCCGACACTAAGCTAGATGTCGAGTTCTTTCCGGGTACAACCACTCCCGTTATGTTTTATGGCCCAACATAACAAACCTTGTGTTTTATGGTACAAACACATACCCCATCTAATCTAGTTTGGTGAAAGTGTTGTGATGATGCAATAATGTTTATAATAATGATCCATGACATAAATGTCTAATGGGTATGAATGACTAATCTAAATGATCTTCTTAAATAAGAAGTCTTCAATCAATGAGGATATCAAGAGATCTTGAATCTTCATATGTTGATATGCTTTGGTGAATGAGGATGGCTAGATCTCCAAGCTTTCTTTGGTTGATCAAAATGTAAAGTATGCTTACAACAAAGATGAATGTTAGAAGCATTATGATCATGTGATGATGAGGGTGATTAATGTATGTTACTACATGATTATCTATAGATCTAATAGATGAAAGAAATATAGAGAGAATATGTGTTGGAAGGGAGGATTAAAATGAGAAGACAATGGGCTCTATTTATAGCCAAAAATGTAATCTAAAAAATAATAATTTATTAGATTTGATATCTTAGAATATCTTTCAAGATCTTGCAAATCTAACCAAATATTGACCAAATCTTCTAAAGATATGATGATGCATGAAGTGATGTAAAAATGCATTTTTATTTAGATTATAATGTTCATGAAAATAAACTTGTAAGATGTATTATGTAACTAGTTGATAAAAAGTCTAGTTGCCTTTTATAAAATAAAATATCTAGTTAAGTGCTTGTCAAAATAAAATGTATTTTGTCAAGTGTAAGTAAACTTTAGTACTTGTATGAATATTATAGTTAGTTTACTTGTACAAATAAAAGTATATATTTGTTAGACATTTTACAAAAGATGTATTTGTATAAAATACTTGTGAATGCAAAATGTAAAATGAGGTTCGAAATAGAATGATTAACCTATTAAAATACTTAGTGACTCTAAACGTATTTTAAACATTCTAAATGATTTGTTAATGGGTTTGATCATAATGCCACATAACAAACATGTACGAACCTGTGTTGTAACATACGAGGACTTGAGACATCGAGAGGTGTTGAATGTATGTTGAGACAAAATGTGATTACGAGTAACTTGTACATTTTACGTTATATATTACAAGTTACATGTTTGTCACCAATAAAAAAAAACGAGACTGTATAGATTAAATATCGTAATATTTGCACTAACAATCTCCCCCTTTTTGATGATGACAAAGATATGTAAACGTAATGGATAGTAAAATATAAAAAGTTACTTGTATCCTTACTACCTTTACATTACCTTCTTCGTTTACACTTTTCTCCCCCTTTTGTCGAAACAAAAAGGGCGTGTCCTTGGAGTTTAACTTTATTTCTCCCCAAAAAGGTTGCATCATCCCTAGTGAAGTTAAATCGTCTAATCCAATCCGTCCCTTGTTTGGTAGCGGATCCATGGATCAAATTAAGAGGCTTGACCTACATCAAGGTTAGTTTTATGCAACAAAAATTATGAGAAATATATGATGAAGAAAAATGCATAGCAATGTTAGCCTATTTTCTCCACTTTTTTATCGAAACACAAAGGCTTGTTGAAAAGTGAGAATGATGATGTATGCGTGCATGCTCCCCCTTGACGGTTGCTTCCCCTTGTTTGAGTCGTCAGGGTATGATTAAAAATCTACAAAACAAATATTAGTGCAAAACTATATTCATGATATACAACAAAGTGTGTATAAGATGCATCCAATGAATGCTTAACGGAAGTTCCTCCTTGTTCTAGGGCGTCAAGATGAACCTACAAAATAAATATTAGTATAATAGAAGCTTTGTCTTTAGACAAATATGTCATATACAACCAAGTGTATAGACGATGCAATATGAGTGCTTAAATGATATTCTCCCTTGTTCGAGGGTGTCAAGAAGCACCTTAAATAAAAAAAATAATTGATACAAACTTCATCCTTAGATGAGTAAGTTATATACAATCTAGTGTATATGATAATGAACCTATAATAAAAAAAATTAGTGCAATATATTTTATCTTTTTGACAAAGAAAAATAAGATGTATATATGTGATATATAAATGATATAATTAAAGATCTCATGAAGTGTAGTCTCCTAATTACAATCATAAGAAAAGCGAGAATATAATATGATAAGAGCCTACAAAATAGTGCCTAGAAAGAAGATATGAAGCAAGGTTGGAATATAAAGAGTTAGAACTAGTGGTGCTAGTGTTGGTGTCGGTTTACTAGTAGGATTCATGTGGTGATAACTCGGTAGATGACTCAAGATTTATAATAGTAAGATTTCGCTAATCCATGGTGGTGGTGATTAGTGAAAGTGGTGATGGAAGGTGTTGGTGATAACGTAGAAAACTATTAAGGAGTTAGAAACTCGTATGTATAGCAAATATAAAAAAATGGACTCATGCAATCCTTTCATAATGTCAAGTAACCAAGACTAAGAGGAAGAAAAATTATGAATGGACATTGTATTTTAATGATGCATAAGGTTATGATTTAAATGATTTATTGATGATAGCAACCTATTGTTTTAAACAAGTTCTTATATGCTTCAACCCAAGAGTAATCAATAATGCGTTCTATCTATAAAAAATGCATAAATATAAAAGTGATAGCATGAAGATAAATTCGTTCATTGATTGACATGAATTATAAAAATGACCTATTCTAGGTGACAATGTGAGAGATAGTATTAACATGGTTTTGACCGACATGGATGATTATGACATTGAAAAGAAGTGAAGACAATATGTAAAAACAATAATAATGAGTACCTATATGAGGATGAGAATGACATCATATGAGAAAGAGTTGGATAGACCAACGTGTTGAAAAAGTGTTGGGAATGGTGGTTTTGATTAATATATCGTTTGCACTGACAATGACATGCATGATGTGTGTCAAGCGAGAAAAGGATAAGATCCTATGATGGTATTCTAGATAGTGAAGTTGTAAGATGCTAGTTTAAGAAAAATCCTAGATTTGTTGATTGTGGAGATGAAGAAGTTTGTAAAACACATGATGTGTTTTTCACTTGATGAGGTATTGGTGCAAACTTGTGATATAAGGTTAAAAAGGTTGAACTAGTTGTGGTTTCATGAACCGATTTTAGCTAAGTGGTGTTTACCTATATGTTGGTATTTTAGGGTGTAAGAGACATAAAATTTTGACAAAAGACAATTGTGTGAATGGATTTCTCTCCCCCTTAATTGGTGGACATTCAACATAATGTATAATGTATCAAATAAGGAATGATAACAAAGTGTTTAGGAGGTTATTCGGGTTAACGAAAAAGATGAGCATAGTGATGTTTTTATGGATGATGGTTAGCATACAATGAACTTCATCCTTAAAGTCACGTACCTCTTCTCGATTAATACGAGATGATCGTATGACGAGGCATGTAGTTTCCTCATAGGAGGTGGAGAGGATGATGTAATTAAAATATTGTTGTAGCTAAATAGTGGTGGAGGCAATTTTTATAAAGCGGAAGAAATAATGAGATTTGGAAAGAGGTCGGTTGAAAGATACGAAAAAACAAGCCTCTAAAACTTAATTCTATATGCTTTAAAACTATATGCAAGTGTAGGGGTCCCATAAAGCATATTACTAATCTACGTAGCAATAAAGAGGATTATGCGAAATGAGCATATAAAAGTCAGAACTAAGTGAGATAACAAATAATTTGTTATCAACCTTCAAAACAAATTTGTTAGTGACAAAAGATTTTAACATAATAGAAATCAAATGATAACATCTTATATAAGCAAAAACAACACATTGCACTTAGTAGACAAAAAAAAATAAAAAAATAAAAAAAATAAATAAATAAATAAAAAATAACCATACAAAAAGGTAGCATCAAGACAAACAATCATATTATGAAAGAATGCGACATTATTCAAGACATTTTTTTTAGATTGTTTTGTCCTTAGTCTTAGATATTTAAGTATACTTAGCTATAAGTAAGTATGACAATTTATGTGATTATATTGTAGGATAAAAATGTAACAATTCGCATTTTCAGGATTTCTATCAATTCTCAAATTTTTACTATTCATCTCGAGAAATTACTATTCACTTTTACTATTCACTTTCACTATTCATCCCGTAAAAATTTTATTTCACATTCTCGTAAGATAAATTATTTTAGTAATATCCTGAGACTTTGACAACCGTTAGATTATTTTCGTAAAAGTTATTAAGAAAACATCGTTTTAAAGTTTCGTTTTAGTCGGAACACCATTTAAACATCACGCGCATAACGAAAATCAACTCTGACAATTTTCCTCGCATCATTAATTTTTAGATCACTCATAATTAATTAAAGAATTTTTAAGATTTCATTTAAAATGTTACCAAATAAACTCACAACAGACGAGACTAAACTTACGTTTTAAACAATTCTACGAGACCCGACTTAACCATTCTCGACTGTATTTTCTAAGATGTTTAGACACTTTTACATTTTGGAAAAGTCAAACATATTTCCTCCTCCATTGACCGTAAAGAAATTAACCTTGTACGTTCTACATTTTGCTTAAATCACGTAACTTTTAAACTTCGCGATAATCATAAGTTATCCCACGTATGACTTAAAACCACATTTTGACATCTCATATCACTTTTAGACTAATTTTAGTCTACTCTAAATAAATTCATGGTCATTTCCACGAAATTTCGTTTTTTTCGATAAACTGCGAATTACGCGTTTTTGACCCGTAATTCCGCTTTTAAGCATGCGTTTTGCACCCAATGAGACTTATCACCCATTTTATATTTTTAGATGGAGTATAATGATGAGTTTAATCATTCCTATAAGTTTCATATTTTTACGATACCCGGTTTTACGTTTTATGGCTTAACAACTTACGGTTGGCATTTAACGGAACCAAATCATGCTCTAAACTCAAGATAATACCAAAACTATCCACCTAAGTCATCTTATCTCTATATGGACGACTTAGGGGGGGGGAGTCATCATTTTGGTGGCATCATCCTAACCATGGTTCATTTAGATCATTACATGTGTTCTAACTTAACCATGGTTAATATTTAACCCAATATATGGTTACCCAAACTTACCCTCCTATAAATAGCAAGTGAAATACATCCTAAGAACCCTCATATTCTGTTTTGGGTCGTTCATATCACAAATCATACATATCTTCCATCATTTGATCTATAAACTCCAAGTTTATGCAAAGAAGTTTCAAGTAGTAAGTTACTACATCAAATCTCTAGCAAGTTTAAGTGATCTTCTTGAGTTTAGATCCACTCAAGTCACTTATTACTTCATCACCAACTCTTCAAGATTGCAAGGGTGCCAAGGTGTAGAAAGCTAGCTCAATCCGAAGTCCTAAGTGTTCAATCAAAGTCCGATCCTTACTAGTTACTCCTTTCTTGATTGAAAGCCAAAAGTTGTAAGCAACTAATCACCACCATCATCTCATCTTTATTATTCATAATCTTAACAATTTCATGCTATATATATAGTTACTATGTTGATTCATGATGTACATATACTCAATCACATGTTTTAATTCATATATTGTCGTAAAGTAACAAACTAGTAAACTAGTCATATTCTACACGCTTGAAACCATTAAAACCTGTCACATATGGACTTTTTAACTTACATATTATGGTAGACAAGATAAAAAGGTAAACATAGCAATTTGAATCACCCGAAACGGACAAACGAGTCAAAAGTTATGGCCAAAAGAAGTTAGCGAAATCAAAACGCCGAAACTGCCTAACATAAGCTGTTAAGCAGCTGGTCGCTTTAAAAGTGGTACTTCTGGTCCGAATCATCAAAAAGTTAAAACACGAAAGTTGTCCGGAACGACGTTTTCCTTCACTTTTTTAGAAGCTCGGACCTTGAAAACGCTTAAACAGACCATTATCTTTCAAAAACTGAAACTGCCCTATATATAGTTTCACAACTATACTTTTGTCACAACTAAAAGGCAAACCAAGAGGCCTAATGGCCTTAAGCCGAGACCACAGCCACGGCTAAGGCCAAGGCTGAGTCTCAAGACCATGGTAGTCTAGAACAAAGCCACGGCAAGGCCATGGCTAAAGCCTCAAGGCTTCTTAAGCCGAGACCGTAAACCAAAGGCCTTAGCCTTGACAAACCTAAATGTATACAATACAATTAGGATCTACTTCCTTGATAAACTATGAAACTATACTTGTAATAACCAACTTTACAATTTAGAAACTTGTAAACTTTTCTTTAAACACTTGTGATATAAATGTTAGGATTTAGTAAATCCAGTTATTAAAGAGTCGGTCACCTCAAGTATATGTAATCATTAGAAAGCTCGTAGTCATAGATTATTACAAGTTAAGTAGTATTTAGTTAAGTAACACCGTGGAGGACGGACGGTCTTTACCCATCAGATGCCCGATCCACACCGTAGGTGGCGATTTATGTAAGTACTATAAATACTCTCTACCTTCTAAGGTAGAGAGTTGGAGCTCATAATAAGATTTTTCTTTCTCTCACTAAAGTTCCCAACCTCTAACTTTCTCTCTCTAAAACCTCTTTTATATGCCTACTTAATCTTGTGGTTTAGTGTGTTTGTGAAATCCAATATGTTACAAATGGTATCAAGAGCCATGGTTAGATCATCTCTTACATATCCTTTGATTTCTAGTGGTTTTTAGATGGTTTTTGAGTTTGAAAAAGTTTAGTGGTTTTTGCATCATTTGGATCATTTCTTGTGTTAAAGCTTGGATTTTGATTGTACTTTTGTGTTTAGGATCATCATAAGTGTTTAGGTTTTGATTTGGTAAGCTTGAATCAACGTGGTTGAGCTTGTTTTGGATTGAAAAGTGTGTTTTGAAGTTTTTCTTGGTAGCGACTTGGTTCTCGTTGTGATATTCATCGTAGCGACTTGCTTTAGTAAAAGGTAGCGAGTTATAGTGGTTTTGGTAGCGACTTGGTCCTAGCGACTTGTCTATTGAGACAAGCCGACAAACAAGACACTTAGTGGATTCTCCACTACGGGTAGCGACTTGGTGAAGGTAGCGATTTGCTTTCAATTTTGTTAGCGACTTGTACTTAAGTTTTCTTAGCGACTTGGTGTTAGCGACTTGAACCTTAGCGAGTTGCTATTTAGCGACTTGACGACTTAGCGACTTGGTGCTTAGCGACTTGCTGTCAAAATTTGTAGCGACTTGGTGCTTAGCGACTTGTTGTCATATTTCTCAGCGACTTGGTGCTTAGCGACTTGGTTCAAGGTTTCTTAGCGACTTGGTTGAACTTTTGGTTGTAATACGGTTTTCTCTTGATTTAGTAAAATCCCGTGAAAGAATCTATTTCCCGGTTTAATCATAGAGTTTTAAAATCCGTGTAACTGTTAACATGTCTACCAACGTACCTACAATCATCTCCATGCTGTCGAGGATGTTCAAGCAATGGTTCAGATACTCGTCCACCTATGCTTGATAGAACCGACTACGACTCTTGGGCACAACGAATCGATTGTATTGTCTTGGAAAGGAAAACGGAGTCAACATTCTCAAGTCTATTGATGAAGGACCTTATCGATTGAGACTACAAGAGACTTAATTGATACAATTGCAGATGGAACAATGATCTATGGAATAGATAGACCAAAGACATATGATGAGCTCAATGATAAGGAGAAAAGAGGTTCGATGTCGATATCGTGGCCTCAAACATCATACTACTGTGGTCTTCCAAAAGACATCTACAAGTCGATCAATCACAACATCAAGCAAAGGAAGTTTGGGATAATGTCAAGATGCTTCTCTCGTGTTCTCAATTAACTATAGAAGACAGAGAATCACAACTATATGATGAATTTGAACACTTCAAGATGAAACCAGATGAGAGTGTCTATGAGTACTACGTGAGATTCCATAAGCTTGTGAATGACATGAGGAACATCAAATGACCATGCCAAACATTCATTGAACTCAAAATTTGTGAACAACATGAATCTCGAATGGCACAAGTTTGTCACCTCGTGAAGCTAACCAAAGGATTGAAGAATACAAACTATGAGCAACTCTATGCATTCCTTCTTCGAATGAGAGGCATGCTATGTTTGAAAAAGGATTTCGGATCGTTCAAAACCAACCGTGGAGAGACAAGCTCATCAAATGATTCAACCGCTTTTACACAAATGTGGGAATTACCACCAAAGCTTCTCAAGTTATACCCATGGGTAATGGTAATCACAAACTCATTCCCGATCCAATGTTCAAACAAGTCGATGCCGATGCACCGTGGAAACTTCATTAATCAACTGGCTCTCATGATTAGTCAAAACATGAACTCTCTCCCACACACCAACAACAACCTCGTAACAAAGATCCAATCCACACAATCAAGCCACCGCCGAGATGGAAGGTTATGGTGCAGCCCGGTTCAAGAAAGGCAAGACGAACAAGGAAGAGGTGGAGTTGGTAGAGGATATGTAGGAAATCGAATCGGGAAGGATTGGAAATCAAGGACAAGCAAAGCCAATCAAATGCTACAACTGTGGTGGTGAGGACATATTGCAAGGAACCGCACATCGCCAAAACGCCTCGAATGCGAGTACTTGTGGATAAGATGTTGCTTGTGCAAGCTCGGGATAATGGAGCACTTTGGATGAAGAAGAGTTATTGTTTCTTTGTCAAGGAATGCCAAGACATATGATGCGATGTGGATGAGCAACCAATTCAGAAATAGGTCACAATCATCGAATGCCTTTCAAGTAGCCGATCGTGATGCATTTGACTCGATGTCGATGATGAACCCATCGCCTGCACAATCTTCATGGCTAGCATCTCACCTATGGTTTCTCCAAAGATCTCTCCACCACAACAAGCGGTCCATCCAAAGACAAAATCATTTCGAGGTATTAAAACTATACGATGATGTTGATGAGCAAAAGATACATGACAAAGTACAATCAATCGAAACTTTTGAGTCGATATTGAAAATATGGGTAATATCAATGTTGTCCCATATGATCAATATGTGAAACAAAGTGAAAGTGAGACTGTACCAAGTGATGCATCTTCCGCAATCAATGATGACTATATTTTGATGAATACACCGCATGTGCTCATGATGATTCGTTGTTTCGAACCGAATGCCTATAAAGAACAAGTTGCTATTTATGAACAGTGCTAAGTTTGAGTTAACCACCCGTGAGCGTGAAATGGATGACCAAATGCGCATAACTATTAGAAAAAGTAAGTTTAGAGAAGAAGTATTAAAACAAGAGTTAAACTCCTTACAAGAAAAGCTTTCTAAAACCGCTAAGCAAAAACAAGAACTTCAAGAAAATGTTAAAATGCTTAAGCAAGAATTCAAAGTGCTAAGGAATCAAAACTTTTGAATGATTTTTCTAATCTAAAACCTTGAAAAACAAGCTTGAAAATAAGTTGTACGCACAAGGAATACCATTCAGATCGCTCACATGATCACGAAGCATAGAGTTCTCACGATAAGCATAGTATCCCCATTATAAAGGAATCCAACCCCGAGTATGGTAAGATAGCAAAAGTCGCTCAAAATGTTATCTATGATGGCAATGAAATCCTTAAACCTAGGCGTAAACCTAGTTCATACTGAGTGCACCGAGGAAGATAAGAAATCGATGAGGTCACTAGGAGAAAATGGATAAGAAACTCAACAATCCTACATGTAAAGAGAAAACATAATTATCGGACCCCATGACTACAAAAAGGAAAATTGGATTTCCTTGAACATGTTTAAGCCTCAAACGTTGTTAACACCGAACAAGTGTTCGGAAAAGGATTTAGATAAGCAAAAGGCAGAGAATCTTGTTGTAACAAACCCCCCTTAGGAAAATGCCTTCAAGAATCGTGTATCCTCCAAATACACCAATGCATTTAGTTCCTAGAACTATTGCCACTAAAAGCAAGACCTTAATAGTCAATATGTTATCTTTCAATTATTTGTTGATTTTGAGAAAACTTGTAAGAAAAGGATCACACCCATCGGGATAATCAAGGGAAAGGGTTTTGAGCAAACTAAAGAATGCTATTTAACCGAGATCATGCCTTTCTTTAAACAATTAAAAGGTCAATTTGAGAGTCTTAAAAGGGATGGACTTAGATATTAAAGAAATGGAAAAGGAATTTGATGCGATGATTGTTGAGGTTAGTGACTATGAGCGAGAATTAAAATATAATGAGATTGAGAGGAAGAACTTGCATACCTTGAATGAGAATCTTATTTCGAATGTATTGCTCAAGATGTGTTTTACATCGCTACAAATTGTTCCATTAATGCTTCTCAATTTCATGAATTATCTGTTGCTCTGAAAGTCTCCCATGATCGTGTCATTGAGCTTGAAAAACTAACTCTAAACTGCATGATAAAGTTGAACAGGATGATCATGATAACCTGGTAAAACAGTTTTCTAAATTGGAAGTTGAGCATCTTGCTTTGCAATTAAAATATCAACATCTGAAAGAAAATGTTAAAACCTCAAATATCAAGACATCCTTGGATGTTCCTGAATTTGATGCAGTTTTTGAAATTAGCAAACGTGATGAACAGATTCGAGCTCATTGTAACACGATCAGAAAGTTGAAAGCCCAAATCTCTCAATTAAAGGGTGAAAAGAACAATGTGACTGGCACCCAAATGCCTCCTCCTTTAGATTCTCAGTATTCTCAAACTTTTCATCTTCAAAACTTAGTAAATGCTTTACAAAAGGAAAACGAGAGCTTTCTAGAAGAAAATGAAAAGGTTAAACGTCACTTTAAAGAGTTATATGATTCAATGAAAGTCACTCGTGACAAAAACAACGAAAAAATAACCTCTTTACGAAAAGAAATTGAGAATCGAGGAGTCGTGAAAAAGGAAACCGCCACTTGTTTTTAATGAGAATGTTGCATCAAAGTCATCCTCGATCGCAAATATATTGTGATCATAAATATATTCCTCCTCATCTTAGGAATAATGAACTTGTGTTTCATAACTATTGTGCTCACCTTAAGGATAGTCTAGAATGTCTCCGAGAGATTGTGGAAGAGGATTTCATAAATAAGCCTCTTGATAGAGAAATTAGGTTTGCTTGCATTCAGGCCAAACGATCTCAGGAACTGCTAGAATGTCTAATTGCAACATGTCCTAAATCCTTAGGTGCGAAAGGTAAAGCTGTGATGCCTTGTTCTATGCCTAGTGCCAAGCATACAAACCATTCCATGCCCAGCTTTAAGAAAGTGAACACTAATGTGCCGTCTAGTAGTTCAGATCCTTGCACATCTAGTTCAGGAATGCAAAAAGTAGATCAACCAACTAATGTTCCCATAATTCCCTCTACAGAGTAATCGGTGACATTAAAGCAAGCGGTCAAAGCCTCCGTGCAATACCAAGCAAGATAGGACCTCGCAAGCTAAGAATGTGCATTGGAAGAGAGTAGAAGACCAACCTAGGAACTTTAAGTTTGAGTTGAATAAAACGAATCGTGTTGATTCTAGTATTAGCCATAGGCGCATCGTAATTAATTCAATTCGATACTTTCGCAAACCATGTAATGATGTCTCGCTTGAATTCGTTGCTAATCATGAATGTGGTGTGAATGTTTTGTCTAATGTGTCAAATGCCCATTTAAAATTGTTAATGCTAAAAATCATGCTAAGAAGGCTAAAAGGCAAAGACGAAAGAAAGTTAGAAAAAAGTGGAAACCCACAGGAAGAACATTTAGTAAGATAGGTTATCAATGGATACCTTTTAGCCATAAAGATAATCGCCTATACCCTCAACTGCTAAGACAATGCCCACTAGAAAATGGATGCCCACCGGTAGAACTATTCCATTAAGAAGTGAACATACTTTGAATAGGTCAAATACGGACACCAAGATCGCATCTATTCCTAATGATTCCATTGCTTCTATTTCGATGTGGGTGTTCCAATCATCATTACTAACCAAATGGAACCCATTCTTGCATGGGGATCCCAATTATCCGCTTATCCATTCTTGTCGTGTTCAACCGCAGATCGCTCAAATCGCTCGTGGTACCGGACTCAGTCGTTCCAAGCATATGACCGAGACCGGTCACGGCTCATGAACTTCGTGAGTAAATTCATAGGAACCGTGAGATTCGAAACGATCATTTTGGTGCTATTATGGGTTATGGAGATTATGTGGTTGGTAAAAGTGTAATTTGTGGTATATTATGTGGAAGGTCTTGGTCATAACTTGTTCTCTGTTGGTCAATTTCGTGATTCCGATCTAGAAGTGGCTTTTAGAAAGCATACTTGTTTTGTTAGAGAACTTGATGGTGTGGAACTTCTCGGAGGAACTCGTGGTTCAAACCTATACACCATCTCTATCGAAGATATGATGAAATCTTCACCCATCCGCTTGTTGTCAAAGGCTTCCAAAACTAAGTCATGGCTATGGCACCGTCGTCTCAATCACCGAACTTTGGTACTATAAACAATCTTTCCGTAAAGGACTTAGTAAGAGGATTACCCAGATTAAAGTATGAAAAGATCATCTTTGTTCACTTGCCAATTGGGAAAAAGCACAAAATATGCCCACAAACCAAAACCCACAAACTCAGAATGGAAGTTCTTCATACACTTCATATGGATCTGTATGCCCAATGAGAGTGCAAACGATAAATGGGAAGAAATACATTCTAGTAGTTGTTGATGACTACTCTCGATTTACTTGGGTAAAGTTTTGAGGACAAAGGATGAAACTCCGGTTGTCATCATCAAACTAATCAAACAACTTGTGTTCGACTCAACAATACAATAGTAATTGTTCGAACCGACAATGGCACATAGTTCGTTAACAAAGACTTAATTCGCTTTTATGAAAGTGTTGGAATCACCATCAAAGAAGTGTTCCACGAACTCCTCAATGTAACGGTGTAGTTGAAAGACTAAATCGAACTCTTGTGGAAGCCGCAAGAACAATGCTAATTTATTCAAAGGTTCCAATGTTTCTATGGGTCAAGCCATTGCCACCGCTTGTTACACCCAAAATCGCTCCCTTATACACACCTCTCATGGAAAAACTCCATATGAACTTGTCCATAAACGAAAACCCGATCTTTCCTACCTTCGTGTGTTTGGTGCTTTGTGCTATCCAACAAATGATGGTCAAGATTTAGGTAAATTAAGAGCTAAAGCGGACATTGGAGTATTTGTAGGTTATGCACCCAATGTAAAAGGATACCGAATCTACAACAAGAGAACCCGAAATATCATGGAAACAATTCACGTTACGCTCGATGAGTCGACCGGTCAAATGGCTCCAGACAATCCAGCTCGACCCGCATTTCAACCTTTCTCAAGTAGTCCTATCGTTCTACTCTTGTGTCTAATCACCACCAAAGAACTCCATATGTACCTCCATCAAGATGATTTAAAGAAATTGTTTGATCCAATGTTTGATGAACACTATGAACCGAATGTCGATGAAATGTCAATTCCATCAAAAGAGGTCGCTCCTATCCCGTGAATGAAGTCAACCCTTCGCCTCAATATCATTAAGTCAAGAAGCGCCATCCGATCACTGTCTCATCAACAAATCATCAATCATCGAGTGTACACAATGGAAATGGTGTGTTACATTATGATGATGAAAACCCTTTGCTCCTCCGTAAGATGAACCCTTTGAAAACATATTTGCTCTCGAATCATCATCGTAACCATCGTCATCGGAGATATAGACTCGCTACTTCAGTTCCTCAACAACAACCACATGAACATCTTAGGAAATGGACACATGATCATCCATTGGACAACATCATTGGAAACCTCTCTCGTCCAAGATCCACACGAAACAACTTGCAACCGATGCCTTATGGTGCTTCTTCAATTCCGTACTCTCTAAGATCGAACCAAAAGACGTGAAAACCGCCATGAATGAAGATAAATGGTTCAATGCCATGCAAGAAGAAATTCATGAGTTTGATCGACTAGATGTATGGGAATTAGTACCGCCCAGATTGTGCAATGATCATTGCTCTAAAGTGGATCTTCAAAGTAAAACTTGATGAGCATGGTGATGTTTTAAAGAACAAGGCTCGATTGGTTGCAAAAGGATACCGTCAAGAGGAGGGTATTGACTTTGAAGAATCATTTGCTCCAGCTTGCTCGATCGAGGCAATCGTAATCTTCTTGGCTAATGCCGCAAGTAAGAACATGGTTGTATATCGATGGATGTAAAGACGGCTTTTCTTAACGGAGATCTTAAAGAAGTCGATACGCCGCCCAACCTGAAGGCTTTGTGAATCCGAGCATCCTACTCACGCTCTATCGTTTGAAGAAGGCTCTTTACGGTTTGAAGCAAGCTCCAAGGGCTTGGTATGATACGCTATCAAAGTTTCTTCTATCTACCGGATTCAAAGAAAGGAGCAGTTGATCCGACATTGTTCACCGTAAAGTCGCAAACATTTAATTCACGCTCAAATATATGTTGATGATATCATTTTGCCTCGATCGACCCCAATGAATGTGACCGTTTTCAAGTGAAATGGGTTCTAAATTTCAAATGTCAATGATGGGACAAATGTCATTTTTCTTGGGATTACAAATTTCACAAAGTCCGGAGGCATTTTTATAAATCAATCTAAATATGCAAATGAGATTTTAAAGAAGTTTGGATTTGATTCTAGTGAACCTGTTGACACTCCCATGATAGAACGTACTAAACTAGATGAGGACCACTCTGGGATCATGGTTGACCAAACAAAATATCGTAGTATGATTGGATCCCCGATGTACCTCACGCCTAGTAGACCGGACATCTTGTTCGCTATTTGCATGTGTGCTAGATACCGTGCTAAGCCTACCAAAAGCACCTTGAAGTCGGTTAAACGGGTCTTTCGGTATTCCAAGGAACCATCAATATGGGACTTTGGCACCAAGGACACCGGTATGTCACTAATGACCTATGCAGATGCCGATCATGCAGATGTCAAGATACACGTCAAGCACGCCCGAGGTGCTCGCTTTTAGGTGATAAGCTTGTGAGTCGGTCTTCAAAGAAGCAAATGAGTACTTCTATTTCTCTACAGAGGTTGAATACATAGCCATGTCATCTTGTTGTGCTCAAATCCTATGGATGAGATCCCAATTATCCGACTATGGCTTTGAATTCAACAAAATCCTCCATCTTGTGACAATAAAGTGCTATTGCTCTCTCATGCAACAACGCACAACACTCAAGAGCAAAGCACATCGACATTCGACATCATTTCATCGGGAGCAAGTTGAAAACGGTGTGGTGGAACTATACTTTGTGAGGACCGAATACCGTTAGCGACATCTTCACCAAAGCTCTTCCTAGAGAACGTTTTGAGTTTATCCTTCCACGACTTGGTCTTAAGAGCCTACAACCGAAACACTCAAACGCCTTCAAGAGGAAAACGAGGAGTAAAGGTCTTTCTTCATCTATCTCTTGTAAATAGTTATTCGAAAAACAAAATACAAAATTTCAAAACCTTCAAAAGCAAATAGAAAAATATAAAACTTTAAAAAAATCCATAAAAATTAAAAATCTTGAAAAAGTCCAAAATATTGTCTTTTGTCATGTTTTCCTCAATTCGATAATATCTACGGTCTTTGTGTTGTCATTCAAAGAATGACACGGACTTTAGATGTTGTTCGAATGTTAATAATAATAATAATAATAATAATAATAATAATAATAAAAAATTTTGGGAGAAAGTGAAAAAAAAATGGTTTATTGTCATTTCAGGCAATAACCCGCTTTTCAAAGAAAGAACAGAGCCATGCTTTATCTTGTTTTTCAAAACTCATGCTCTGATTCTATAAACAATTACTTACTATCTAATGAAACCCAATTGCTTTGAAAAATAACTCAGACTCTATTTTTGAAAATCATCTGTTCTCATCGTTTGTCAAAAAATATCTATCTCTCAATCAACAACTTATGTCATTGATTGAGGGGGAGAATGATTTCAATTAAATCAAAAGGTCATTTGTCATACAATTGTTTTTCAAAAGATAATCATGCATGTTTAATCAATGGAGGTTAAAGTCTCAAAATCCGATCCTTTTAAGTTAAAACGATTTCATAATCAAGTCACAATTCTCCTTAAAAGCTTTCAAAATCAATTTAAATCTACAGAGATCACAAATCTCAAATGATTTGATAATTGTGATCGGGGAGAATTTGTGATTTAAATTGGATTTAAACCGATAATTCGATAAATGGTTTCATAAGTATTTAGCAAGCTTCCTTCCCACATGTGCCAAACGATTTCAAATTTCCATGCACATGTTGAGGGGAGCATCTATCTTAAACCACTAAGATTTGAAACGTGATCAATTTATTTCAATGTGCGTCTTTTCCTAATATGTGCAAAACATCTTCAAATTTCCATGCACATATTGAGGGGAGCAACTATTTTGAAAACCACATTCTTCATATAACTACTCTTAGATGCAAGCCAATCCTCAAAGATGAAAATTATTTCCATTACAAAATGATGCGTGATGCACATGTTGAGGGGAGCTCGCTTCAAAAATTATCAAAACAATTCGGTACAAAATGCTTTGATAATATATCACAAGTATTTGGATTGATTTTCAAATGGTTTTCAATTGGTTCCAATGGCGATGAACAATACCAAATAGACCGACCAAATTTACTTTATGTATGGTGATATAAGGTTGAGAAGGTTAGGTATTTGTTCCCATGATCCGCCGAACCGGAGGGATCTACCCAGGACAATCCACTAGATAGTGTAGAAGTCTTTAGGTATGATGAAAAAGGAGAAAAGTGAGATATGGGAAGAGTGCGGACGAGACCGAGCTAGTATGGAATAAAACCCAACAAGGTTCTAGTTATGAAGTCTCGGTAAGCAATCAAGGGGTTGAAGAATGAAAAGAATTGAATGTGAAAAGGGTGAAAACAAATAGCCCTACAATTATTCAACCTTAGGGCGTAAACCGGGTTCAATTCATATACTCTACCGGTGGTTACCAAGGTAACATCGGTATTGAAGACAAGACGTCATGGACCCAAAGGACGCATCGCACTTCAACTTCCCAAACCACTCAAGTTCCTCTTAAAAGGACTTGTTTCATTCTCACGGGAACCGACATAATCTATCGACTTTCTCTTAGAGATAGTTGATATTGAAAAAGGAGACCTCTCCCTAGTCTCCAAGATAGGAACCAAATATGCACAATTGAGTCTAGAGCCACGAGATCATCAATAAATCTCAATAGGACACTTTCAATGAAGACTCTCTGCTTCACACAATGTGGAAGAGAGATTATATCTTATGAGTCCCACGATTATCCTTGTGGTATTGCCGTAACATCCGAGTGATATGCATACATTTTCACAATGAAGATGGAAAGCCTCGAGCCAACATCAAACAAGCTCCCGGTGGGTGGCATGTGAGATCTATCCAATAGATCAACCATGTGACAACCGAATGAAACAATGGGCGATTCAATATTTTGAATCAATCCGGTTCAGTTATGGATTGACGGATACCTTTGAAAACCGGTCGTTGTGCTTAAAAACTCTTTTCTTTAGCACATCGATCGTGTACAAATATTTCAAAATAAAAGGTGTTTATGATTGATAATTGATTTCAATTAAAACCTTCGTTGTATTGCAAAACAATTTCTATTGAGCGATACACGATTGTTTTTCAAATCTCTTCTTATCAATCGGTGAATCTCAATTATTTGGTTCACTCACTCCGTGTTGTCTTCTTTGAGACGTTCCGGTTTGAGAATAGCTAGAACAATTGCGAAACCTTGTCAAGGAAATTCTTGGAATTATACCGATCACAGCAAGATTTGTATCGATCAACGGGAACCGTGGGCCATGTACCTCAATTCAACGAAGTGATCAAAGACACTTTCATGCACTTTATTGCTAATCGTTGTATGCGTGTACGCCCGACGTTTGCAAATGATCGAATGAAGCGGTCAATCCATAGCCGCATGCTCACACATCACATTCATTTCAAAAGAAATCATGATTAGTGCATCAATGACTCGATATTCTCACTCCATGCTTCGCTATCGCCGCCTATATCATGAATCAACGAAAGCTTCCGCTACTCGATGAGAAGAAATCATGATCCAAAATGTGAGCATGTCGGTCCAAAAGTCACAACATCACATAATACCAACACCACAATGGATGAGTCGAGATTTATGATTGCCGATGATCTCAAAGTCGGCTCAAAACTCAAGATCACGTGGATCGCTTAAAGACCTCCACTTGGATTAACCAAACATGCAATAATGAAGAATCAATGACTACAAGCTTCAGAGCAAAGTCCTACATCAAGAATGCAAGAACAATTTATAATGTAATATCTGTTTGTATTCAATGTAATTTTTAACGTGTGTTTGAGGTGACCTCCCTTAGGGGGAGATTGTTAGGATTTAGTAAATCCAGTTATTAAAGAGTCGGTCACCTCAAGTATATGTAATCATTAGAAAGCTCGTAGTCATAGATTATTACAAGTTAAGTAGTATTTAGTTAAGTAACACCGTGGAGGACGGACGGGTCTTTACCCACTGTATGCCTGATCCACACCGTAGGTGGCGATTTATCTAAGGTAGAGAGTTGGAGTAAGATTTTTCTTTCTCTATAAATACTTTCTCTCTCTACCTCTTCTTAAAGTGTGTTTGTGAAATCTAATATGTTACAATTTTGGAACAGAGATTGCATGAGCTCATAATAAGTTTTTTTTCTTTCTCTCACTAAAGTTCCCAAACCTCTAACTTCACTCTCTCTAAAACGTGTCCATAATGTATACGCCTAGATCAACAACTTAATTATTTTATCATTCACAAAACATCAAAGGATTTATATTGATGTATTTTATAAACAATGGAACCAACTGGGACCTATTTTGTAAACTCGATATATTTAAATAATTTGAATGATAAACCTTTTAAAACGATTGAATTCATTGCGTATCACGAAATTGGGGTGTTACTGATTGGTATCGAGCCACGTTATAGAGAAACGGGTCTAATTGAGACTTAAACTATAACTATTTTTACAAACAAAAACATTTTATAGCCTTCCGTTCTCCGTGCCTTCCATCCTCCAGACGATTATGTGACTTTTAGGCATTTTAATCTATACAAACATACTAGTATATTGATATATACACTTGACATAATTTCAATCATAAACAAAGTACTCAACATATCTGTGTATGCCTATTCTAAGGCATTACGGCACAATCATATTTTCCCAATCTCCCAATCATGCATCTACTCATACATTTTAGGATTACGAAACTTCCTCCAAGACATTGTGGCGACTTCAATGGTCTTTCTCGCTTCCCGACATTGTGAGATACAATGGTCTCATTCATTTTCAAGACACCGTGAGATACGGTGGTCTCTATTACATTCTCGAACAATGTAAATCCTACAGTGGTCTCTATTACATTCTCAAACACTGTAAATCCTACAGTGGTCTCATTTATTTCTCAAGACATTGTGGGTTACACAATGGTCTCTCCATCATTTCTCAAGACATTGTGGGTTACACAATGATCTCTCCATCATTTCTCAAGACATTGTGAGTTACACAATGGTTTAATTTACTTCACAAGACATTGTAAGTTATACAAAGTCTCTAAAAATTATCTTATAAACCTTATATGATATTGTTTTACATGAAACCCATCGCAGTCTATCAATTTCCCTAATGGAAATACAAGAAATGGGATTTCTAAAAGATAAACTGACTCATCATCTACAAAAGCTGAAGTTCAGCAAATTTCTCTACATTCATCAAAATTCTCTTCTGAAACGTTCATTGTTAAAGGTTCGTGATTCTAGCCAAGTATGGACTATTTTAGAATTACTTAAGATTTCCTTTCTACACGTATCTACCCATACTATCTTCTATGCAATGGAATGTGAAAACATAGGTTACAAGTCTTTTATGGCCAGGACTTGCAACTGGATGGTTTGATATCGCCTTTGCTTAGTGGACAATTTCTCAAAAGCTATGGACATATCACAAGTATACCTAATTTAGGTATTTGAAAAATTTATCGAACCTCGGCTAAATATAGTCTAGTCACCTATATTTCACCTAGGGATAGTGGAACATAGTCTGACTAACTATGTTCGACTTAAATTTTTCAAACACCGAGAATAGTTATACAAGTGTTATATTCAGAGTTGATTTCTACTTAAACTCGATAAACCACCGAATTCATTAAAAGATCTAGAGACACGATATTGTCCTACCACTCAAAGAAAATCTTAACATCTTATTTATACTACCTAATTTCATTCTTGAAATTTTCCTACATGAGATAATCCGAACTACTATCTTGGGATAGTCATCAAATCTTCTCGTCATTTCTTAGAAGTACTAGCCTGAACAGGTTTCAAGGATATCATTCCGCCATATTCCTTTAAAATTCACTTTTGATTTAAAAAAAAACTTGACGTCTCTACCTAAGATTATTGGTAAACATACACTACACTCTTCTAATCATCAACATATCAGTTCATTATCTGAACCCCATTATAAGTCAGTATGTAAAACTTCACAGTATCACGTTTCTTTCAAACACTAGTAGACATAAACACTATACGATATAGCCTTCCTCTCAAAACCACCTAAGACATGATCAACTTTGGAAATGGTTTGGATAACCACTTGCCACTAGCAAGACTTTCCCTACAACGACAGTTTTCACATCATTACAAACCATTTCACATCAACAATATCTTACACCTTTGATTAACAACAGTTACCCTAACAACAACAAAACTATTCCATTTTGAGGCACTATATAGACGAATGTGTTAGTTAACCATTTGCTGGACTAAGGTGTTCAGAGATCACCCACGAAACAACTAAGGAAACCATACAAATACAAATTAGGCTCCATGCCGCACACTATCACCAAAAACTCCATGTTAGAAGTTAAGGTTTTATTGATAGCCTTGATACAATAAGATATGATTCGTTTTGAGAATCGGGAAAAAGCCAAACTTGAGGTATATAGGACTCTATAAGATTTTAACAAAACCCTTTAGATTATCAACTTAAGCCACATGGTATATAATACATTCTATGACCAGAAACATAAGAACGCAAAGATTAGAATTCGGCGCATACACCTACATTTTCCTAGACACTTCAACATCGGATAATACACTTCGAATTCGGACGGAATTCCATTAAGTGGTGAGGCTGTAACAATTCGCATTTTCGAGATTTCTATCCATTCTCAAATTTTTACTATTCATCTTGAGAAATTACTATTCACTTTCACTATTCATCCCGTAAAATTTTTATTTCACATTCTCGTAAGATAAATTATTTTAGTAATATCCTGAGAGTTTGACAATCGTTAGATCATTTTCGCAAAAGTTATTAAGAAAACATCGTTTTAAAGTTTCGTTTTAGTCGGAACACCATTTAAACATCACGCGCATAACGAAAATCAACTCTGACAATTTTCCTCGCATTAGATTAATTTTTAGATCACTCATAATCAATTAGAGAACTTTTAAAATTTCATTTAAAATGTTACCAAATAAACCTTGCGCTGTACGAGACTAAACTTACGTTTTAAACAATTCTACGTAGACCCAGACTTAACCATTCCTGCACTGTATTTTCTAAGATGTTTAGACACTTTTACATTTTTGGAAAAGTCAAACATATTTCCCTCCTCCATTGACCGTAAAGAAATTAACCTTGTACGTTCTACATTTTTGCTTAAATCGCGTAACTTTTAAACTTCGCGTATAAGCATTAAGTTATCCACGATGTGAAAACCACATTTTGACATCTCATATCACTTTTAGACTAATTTTAGTCTACTATAAATAAATTCACGATCATTTCCCTGAAATTTCGTTCTTTTCTGATAAACTGCGAATTACGCGTTTTTGACCCGTAATTCCAATTTTAAGCAGCGTTTTTGCAGCCAATGAGACTTATCACCCATTTTAAATTTTAGATGGAGTATAATGATGAGTTTAATCATTCCTATAAGTTTCATATTTTTACGATACCCGGTTTTACGTTTTATGGCTTAACAACTTACGGTTGGCATTTAACGGAACCAAATCATGCTCTAAACTCAAGATAATACCAAAACTATCCACCTAAGTCATCTTATCTCTATATGGCCGACTTAGGGGGGGTGGAGTCATCATTTTGGTGGCATCATCCTAACCATGGTTCATTTAGATCATTACATGTGTCCTAACTTAACCATGGTTAATACTTAACCCAATATATGGTTACCCAAACTTACCCTCCTATAAATAGCAAGTGAAATGCATCCTAAGAACCCTCATATTCTGTTCTGGGTCGTTCATATCACAAATCATACATATCTTCCATCATTTGATCTATAAACTCCAAGTTTATGCAAAGAAGTTTCAAGTAGTAAGTTACTACATCAAATCTCTAGCAAGTTTAAGTGATCTTCTTGAGCTTAGATCCACTCAAGTTACTTAGTACTTCATCACCAATTCTTCAAGATTGCAAGGGTGCCAAGGTGTAGAAAGCTAGCTCAATCCGAAGTCCTAAGTGTTCAATCAAAGTCTGATCCCTACTAGTTACTCCTTTCTTGATTGAAAGCCAAAAGTTGTAAGCAACTAATCACCACCATCATCTCATCTTTATTATTCATAATCTTAACAATTTCATGCTATATATATAGTTACTATGTTGATTAATGATGTACATATACTCAATCACATGTTTTAATTCATATATTGTCGTAAAAGTAACAAACTAGTAAACTAGTCATATTCTACACGTTTGAAACCATTAAAACCTGCCACATATGGAATTTTTAACTTACATACTATGGTAGACAAGATAAAAAGGTAAACATAAAAATTTTAATCACCTGAAACGGAAAAACGAGTCAAAAGTTATGGCCAAAAGAAGTTAGCGAAACCAAAACGCCGAAACTGCTTAACATAAGTTGTTAAGCAGCTGGTCGTTTTAAAAGTGGTACTTCTGGTCCGAATCATCAAAACGTTAAAACACGAAAGTTGTCCGGAACGACGTTTTCCTTCCATTTTTAAGAAGCTCGGTCCTTGAAAACACTTAAACAGACCCTTATCTTTCAAAAACTAAAACTGCTCTATATATAGTTTCACAACTATACTTTTGTCACAACTAAAAGGCAAACCAAGAGGCCTAATAGCCTTAAGCCGAGACCACAGCCACGGCTAAGGCCAAGGCTGAGTCTCAAGACCATGGTAGTCTAGAACAAATCCACGGCAAGGCCATGGCTAAAGCCTCAAGGCTTCTTAAGCCGAGACCGTAAACCAGAGGCCTTAGCCTTGACAAACCTAAATGTATACAATACAATTTGGATCTACTTCCTTGATAAACTATGAAACTATACTTGTAATAACCAACTTTACAATTTAGAAACTTGTAAACTTTTCTTTAAACACTTGTGATATAAATTATGACGATATTTGTAATAACCATTATGATTCCTAATCATAACCAAACAACCTTGTAACTTGTGTTTACAAACCATATGACACTTATGATATATAAACAAAACATATGTTTTATCTACTAAGTGCTACAAAACTAGGGAGCTTCATGTGAGGGTTTCATTTGAGTAAACGTAACATCGACGAGTTCTTCTATTAATAGGTATTACATCATGGGAATCATTGTTTACGATTTAAAGTGTCCTAGCTCCTCAAACCATCATAACGCATTGTGTGTGGGAGTAGTTGTACCCTTGGAAAGAACTCGACATCTAGCTTAGTGTGCATGACCCTCGCACTCCATCCCAAATGGATCAAAGTGATGGCCCGCAAAAAGCGGTCAAGCAAGGAAGAGATCGCTTGAGTTATTCGCTTCTTAGGTATGTTTGAAAGTTGGATTGGAACTGATGAATGGATAAAAGATAGTGGATGCTCACGACACATGACGGGCAACAAAGTCTCTTCTCATCATACCAAGAGTATGGCGGAGGTAATGTCACTTCGGTAGCAATCTCAAAAGCAAAATCATTGGCAAAGTACGATTGCTCATAACTCTCTAACCATTGAAAATGTTGCTCATGTGGATAGGTTAGGATTTAATCTACTTAGTATTAGTCAACTATGTGATAAAAAGTATAAAGTACTATTTGATGAAAATGGTAGTAAAATACTAAAAGATGGTATCACCATAGCTAAAGGAGTTAGGAAAAATAACATATCGTCATGAAAATAGATAAAACATATAATGACAAACTTTGCCTAACAACATTAGAGCGATAGCTCATCTCTTTGGCATAGGCGCTTAGGTCATGCTAATATGAGACTTATACAAAACCTATCTTCAAAAGAGTTAGTTAGGAATTTGCCAAAACTAAAATATGACCAACACTTTTGCGACGCTTGCAAAATTGGTAAACAAACACATAGTAGTCACAAATCTAAAATATGATATCTACATCTAAGTGTCTAGAATTATTACATATGGATTTGTTTGGACCATCCGCTATAAGAAGCTATGGAGGCAACTTATACACTTTGGTCATAGTAGATGATTACTCAAGGTTTACTTGGACGTTATTTTTGAAAACCAAAATGAAGCTTTTGATAAATTTGAAATACTTAGCAAGAAAATTCAAAATCTTCTAGGTGTCAAAATTGTGTCGATCCGAACGGATCATGGTCGTAATTTGACAACGAAACTCAATTTGGAAACTTTTGTGATGCAAATGGTATAACACATAACTTTTCCGCTCCACGAACACCTCAATCAAATGGAGTAGTAGAGCGTAAAAATAGAACAATTCAAGAAATGAGTAGAACAATGCTTAATGAACAAAACATTCCTCAAAAGTTTTGGTGTAATGCCGATTGATACTTCTACATATATTTTAAATAGAGTCCTAATCGTCCTTTCCTAAACAAAACACCATATGAACTTTATAAAGGTAAAAGCCAACATTAGGATATTTTAAAGTCTTTGGTTGCAAATGTTTTATTCTTAACACTAAGGATTATCTCACCAAGTTTGACCCAAAGTCTTATGAAGGTGTTTTCTTGGTTACTCTCAAACTAGTAAAGCTTACATTGTCCTAAATAAAGAAACAATGATAGTCGAGGAATCGTTGAACATAACATTTGACGAAAGTCCACCTCCTCTAAGACATCACCTTTGGTAGATGATGACTTAGTTGAAAGTCAAATAATTGAAAGTCAAATTAATAATAACAAGGAAGATGAACCATTAAATAAGGAAATTGTCAACATAAAAGAATCTAAAAGTCATCCATTAGAAAAGGTCATAGGAAAACTTAATCAAAGAACCTTAAGATCACAAGCTCAAAATCAAAGTAATCATTTTTGTTTACGATATATATAAACTAAAACCATAACTACATTCCCAAACACCACAAAACCAAAGGACTCACCAAGGAACAAGTAGAAATATTTAGGGGTCTAGAATCAAGGTATTTCCACGAGGGTAGAACCATTCACTCATCCTTCCTTGAGCATACCAATCTTCGTGAAGAACTGGCCGCCATTCAATTCGATTGTCTTCTTGACATTGATGAACCAATTTGTCCTAGGTTCGTATTAGAATTCTATGCTAGTGTGACCGGTTTTAGTGATGAAGATGATGAGTTTTGTCTTAGCTTTAGAATCAACCAAAATGATTACACCATCACTTTAAGTGACTTTGCTAGAGTACTAGGAATTCCCAACCGTGGAACTTGTGTCTACGGATAAGTGGTCACTCACGCCCTTGATGCAATCAATGACCGCCTCTCCCCTACGTAACCCGTTTAGCCGATAAGGATGTCATCCGTGAACACCTTTTAACCCAAAACGGATACAACCCGAGTCACCCGAAAGGAAAAGAGGTAGACCGAGATCCATATGGAATGGAGCTCAATGAACTTAAGCACGAATTTAAGAAATGGGAGGAGTTACTTAGAGCAAATGTCATTAGCACCATAGGGAATAGGGATCACATAAACGCTTGTCTTTGCCACATGCTTTACAACTTGTTCACCGACAACCATTCAACTTAGCCTACTACATAGCTAGGAGAATGATTGATATTCCAACTCAAGGATCCGTTGCTCTTCCATACGGGATGCTTCTCACCCGTCTTTATAGAAATTTTGCTCCAATTCCACCAACCCCAAAAGGGATGCACCTTCAATATGATCTCATCCCTCACATCTTTGTGCCCTTGAGTGATGCTCGAGTTGCTAAGACTAAAGGCAAGAGAGCTAAACCTCCAACTCCTTCATCATCATCATCAAATAGCTCCGAGGATGGTCTTCCAAGCTCTCGTCTTCCACCTCAAGAGTATTACACATCTCTTCCGAAATTGAGAATGAATCGCAGAATTCAAGCGGACTAAGGGAATGTTCAAGTGCCTTGGTAGGATGATGAACAAGATTTACAAAGTTGGACAAATAAGGGTACTTTAAGGAGTGTTTGGAACAATGCATTATCGTTAATGTTTGATACTATTTAGTTGTTTTATTATGTAGGATGATAATATAACTTGAAACAATGGTGTACGCTAACAATCTCATGCGGGGATAGCACAAGTATGCTATCAATTTTACCCATTTTCACTATATTGTGAAAATCAATAAGCCTTGCTCTTAATCTATGCTCCACTATGTTTACATATGTGTTATTTACTTTTCCTAACTAGAAATGTTTAGTTTAACAGTTTTGAGAAAATTTTGATTTCGGAAAATTCGGTTTTAGAAACTTTCGTCCAAATTTCAAGACTCCACGGATCGAGTGACACCCTTATTTTGGTACCGTCCTTTATGAATTTTGGTACCGCCATATCTCATGCAGAAGGACGAGACGGCACCCTTTTGGGTTCCGTGCATGTATGATTTTGGTGCCGTGGATCCTCCGTAATTTTTCAAATTCGACTCTTTCGTAATTCCAAATTATCTTCCATCACTCATAAATCAATCTTAACTAGTTTATCTTGTTATTAGAACTAGTATTACTCACTAAGGAATGTAAGAAAACCATTTCCACCAAAATTCAAAAATTTGAAAAATCCACCCAAGGAGCCCTTTTGCATAAAGGAAGGAACCAAAATTTTGGTACCTTCAAACCGTGGGTAATCTGAATATTAGGAAATTCCACCACTAGAACACATTTATTGCATATCTTTTCTTCTTCACTCCATCTTCTTTGAATGGATTGACTTGGGTGACATGACTAGCATTCAACCCACTTCCAAATCATGAGGAACCTCATCTCTTCAATGGTTCAACATCAAATCAAACACATCTCTCAACATTTTTACACCTCTATAAATTGAAAGGCTTTACCATGATCATCCTCACACCTTTCTTATTCTCATTACTATCTAGCAAATCAAAACCCAAGTTAAAAATGACTAAATCATCACCAAAACCTTGCAAGAAAACCGCTAGAATTAGCGTAAGGCCTTGTTGTCTTACTCATCTTAGCTCATCATCCGACTCCTCACCACTTACAATCTCATCTCCCATTAGAGATGATACACAACTTACCTTGGCTACACCTACTTCATCACACATTGTGATCACCACTCCACCACCATCAAAAGCACCTACTTCACCTCCACCGCACCCATCCAAACATCCAAAACACCATCACCACCTTCACCAAGGTCTCCCACTCACTCCCATGGAGTTATTCTCAACTCCACCAACATCACCAAATCCTTTCCTAGAGGACTTGGAAGACTTGCCTCCAGGCCAAGTCACCCACCACCATTGCCATCCTTTGGCACCATTGAGCGAATCGCTCATGAATCACCTCGGTCATCCATTGACCCAAACGCCCCATTAGGGCCAAGACCTCTCCTTTTCCACCCCATTCACAAAGACATTCATGGTCCTTTATACGGGGATCATCCACTTCCATCATCAATGTCCCCTCACATTGAGGACATTCCGGAGAGCATGTGGGATGACAATCCCACTAGAGAGGAGATTCAAGCCGAACTCCACAACCTTCACCAATTCAAAGGCATGGTGGATTCTCACTTAAGTGAGACAATGCAAATGCAAAGTGCTTTGCTTGCATCCATCATGACCACTCCAAACATCCCCAACACCACCAACACATCAACCATTCCACCACCACAACCTCCGCAAACTTTCTACCCTCCAAGGCACGGTTGCTCAACTTGTGAGCAAACGGGTCAAACCGTGGAACGGACCCGGATTATGGTCCATGACTTCCACGAGGAAATGAGGTTCATCCTCAACCACATTCTTGAGCGTCTCAACGCTCTTTCCCATCCACCATCTCTTTAGGATGGTTTTAGAATAGTCTTTTATTTGTTTTTGTTTTAGGATAATTTTTTTTCTCTTTCTCTTGTACTAGAAACACATCATTGTGTTCTCTTTTCATGACCTTTACTCATGAAAAATTTTAACAAATGAATGTTGTTTATTATGTTGTTGGTGTCATTACATAGTGTTTGGAAATGCTTGTGAATGATCATTATTACTAACATTTTTTGTAGCTTTATTTTCACAATCCATGTATCTTCCCATTAAAGCACCCAATTTAGGGGAGCTTTGAACAAGGGGAGATAATAAGCTCAGCTCATTACATTCCAAGATAGCTTCTTCTTTTGTTGAGACAAAAGGGAGAAAATATAGAACTTGAAATTATTTATATTTGACTTTTCCGAAAAAGTCAAGCCGCTTACAATTGACTTTCTAAAAGTCAAGCAGAACCTCATCGATAATACTTGACTTTTCTTAAAAGTCAAGCGCATACTGACTTTCCGAAAAGTCAACATCATGCATCAACTAGTGAATTCTTTGACTTTCATAAAAGTCAAATTTCATACACTTACATTATCATTTCCTTTTCAAGTTCTAAAACTAATATTTTATAACTCTTGTACAAACTTTGTTTCTTTTATAAAATAAAATTTATATTTTGTCCTCAACAAAAGGGGAGATTGTTAATACAAATATCGTCATTAAACGTTATTTATATTTTGATCTTTGCCTAAGTTTTGTTAACGACAAAAGTAAATTTAATTTATAAAAGCTTAAAGCTTGTCAAGTTTATTAGATATTAAAACAAGCTTTCTTAAACAAATATATTCATCATTCAAGCATTTACATTTATGATTAGTAACATCTTGATATGACTCTAATCATTATGTATGATAGTAGTTTGTAGAATGTGTTAGGTTCCTAAAACCAAACACTACTTAAGCATTGCATATTTCTATTAATAGTAATACAACATTTAACATCATGTATTACATCATGGGAATCATTGTAGATTCCATTAGATATTTTGTGAAGATTTATACTCTCCATATCTTGCACAATCTCTCTTAGATTGAGTTGACTTTAAGCAAGATTTGATATCTTGTTGTCAGATGGCGGTACCAAAATGGTACAGGCGGAACCCTTTAAGGGTCCGCCGTCCGTGAGCGCCTCGTCCATTTTGGCTATAAATAGCAATGCCAAGCCAAGTAGTTTCTCATCCCTTTCTAACATACTCTCATACATATCTTCTCTAACCTTTCTAACTCGGTTGCATATCATATTAGTGATCTCTTTGTAGCAAAGAAGATCAAGTCATATTCAAGCTTCAACGAGAAGTTGGAAGTCTTGTTTGTTTAGTGTTGTATGATCTAGTGTTGATTCATACTTCATTGTTGTATCAAACCATCATAATCTTGTGAGTGTGAGTGGTTAGTATTTTAGTCCTCAAAATACATTGTGTGGGAGTAGTTGTACCCTTGGAAAGAACTCGACATCTAGCTTAGTGTCGGAAATAGTGTAAGCGAAGTGTAAAGGTTTTCTCCGCGGTGAAAGGAGCTTGTTGACTAGTGAAGTTAAACTCGAGTGTGAGACTCGGGGAGTGGAGCAAAACAAAGTTTTAATCGTAAACTATTTTCACAACTAAACCATTTCTATAAGCGACATACACGGATACCATGTACTACATCATGATCAACATAGAGACGTATATAGGTTTGTTATTTCTTTCGCATCATTATTTCAAACCTAAGTCGCAACATCCTATTCTAGGTTGCTCGTAGAAGTTTTCACGGCATATCCATCATGCTCATTATACATTTGATATCATTTACTTTGAGGTGAGTTCATAGCCCCACTTTCTATTACTTAATTGTTTTACAAACCCTTGGGGGAGATACATGCTTTATTTTAAACCGAACACATTGCTTTCAAAATGTATACTTATCTGATTGTTTTATTAGTACTAAGTTACCGCATTTGCCAAACTTAAGTCCCTTAATCATGAATCATTAATCACTAGTGAGAGTGGGCGCGAATATTGTGAATAGATCTATTGGGATTGACGAATCCCGTTTGTGTTGACCGGGTAGGCAAACAAACGCACTATATTTGAGTAACATTGGTAAAAACGGCAAATTTTACCTGATAGGGCACGCACCGACATTTTATCCAATTAATTTTGGAACACGTTAACGCCTTGATTGCATGATGCTTAGTCTAATAATAACTGTTTTGGTTTTCAAACCATTGGTTTGAATTTATAACTCACGCTACAAACATTATGTGTTCAACTGATTTCCTAAACTCTATGAATTTCACTCAACTTTTGTGTTGACAGTTTTAAGCATGTATTTCAGGTCCATAAGGTCGGAAACTGGCACGGAAGAGCGAGGACTAGATCAAGAAGGCTATAATTATTTTATCATTAACAAAACATCAAAGGATTTATATTGATGTATTTTATAAACAATGGAACCAACTGGGACCTATTTTGTAAACTCTGATATATTTAAATAATTTGAATGATAAATCCTTTTAAAACGACTCCATTAGAGATCGTTTTCTATTGTTATGACTGTTGTGCCATGAAGTAACACCCAGTTTGAATTCCGCTGCGTATCACGAAATTAGGGGTGTTACAGATTTAGGATTGACGAATCCCGTTTGTGTTGACCGGGTAGGCAAACAAACGCACTATATTTGAGTAACATTGGTAAAAACGGCAATTTTACCTGATAGGGCACGCACCGACATTTTCTCCAATTAACTTTGGAACACGTTAACGCCTTGATTGCATGATGCTTAGTCTAATAATAACTGTTTTGGTTTTCAAACCATTGGTTTGAATTTATAACTCACGCTACAAACATTATGTGTTCAACTGATTTCCTAAACTCTATGAATTTCACTCAACTTTTGTGTTGACAGTTTTAAGCATGTATTTCATGTCCATAATGTCGGAAGCTGGCACGGAAGAGCAAGGACTAGATCAAGAAGGCTATAAATATTTTATCATTCACAAGACATCAAAAGACTTTATATTGATGCATTTTGTAAACAATGGAACCAACTGGGACCTATTTTGTAAACTCTGATATATTTAAATAATTTGAATGATAAATCCTTTTAAAACGACTCCATTAGAGTTCGTTTTCTATTGTTATGACTGTTGTGCCATGAAGTAACACCCAGTTTGAATTCCGCTGCGTATCACGAAATTGGGGGTGTTACAAAAAAGACTTCTAAAAGTTTATCATACCAAAATCACTTTGACAAATTATAAGTGCACACGTAGCAAGTAAATAGGGTGAGAAAGACACAAAAGAAGCAAGACGGGAGATTCATGCAAGCCATGTTTAAATTATAACATTTTGGAGCATGTATCATTTAGACCATCTTATGCATAGATTTAAGGAATGTAAACAAAAGACAATAGCTTTCAAACATGGATACATTAATAACAAAATGACATATAATGAGTTCACAAGTAACACGTTAATCATGCGAAACATCATACAAGGGACATAATTGCTTTAACTATAAATATCATGCAAATCATGTTTACGCTTAACATAAAGTAGCATAAAGCATCATAAGCACAATAAAACTTTCTAGGGTTTATACATTTGACAATTAATCAAGTAGATATCAAACACCAAGAAAATATCAAGACAATTGATCATTTTAAACAAGAACATGCAATCAACACATGTATATGTAATGCAAGTGGTTTAAATAAACTTAAATGAGGAAAAGTTATATCTTCTACTTGTTTGATTGGTATTCTTAAGGCGAGGCAAACTATCACTATTTTAACACTTACTTTAGGCAAGTATAGGAAAACTGATTTTTCAAGTTGGAGAATGAATATGAGACTATTACTAGCGGTGCTCAATTAAGGCTAAACACGACCATTTTTATGGGTGATTCCACATACCCAACTTCTCTCGGAAGCAATTCAACCGTTAGGTCAAATTGAGTTTCTAGTGCAATAGGTTCTCCAAGAGTCATTCTCATGTTAGAAAGATGGGAACTCCTACTTTTGCCTATTAAAGTGTATAAAGATGATAGTTTACCAATACTTGGCTTAATGTGACTTAACTAATATGCAATATAACTAAGGTGATGAAGACGTCATGTTATACACTTGAATTTTAACAATGGTGTGTTTGATAAACAATATGTTTTAATCTTGTGTTTAGAATCTAAGGTTGTTCAAATTACATAGCTAATTGTATGATCTAATGGATGACATCTTTTATGTTGAGTTGAATTGTGTACTTTAAATGTGATTTGATCATCTAAGACTAGGGAATGGAATATGTTAAACTAAGAATTTTCTCAAGAAAGCTCTTTGGAATTTTATTTAACAAGAATCTAAATAAGGTTACCAACTTCAATAGATCTTGTGTATGCTCTAGAGATGTGTAGTTTTAACCTTGGATGTGCACTCGGTTTGAGCAAGGTTAGGTTATGATGTACGCTTGAAAGGAAATAAATGCAAATAGTATCTTTCAACAAATGAGATTATCCCATGGGATAAAGTTATCATGCTTATGAAAACAAGTATGATAAGATGAATTGGATACTCTAGTTCATACAACTTGTAGATGTTTGTTTCAAAATCATTTAGCCAATGAGGTGTAATTTAATCTCTTGTAACACAACCATTTATGTTGCAATGAGAGAATGATGCATAGGATATACAATATCCTTTTAACAAGATGAAAACTTAACGCATGATTTCTTAGGCATAATGTTTTTCAAAACATCATGTTTTCCTAAATGGAGATATGAAGATAAAGTGTTTGAATTGGATAGTCCTATCCTAAATGTACTTGGTCTCAAGATTATATTCACTAGATGATGACAAGAGAAATTCACTCGAGTTTCTTATGTATACTCCTCAAGAGTCATTGTTGCTCGGGGTGTATGATGTTGGCTTTCAGATAGCATTTTAACATATGTTATTAAAATGTTGATTTAAGGTTTAACGAAATTTATGTAGAAGTTTAACGACAAAGTATTACTAATACTTTGATAATTTGTGAAGGTAGTACTACTTATACCTAGTGGAATTTGACAAAATTTACCAGGAGCATCATGCTCATTTGATAGTTGAGGTTCTACCCATAATGAATCAGCTAAGTCCTTATAGGTGGGAAAGTATGGTTGAGTTTGTTCAACATGCATGTGACTCAGTACGAGTGTTGAACACAAGAGCTATTTGAACAATGCACTCAACGAATTCAAATGATGGTAAGGATGGTGGATTGGTTGATCTAGGTGGTAGGTCTTCTAGTGTGTCTATATAAGGATGTGGTGATGTAGAGGTTTGTTGTGCTATGGGAGTACTTAGGTTGATTAATTGTCCATAGATGTTGAACACAACAAGTACGGATACTAATTCTTATGGTTCATTGGTTGGTACAACTAGTGGGTGAAGTGCTTGAATTTTTGGTCATGTTTGTGAGAATGTGATGAGATAATGGTGAAAGAACAAGTGAGCTTAAGTGGTAGATGTTAAAGGATGAAGACCTATTGACATTTGCTTTATTTATTGGGAGAGTGTTATGACAAGTGCCACCGAAGGTGTCAAAGTGGGATAAGTGCCATAGTAGGTGTTAAAGAGGGATAGTAGGTGTCAAAGAGAGATAAGTGCCATAGTGGGTTGTTTGTTTTGGATAAGTGTTCTAGTTGAGATAGGATAAGTGTTTGATTCATTTTAGGATTAATGTTTTAACATGTGTTGTTAAAATACTTGAGTGTTGATTTTTCGGATATGACTTTTAATGACTACAATCGTAAGTCGCATATACTTGAATATTTTGGATGAAATACTTAAGTTGTCAATCCTACCTTGTTGAGATTATAAAGCTTAGATTGTACTTAAGGATAACAAGACTTGATGAAACATCTTTAACATATGTGTGAGTTATGAATCGATGTAAATCCTTATCGTCTTGGAGGATGACGCATTATTTTCATGTTAACCAAGTGAGGCAAAACATGTAGATACAAAACAATACCTATAGTCATATGTTAGACTTGTGTATGATATCTTTGCAAATAATGAGTCCAGATTTGTTAGTCTCGGTGGCAAGTCATCTAAGTCATCCGCAAACGGGTGAGGAGATGTTGGTGGTGTTGCACAAAGTTTGATAAGTACAAGTTTTGAAGACTTTGGTTGTGAAGGTGTTTTTGGATGGTTGTGAAGTAGTCATAATGGTGGGTGATTCTGGTGGTGGAGTTGGAGTACTTAAGTTTAGAAAGTTCTCATCTTGAATGGGTGATGAGATGTTGAGAGGTGAAGAGTTCAAGTTAATGAAGCAACAAGATCGAATGCTAATCCTAGTGGTTTTCTTAAGTGGCTTGTTTGAGGTTGAGGATTTAGTTATTTTGACTTTGCTTTAAGAAATGCTAAGCTTAAGAAGAAGTAATAGTGAAGGTGTGAAAATGACCATCCTAAATGTGTAAGTTATGGAACTAAGGATTCATGGAGAAATGTGTTTGATTTGATGTTAATCCATACAAAGATGGTGGCTTCTAATGAGATGGAAGTGTTTAAGAGCATGACAAACATCCTAAGTCAATTCATTGAGGATGTGTTGAGTGAGATATGAAAGATATGCAGTAAATGAACTTCAATCAATGCAAAATCTTGGAAGTCAGACATCCACGGATTGCAAGAAACCAAATTTAGGGTTCTTTTAGGAAAGGGTTCCTTGGGTGGATTTTGTGAATTTTTGAGTTTTTGTGGGAAATGAATATCCTATTGGTCTAGGTAAGTTAAACTAGTCCTAATATAAATGAAAAGCAGTAACAACTATCCTAGAAACAAAATTTGGTAAATTAGAGTGCGGGATTTAGTAAAATTCAGCAACTTACCTGCAGTGGCCACGACACCAAAAATTTACACGGACGGAACCCAATTTATGGTTCCGTCTGGTCCGGCAATATTAATATGGCGGCACCAAAATTTATAACGGACGGAACCAATTTTTTGGGTCCGTCAAATCCGTGCTGTGCAGAAAAGTTCACAGAGGCATTTTTTAACCCTCGTGGACTTTTCCGAATCCTGAAATTTTTCTTAAAACATATGGATTTAATTATTTCTGGTTAGGAACAAGCAATAACACATATATAAACACATAGGAGCATGTATTTCAAGTAGGGCTAGCGATTTTCACTAAATAGTGAAAATGGTGAAAATTGATAACATCAAATGTTATCCCCACACGGCAAAGTTAGTTCACATGATTATTTAAAGTTTAGTTATCATCCTAGAAAGTGAACATACATAAAATACATCATACATCATTGTTTTTGTTCTTATACCAAACACTCCTTAAAACCTTCATTTTTCAAAGTACTTGACTAATTTATTTAGTACTCATTGCAAAGTGAGTTATGACATTTCATAAGTTATGCGAGATGTTAGTATAACATATGCAAAGGAAGTGATCTAAGTCTATAAGCGACGGTAAAACAATTTTCCAACTTAGTACATAAAATCTAGCAAATGTCCTATTGTGCATAAACTAGAAATCGACAAACAAGCGAATAAATGACATGGCAAGATTGACACTTATATTATACAAGCAAACAAGTGTAAACAACAATTTGGAAATAAGTAAGCAACATATATGCAAACAACATAAACAAGTGGTCATTTAACATAACATAAAAAGAAAAACACTTTTCGTCATTTACCGCTTAAATGTGATGATGTTACCAAGCTTGATTAGTTTTCTTTAAACATATTACCAAATTATTTAGTTTTAAAATAAATTATATCAATGTTCTAAGAATACCAACTTAAATTGCTTGACTCAAAAATTTGAGTTTTTATGTTAAAGCGAAACTTAATATCTTGGATATACTTGTAGTATTTGGTCTATTTCACTTATTTAAAATTAGACTCAGGTCATGAGAGTAGTTTTAAATGAAAGTAGACTTAATTCCCTTCAAAATGATAGGTGGCTCGACTCCTACGGACTTACGGCTAATTAGTTATGATTTTTTGAAGTTGGCAAAAAAAACTTCATACTGTGCAGACCAAGGAAACCAAAATTTACAAGGAAGGAACCATTTTTTTGGTTCCGCCCAATCCGTGGTCTTCACAGAAAGTTGAAAAATGTACTTACTCATAGCGAAAAAGTGTAAGACTTACTAGATTTGATAGAAAAATAATTATACATAGAAATTTGTTGGTAAATGTTTAGATAAGTCACATTAGTAAAAATAATAAACAAAATATGTGTATTATTAGCAAAACATTTATCATATTATATTTCACTTCAATGGTAATTTGAAACATGAATCGTGCTTCATTTAAAAAACCATTTGTTTTGAAAATAAGAGCTACGAGGCTCTGATACCAATTGTGAAAACGTAGAGGGGGGGGGGGTGTGAATACGTTACCGTTTAAAAACGTTAGATCTTTTGTATCAAATCACTTATGAAGCTTGTTATAATATGAAAGTACCAATTATTGTTTGTGACTAATATAAAGCATAGTAAACCAAGTTGTCACACAAGCATCAACGTCAAACCACATCACAAGTAATTATAAAAGTAAAGAGATAAAGAAAGGAAAGTGCAAACCGAACATGAGGATTTATAGTGGTTCGGTCACGGATCTCCTCTCCGCCCTACTCCACTCCCCGAGTACCCAACTCGAGAGTTACTTCACTAAATCAACAAGCTCCCTTCTCAACGGAGAAAACCTTACAATCGTCGCTTACACTTTTCCCGGTACAAAGCTAAATACCGGGTTCTAGTTCAAGGTAGAACCAACCTAACGTCGCCTATACAATATTTCCGAAACTAAGCTAGATGTCGAGTTCTTTCCGGGTACAACCACTCCCGTTATGTTTTATGGCCCAACATAACAAACCTTGTGTTTTATGGTACAAACACATAACCCATCTAATCTAGTTTGCTGAAAGTGTTGTGATGATGTAATAATGTTTATAATGATGATCCATGACATAAATGTCTAATGGGTATGAATGACTAATCTAAATGATCTTCTTAAATAAGAAGTCTTCAATCAATGAGGATATCAAGAGATCTTGAATCTTCATATGTTGATATGCTTTGGTGAATGAGGATGGCTAGATCTCCAAGCTTTCCTTGGTTGATCAAAATGTAAAGTATGCTTACAACAAAGATGAATGTTAGAAGCATTATGATCATGTGATGATGATGGTGATTAATGTATGTTACTACATGGTTATCTATAGATCTAATAGATGAAAGAAAGATAGAGAGAATGTGTGTCGGAAGGGATGATTAAAATGAGAAGACAATGGGCTCTATTTATAGCAAAAAATGTAATCTAAAAAATAATAATTTATTAGATTTGATATCTTAGAATATCTTTCAAGATCTTGCAAATCTAACCAAATATTCTAAAGATATGATGATGCATGAAGTGATGTAAAAATGCACTTTCATTTAGATTAAAATGTTCATGAAAATAAACTTTTAAAATGTATTATGTAACTAGTTGATAAAAAGTCTAGTTGCCTTTTATAAAATAAAATATCTAGTTAAGTACTTGTCAAAATAAAATGTATTTTGTCAAGTGTATGTAAACTTTAGTATTTGTATGAATATTATAGTTAGTTTACTTGTACAAATAAAAGTATATATTTGTTAGACATTTTACAAAAGATGTATTTGTATAAAATACTTGTGAATACAAAATGTAAAATGAGGTTCGAAATAGAATGGTTAACCTATTAAAATACTTAGTGACTTTAAACGTATTTTAAACATTCTAAATGATTTGTTAATGGGTTTGATCATAATGCCACATAACAAACATGTACGAACATGTGTTGTAACATACGAGGACTTGAGACATCGAGAGGTGTTGAATGTATGTTGAGACAAAATGTGATTACGAGTAACTTGTACATTTTACGTTATATATTACAAGTTACATATTTGTCATCAATCAAAACAAATGAGACTGTATAGATTAAATATCGTAATATTTGCACTAACAAACATGAGTTAGGACCCAAAATCTGGTCATGGGTTCAAATGTGACCATCTTTAGGCTATTTTTTATATGAGAATAGGAATTCAGTTTGGTTCTAAATTGGCTTGTTATTTTATCTTAACAATAGTCTCTCTAAATGTGCATTTAAAAATGCATAAAGTTTAAAATAAGGTTGGTATGTGTGTTTTCACATACCTTTATTATATCAAAAACAAACTCAAAAGACCAAAAGCTAACCATAAATGCCAAATATATGCTTGTTTTTGTGTTTGTGTATGTGCAGGTAACAGATATGAGAAATGACAAAAAAAGAAAGACAAACGGATAAAAACGAGCACGTGATTGGAAAGAGCGTGAAAAGCCAAAGTCTGGGATGAAATTCTACATTTTGGATTATGCTTAAACCTTAAAGGATAAATCCTAAAACCTTATTGCTAAAACCTTTTCACCACTAGTCCTAACCATTACACCATTAATCCTAAACATTTGCAAAGTTAGTCCTAAACTAACTTATGTTAAATCCTAAAACTAACTATCCTACAAGCCCAACCCAACCTTTTATTAATAAAACCTATACCCAGTCCAATACCCTAACCCATAACCCATTTATCCCAGTTAAAATAAAAGCGCGCCAAGAAAATTACTATTCCTCTTTCTTCCCCGTTTTTACCCTGTACCCTCTGATCTCAATTACCCCACTTTAAGTATAATTAACCCTTCTAGAAGGGCTGACACGTCTGACACCAGGTGTCCACGTTGGCAATCCCAAAAGATTTGATTGGACGAAGAGCGCTGGCACATGATCCATAGGTGAAGATTGATGCTTATGATTGAAGCAATCATGGAGGGTCAGGATGAGAAGAAAGAAGCACACCCCAGCTCCTAGAACCTTCACAATACCCCTATAAATAGGGCTCTCCTCACCTCACACAAAGGGTCTAATTCTTGCAACATATTTATCTTTTACAAAAGAATTTATTGCCTTGAGGAGAAAGGTGTAGCTTTATTTTTGAAAAATAACATTTCATCAAATAAGTTATTTTAAGTAATTTGTAATTTTTTATTTTATTTTATTCTATTTAATTTTTTAGCAAAGAAAGTAACTTGTAAATTTGAGAAAGAAAAGTTAGAACTTACCTAAGTATAATGGGGTGTCTTGTTTAAGTTTATCTATAGACTTATTTGATTTTGGCTTATACTTCATAAGTTTCAACTTTTCGAGTTATTTTAAGACTTATAGGCTTATACATACTTCTTATATTATAATAAGCTTATACAAGGTCATAAGTCTCAAAATAAGCGAAAAAAATCAAGTATCATGAAATATACACCAAAATCTAATAAGCTCGTAAGCCTACATGTAAGCTTAAACAGACACCCCCTAACTTTAGTGGAATAATATAACTATAGTAACATTTAGCAACAAAATAACGGGAGCCAAAAAATTAGTTACGAAAAAGATTAAGTTTATACATGTGTCATTTACATATATTACTTCAACTTGTAGTTTACAACTCTAGCTTTAATTTGTTGCAACAATCAACTAATTTTGCCAAACACATCAACCTTTGATTCACCAACACTAAGCACTACTTTACACTTATTAGATCATATGTTCAAATCATACTCAACGTAAACATTAATTTAGTTGAAACCTAAATACCAGAAAAAAATGACGTCGACGTTGAGTTCATTAAAAGTAAAAAATCCTTTCACCATAACATATATGTCATTATATCTTTTAGGGGTGAGAAAAAAAAACCGAAAAAACCGAAACCGAAAAAACCAATCCAAAATAACCGACCGAAATTAAAAACCGATGGTTTGATTTTTTACTTTTCATATAACCGAAGTTTCAGTTCGGTTTTGATATAGAAACCGAACCATGGAAACCGAACCGAACCGTTACATTAATTATAATATATTTTATTTATAAATATATTCTTAATTACTAAATTGTCTAAATTAGTAAATGGAGGGATCAAATTTAAAAATAGTTGGGAAAAACCAAACGTCAAAAACAATTAAACACAGATTATTCGGTTTCCTTGGGAACTAAATGGATTGGTAACCCTAAATCTATCTTCTCCATCTCCTCTACTGAAGTCTGAAACTCTGAAGTGAAAGTGCATTGGTAAGTTATAACTTATAATCTAATTTTATATTTTATTTATGCATCGAGTAACATTTGATTGGTATTTACTCATGTTGTTTCATGGTTAATTTAAAGATTATGACGAAGACATCAGGTGACCATCCACATAATCTTTAAATTTACGTATAGATTCTTCAAATTACTTATGTTCTTTGTTACAGCTTACTTACATCTTGCAGTAGCAATTTCATACTTAGTTTCCTGATGTAACTGAAACCCTATATTAGTATGATGTACTATCATACTTAGTTGCATGCTAAATAAATTTTATTTGCCTATGAACCCCATGATAGTATGATGTACCATGAGTTTATGACAGTTTCATCATACCAATCAATTTAATTAGTATAAATGATGCATGAAACTAGGCCTTGTTTGTTTTTTCAAAGAAGCTCTTCTTTGCCTCTTTTGTCTGCTGCGAGCGTGCGTATTTCTTGAAGACTGTTTTGTTTTTCGGACATAAGAGGCTAAAATCTCTTATTTCCTCTTCTACCATGCAGACATAATTTATCTCTTCTTTTCCACTTCTTACCTCTTCTCACAACCCTACATCTCTTTCTCAATATCTTACATCTCTTTACGTTTCGTCCGTCTTTTTACGTTTTCGTCCGTTTTTACGTTTCGCCCGTTTTACGTTTCGCCCGCTTTTTACGTTTCGCCTTTTTAACGTTTTCGTCCGTTTTTACGTTTTCTTCCGTTTCTTATATTTTCGTCCGTTTTACGTTTCGTCCGCTTTTTACGTTTTCGCCCGCTTTTACGTTTCCGCGTTTTTACTTTTTCGCCTTTTTAACGTTTTCGTCCGCTTTTACGTTTTCTTCCGTTTCTTATATTTTCGTCCGTTTTTTACGTTTCGTCCGTTTTTACGTTTCGCCTATTTTTACGTTTCGTCTTTTTTTACTTTTCGTCCGTTTTCTTATGTTTTTACGTTTCGTCCGTTTCTTACAATTCGCTGTTTTCTTAAGTTTTAGTCCGCTTTATTACGTTTATGTTCGTTTTCATGTTTTCGTCCGTTTTAATGTTTCGTATGTTTTTATGTTTTCGTCGCTTTACGTGTTCATCCTTTTTACGTTTTCGTCCGTTTTTACGTTTCGTCCGTTTTTATGTTTTCGTCGGTTTTTCGTCCATTTTCGTCCCATTACGTTTCGGTCATTTTTACGTTTTCGTCGGTTTCTTACCTAACAAAGCGTAAGATAATGTAAGAAAGCGAATAACAGATGAAAACATAAAAAAAGACGAAAACGTAAAAACGATCTAAAATGTAAAAAGGCGAAACGTAAAAAGACGAAAGCGTAAAAAAACGGTCGAAAACTTAAAAACAGATTTAAAACGTAAGAAGATTAAAGCGGACGAAACGTAAAAAATGAAGAAAGCGTAAGAAAAGGATGGAAACGTAAAAAGCGGTAAAGCGTAATAACATCTGGCGTAAAAACAAACGAAACGTAAAAAGATGTGGTAAAAAGCAGACGGCGTAAAACCGGACGAAAACGTAAAAATGGACTAAAATGTAAAAATGACAAAAACATTAAAAAGCAGACGAAAACATAGAAAATGGAGGAAAATGTAAAAAAGACGAAAATGTAAAAACTAGTGAAAAGAAAAGGAAAAAAAAAGTTACTTTAATAGCACAAAAATACTAGTGAAAAGAAAAAGAAAAAGATGAAAAGAAGAAAAATGAAAGAAGTCTTGATAGCACAAAAACAAACGGTCTTCTTGTTGCGGATGAAGAGCTTAAATGTACCTCTTCTTTTGCGGACATGGTTTTGCGAGATGAAGAGGTAAAAGCTGAAAAACAAACGACACCTAAGTTGTAATCTCTACTTGTTACTATCTATTAACCACAATTTCTTATTTTCATATTTGTCAAATTGGATTTATTTCAGTTGATGGAACCATCAGGTAGCGAGGCATCCGAAGCTCGAAGTATGGACAAAGGGAAGGCACCGGTCATTGATGTAGATAGTGAAAATGCGAATGGACACATTAATGAGAATATTGATGAAGGTGTTAATGAATGTGTTGATGAGAAAAAAATCAAGGTCGTTATAAATCATTTGTGTGGGATCATTTTCCGAAGGTCGAAGAGGGTGCTACCACAACTACATGTCCTTATTGTGGACGAGTCTTCGCAGCGAAGTCAAAGCAGAATGGTACTAGCACCTTAGGTCATCATTTAAAATCTGTATGTGTAAAAGGAAGCCATGTCTAGATGTTGACACAAAATGGAACTCCACGTTTCTTATGTTGGAAACTGCAGTCAAGTTTGAGAAAGTGTTTGATAGGTATTTTAACATATTACAATATGTTTTCTATAATACAATATGTTTTTTATGCTAATATGGTGATGTACGTTTTGTTTATGTTTAGTTTATGATATATAAAATACAATAAAACATAAAGACATCAAGAGTACACAGCGGAAGACTAAAGATCATAACAAATAAATTAATTAACTGAAAGTATGCGTAACGTACCTCTTGCGAATGTCAGATCCTTTGAGCCAAACAAAGAAGTGGTTTGAAGAGTTGTCCCTTACCGTTCTACAACTCAAACCAATATGGTGTAAGAATAGTGTCTTACTACCACGTTCTTGTACACGAATTAACCAACGAATCAGCGATTGCTAGATCTAACACAAGTCCTCGTTTAAGAAAAACGAAACCAAACTCCCTAACAATGGGGTGTTCGGCCGAAATATGGACAAGAGAGAGGAGAGGAGAGATCTAGGTTAATTCAATGCACAAGTTGTGACAACTCGTATTTTCAGGTCATATTTCAAAACATTATTCATGCTTCATCATTTATCGTTTATCGTAAACTGGGTTTACGAGCATCAAATTCGCGTAACCTTAAAGGTTTAGCTGCGAATTCATGTTCATATCATCACGGACATTTCATATAGACTAAGTTTAGTCTACATATCATTAGCATCATTTTCATCATGTTAGTTCATTCATGATTTTGCATTTCACATTAAACGCGTAATTTTCATATTAAATAAACGCTATTGCGTAAGTTATTATTTTGAACGTTTAATCCGATACTTCCAAAAACTATCCCGACATATTTTTATACTTACATTTAGTTTATAAAAATAATATTTTGAGTTTACCTAGTGTTTTAAATTTATTTTGTATATAAATTGTTAACTTATATTATTACGATGATTTTCTTAAAAACTACACGATAATTATTATATCACTCAAATTTTTCAAGAAACATATTTTTACAATTTTTATAACTACAATATATTTTACTTTGGCCTATAAAAAAATTACTTTTAGCTAAAACTACCTTAAATACACTAATGTATATACAATTTTACAAGTTATCCTTACTTATACATTTTACTTACACATTTATATATACATTTTGGTATATACATTCTCATGTTTTGGATCAAATTTTCATTCGAATATCAAGCCACACAATTCTTGGACCTCGTTTAACTACTTTTGATCATGTGTGATGTCGAGTCTCATATTCACCATACTCAAAACACAACCTTGTAAAATCTTGTAACATATATATATGTTTTTTTTTTTTTTTTTTTTTTTTTTTGTGGGGAACATATGGAGGCATAAATGTAAGAAACCAAAATAAAGTCTAGGGACACAAAAGTCTTGAGTAGAAAAATCTCATTTCTCCTCACTCAAAACCTTATGACCGGTTTTTCATCACACAAATCATTATTTCATATAAAATTTGTGAGACAACAAGTACTTCATCCCATGCCACTTTGTTGAAACTCATTCATGATACAATGCACATAATCTCACTTTTGCTTGATTCACAATCTAAGGCATTAAATGCAAAGAAAACTAAGCAAGCAAAGTCATCTCTTGACTTCTCCTTATAACCGATTCTAACTAGTCACCATTCACATACATATCATTTTCAAAACACTTCAAGGTGAACTAGTTTGGAAAACAAAAAGGGTTTTTGCAAAAAGGTTTCACAAGTTATTCACCCGAGTTTTGATTTTTGGAAAGCAAGAAATAAAGGGTTTTCTAAAGTAAAAGGGGTTTCAAGAAACCGGGATGTATGGTCGGAGAAATTTAGCGGGGTGAAGCCTTGAAACAAACAGGTTTGTCTAGTACTTGTTCATCCTCTCGGTCTCACACTCAAGAGCTTTGTAAGCTACTCAAACTTAGTTTTCATTTTTGGTTTTCATGCGCTTGATATCACACAGTCAAAACACATGCTTGTAATTTTTTTTTTATATGCAAACGTTATAAATAAAATCAACATCAAAACCTTGTTTCAACTTGATTTAACTAACGTGAGTTGTCTTGAGTTGCTATGCTTATGTGGATTTTGAATGTTGACTAGGAACTATCATACGTAAAGCTAAAGAGAAATTTCTTTTGATTACTCGAGTTTTTTTTTTATGAAACTTTGAAACCTTTTTCATGCACTGTGATCGTATAGAACGAAGAAGAAATGACTATATGAAACATATAAGTTTTGGCTTAATCTTGGAATAATTTTTAAACGGGTTATTGGCTTAACTACTGCTTATCTCATTTCTAGCATCATTATCGAACTCCCTTTGTATTCGATTTATATGTATGGGTACACGACTCATTTGGCTTAAAACTCATATCGGGTCCATAATAAACTCACGAAACCATATCAGGCCTTAGGGTACAACGTAAACTGGACATGCTTTGTTGAAGTGCTTATTCGGATGAGCACTTGGTGAATGACAAGCAACTAGTTCGACACCCGCCTCACTTAGCTCGCTAACATGTCTTGAAAACGCAAACTAAAATCGAGTCTTTATCGTGTCCAAAATGCCAAAAGCTTGTTTGAGCTTATTTGTAATAAGATGAGGACATAAGCTCACTTAGTTCATAATCATGGACTAGGTGCTACCTGGTAAAAAGCAAGAAGAAACCATAAACGTTACACATACTAAACATGCAAACACAAATTCAGTATTCACAGAGTAGCAATTAAACTAAAACAAAACAGTTTAATGCTCCTTAATAACAGTTGACGTGCATTACAAAACACAAGATAGACAGTAGCTCAGTTGGTTCGGACATGGGTTTGTGAGCTAGAGGTTCCTAGTTCGATCCCTGCCTATGGCAGATTTAACGTTTTTCTTATTTTTGCAACTTCTACGAATTTGCAGTCCCTCAACTTTGTACCACTTACCGTAATTCTTAAAGGCTTTTAATAAGTTTTATAACTTATATAAATGTTACAATATCAGCCCCTCATGTTCATACTACTTGACACTCTTTAATTCTTATATAAGTTTATAACTAATATCGGAATTTTTACCGTTTTAACTCTCGACTTTGAATCATTTATCATCTTTTATATAAGTTAGTAAACTTATACATATAAATATTTTTTTTTCCACTTTTGTCTTGATAAATATGTTTAACACATATTTCCATTCGACGACCACACCCGCGTAAACTTTAAATAATATAATTGTCCAAATATATTATTTACTAACGACTAAAATAAATATCTATTGTATATATATTTCCAACATTCAAAGATCAAACAAATTTAATAAATACAATACGTCTTGTATTTATTTACTCTTCGATAATACTTGAATCAATATTCAAGCCAATTCTTATACGAAAGTTTCGTATACAATTTTCCACATTATTCCAAGAGCCAAAACTTACAAATAATTTCACAACTGTATTTTTATGTACGACGATAATCAAATTAACTTATGAAACTCCACATAAACTGCAATAACTCAAATATTGAGAAACTTTTTCTTTTGAACTTCAAGCATTTCAAAAACATAAATACTTGTAACTTTCAAATAGTGTATTTGAAATGCGAGAATTAGACTAAACCCATACCATACTTATCTAGGTTGCGTGTCGGAGCCGTGCACATTTATTACCTGATATTAGTTGTGATGTCTTACATTTCTGCATACCAAGGTGAGTTCATAGCCCCACTTTTACTCTTTTAACTGTTTTACAAACACTTGGGGGAGATACATGCTACATTTTTAATCGAACACATATGCTTTGAACTGTATGCTATATCCGAATGTTTTATTGTCACTAAGTATTTGCCATGTTCGAAGTCCCTACATCATGAACCATTAGTCACTTGCGGTGGTAGCGAATATTGTGAATAGGCCTATTGGAATTAACACTCCCGCTCCTATTGACCCATTTAGGGAAATCGAGCGCACTATATTGAATCATTAAGGTAAATTGGCAAATTACCTATTAGGGCGGCGATGAAGCGATGATTACCAATTTTTATTGGTGCGATGTTTACGCTTTGGTGTCATGAACTTAGTGAAATAAATACGATTTTGTTTTTAACGATGAGTGTGAAACCATTTAACTCACACTACGATTATTGTGTTCAAACGAATTACTTAAACCTATGGATTTCACTCAACCTTTGTGTTGACCTTTTAGCATGTTTATTCTCGGTATCTAAGGCATTATCATCATGGCATGGTTAAGGAACCACCTTTTGAGTCATGGCGTCGACTTACATCATTGTACATTGTGGCACTTTCTTTTAAAACCATCGTTTGGACTTGTAATATATTTATATTTCCGCAAACTTTGTAAACTTTTGGGACCTATGTTGTAACTCGATTATTTTATTAAATCAAACGATGTATTTTCCAAACGACACTTTAGGTCGTTCAATATAACTGTGATTGTGATGCTATGACGATCAATCCCGTGAATTCCATTCACCGCAAAATGTAATTTGGGGTGTGTGATTGGCATCGAGCTTGATTATAGAGAACTAGGTTGCATCATTGACCCTAGACTATAACTACATCATCATAGCATCTCATCATTTCATCATAAGTGCATATTTACTTTACATGCGGTTTATACGTACATTTTTTCGAGTTATCTACTTTCATTTCACATCAGTTGTCACATGGATGCCTTTAAATACCCATTCCGTTGTTCTTTCTTCAAACTCCAATGTGGAGAATGCCTTATCATTCCCTATCACAATTTTAATATCAGCTGATTCATCACCGATAACGTCGAATGCCGAGATAAACCTTTAGGTAGGGCGAAGTCACTCTCACTCCTTTGTTTCACCACTAACATGTCGAGTTACACGTTATTCACACATTAAGTCACTAAACCATCATACATTTGTAGCACTTACAACACCTCATAACCCATTTCTTAGGAAACCGTCGATCATTTTGAAAAATAACCTCAAACGTATCATTTCTTATCACCTCTCTTTAGAGCGCATATTTTAACATGGGATTTTGCTCGTCTCACATTTCCTCTTGTTTTGAAGAAGATATGGCATCAAGAAAGCTACACCGAAATGACTCAAGCGGCTATTCAAAAGTTGGTAAGGATAGCATAGGCGATGCTCTAAGGATTGAAAGGAAGCGGTGGGCTGCTGCTGCTTCTTTGAGGGCATGTTCTTCTTGAAGCCGCTAGGCTTCTTCTTCTTGCAGGAAATGCAGGAGGTCCGGAGTTAAAAACTGTTCGTATAAGGATTTCAAAGTGGAGATCCCACTAAGTTTAGAGGTACCGAAGGAGCCACCGCCATGGTTAGATGGTTCGAGAAATTGGAGTCCGTGTTTTGCTATGTAATTGCCCGGATGATAGCAAGGTCAAGTTTGCTACAAGTACACTACTTGATGGAGCGTTGTCGTGGTGGAACTCTTATGCTCAACCGATGGGAATGGAAAATGCTTTCAAACTCACTGGGAGCAATTCAAAGGTTTGGTAACAAAGAAGTTTTGTCGCGCACGGAGGTGAAGAAGTTGGAGACCGAATTCTATGAGTTGGTAACTATTGGGTATGACATTGATACTTACATTCGAAGGTTTCAAGAATAGGCCGTGTTATGCCCATCTATGGTTTCGAGATAATGAGAAGCTCTGGAGGCTTTCATTGAAGGACTTCCCGAGATTATCCAAGGTGATGTGACTTCTTTTGACCCGCAAACGATTGAGGAATCTATTCGAGTGTCTCAAAAACTCATGGCACAAGTAGTAAAGAGGGACAACATCACCAACACCAACCGTAACAACAATACCAACAACCGCACCAACTACAACAATAACCAAATCAACAACAACAAAAGGAAATGGGAAAACGACCAAGGAGGTTATAACAACAACAACCAAAACCGTCATACTAACCATCATCAACAACAAAATAGAAGGCAAGAAGCTGGAATGGTTTATGTCGCTGCAGCAATGGAGGGCCGAGGTTATGCTGGAACACACCCACTATGTAATCGATGTAATTTTCATCACTCGGGTCCTTGCCCTGCCAAGTGCCACAAGTGCCAAAAATCGGGACACCTAGCCAGGAATTGTAGAGGTAAAGCCGTGGTCACATGCTTCGAATGTGGGGAGCAAGGACACTATCAGAAATCAATGTCCTCAAAACAAAGGGCAACAAGTTGAAGGAGCTCATGGGAATGCATACATGTTAGGAGGAGGAGAAGCTCGTCAAGGTATCAACGACGCGGAAGACTGAAGAAGTTCGGAAACTAACAATCTTATTTTCCTTATGTACTATGTCGTACTAAGTTTATGTTTTCCATCGTATCCGAATCTTTATAACCTAGGATGTATTTCTGTTTGATAAACCACTCGTTGTAAAATATTCTCATCTATCGTACTTTATTTCCTTTCGATTCGATATCATTTACGAGAATTTTAATTCTTTTTACTTTAACTACCATTTTAACGACACGGTTTAAATCTTTGTAAACATTGAGAGTTATAACAACTAAACCGAACGTCACATCATCGTTCCTTAATTATACATAGCCTAGCTAACTATGTCTAATTCTGGAGGGATCATGTTATGTTGGGAGCAGTTATTTATAAATCTTAGTGCAAGCAAAATTTTCACATGTTCCAATTCAAAGTGTTACTTATGAGAGATTCATCCGGTATTTTCTCTACTATGATGTTTTATACACTCTCAATCATCGATAACCATAACGACACATCTCCATGTCTTCTCTCCTCGATATTCATTATAAACCCAAAAATTCGATAGACTAACACGAACTGAATTCAGGGACTGAATTCCTTTTTGGATGGGCGAATGTGACAACTCGTATTTTCAGGTCATATTTCAAAACATTATTCATGCTTCATCATTTATCGTTTATCGTAAACTGGGTTTACGAGCATCAAATTCGCGTAACCTTAAAGGTTTAGCTGCGAATTCATGTTCATATCATCACGGACATTTCATATAGACTAAGTTTAGTCTACATATCATTAGCATCATTTTCATCATGTTAGTTCATTCATGATTTTGCATTTCACATTAAAGCGTAATTTTCATATTAAATAAACGCTATTAAGTAAGTTATTATTTTGAACGTTTAATCCGATACTTCCAAAACTATCCCGACATATTTTTATACTTACATTTAGTTTATAAAATAATATTTTGAGTTTACCTAGTGTTTTAAATTTATTTTGTATATAAATTGTTAACTTATATTATTACGACGATTTTCTTAAAACTACGATAATTATTATATCACTCAAATTTTTCAAGAAACATATTTTTACAATTTTTATAACTACAATATATTTTACTTTGGCCTATAAAAAATTACTTTTAGCTAAAACTACCTTAAATACACTAATGTATATACAATTTTACAAGTTATCCTTACTTATACATTTTACTTACACATTTATATATACATTTTGGTATATACGTTCTCATGTTTTGGATCAAATTTTCATTCGAATATCAAGCCACACAATTCTTGGACCTCGTTTAACTACTTTTGATCATGTGTGATGTCGAGTCTCATATTCACCATACTCAAAACACAACCTTGTAAAATCTTGTAACATATATATATGTTTTTTTTTTTTTTTTTTTTTTTTTTTTTTTGGGGAACATATGGAGGCATAAATGTAAGAAACCAAAATAAAGTCTAGGGACACAAAAGTCTTGAGTAGAAAAATCTCATTTCTCCTCACTCAAAACCTTATGACCGGTTTTTCATCACACAAATCATTATTTCATATAAAATTTGTGAGACAACAAGTACTTCATCCCATGCCACTTTGTTGAAACTCATTCATGATACAATGCACATAATCTCACTTTTGCTTGATTCACAATCTAAGGCATTAAATGCAAAGAAAACTAAGCAAGCAAAGTCATCTCTTGACTTCTCCTTATAACCGATTCTAACTAGTCACCATTCATACATACATATCATTTTCAAAACACTTCAAGGTGAACTAGTTTGGAAAACAAAAAGGGTTTTTGCAAAAAGGTTTCACAAGTTATTCACCCGAGTTTTGATTTTTGGAAAGCAAGAAATAAAGGGTTTTCTAAAGTAAAAGGGGTTTCAAGAAACCGGGATGTATGGTCGGAGAAATTTAGCGGGGTGAAGCCTTGGAAACAAACGGGTTTGTCTAGTACTTGTTCATCCACTCTCGGTCTCACACTCAAGAGCTTTGTAAGCTACTCAAACTTAGTTTTCATTTTTGGTTTTCATGCGCTTGATATCACACAGTCAAAACACATGCTTGTAATTTTTTTTTTATATGCAAACGTTATAAATAAAATCAACATCAAAACCTTGTTTCAACTTGATTTAACTAACGTGAGTTGTCTTGAGTTGCTATGCTTATGTGGATTTTGAATGTTGACTAGGAACTATCATACGTAAAGCTAAAGAGAAATTTCTTTTGATTACTCGAGTTTTTTTTTTATGAAACTTTGAAACCTTTTTCATGCACTGTGATCGTATAGAACGAAGAAGAAATGACTATATGAAACATATAAGTTTTGGCTTAATCTTGGAATAATTTTTAAACGGGTTATTGGCTTAACTACTGCTTATCTCATTTCTAGCATCATTATCGAACTCCCTTTGTATTCGATTTATATGTATGGGTACACGACTCATTTGGCTTAAAACTCATATCGGGTCCATAATAAACTCACGAAACCATATCAGGCCTTAGGGTACAACGTAAACTGGACATGCTTTGTTGAAGTGCTTATTCGGATGAGCACTTGGTGAATGACAAGCAACTAGTTCGACACCGCCTCACTTAGCTCGCTAACATGTCTTGGCGCAAACTAAAATCGAGTCTTTATCGTGTCCAAAATGCCAAAAGCTTGTTTGAGCTTATTTGTAATAAGATGAGGACATAAGCTCACTTAGTTCATAATCATGGACTAGGTGCTACCTGGTAAAAAGCAAGAAGAAACCATAAACGTTACACATACTAAACATGCAAACACAAATTCAGTATTCACAGAGTAGCAATTAAACTAAAACAAAACAGTTTAATGCTCCTTAATAACAGTTGACGTGCATTACAAAACACAAGATAGACAGTAGCTCAGTTGGTTCGGACATGGGTTTGTGAGCTAGAGGTTCCTAGTTCGATCCTGCCTATGGCAGATTTAACGTTTTCTTATTTTTGCAACTTCTACGAATTTGCAGTCCCTCAACTTTGTACCACTTACCGTAATTCTTAAAGGCTTTTAATAAGTTTTATAACTTATATAAATGTTACAATATCAGCCCCTCATGTTCATACTACTTGACACTCTTTAATTCTTATATAAGTTTATAACTAATATCGAATTTTACCGTTTTAACTCTCGACTTTGAATCATTTATCATCTTTTATATAAGTTAGTAAACTTATACATATAAATATTTTTTTTCCACTTTTGTCTTGATAAATATGTTTAACACATATTTCCATTCGACGACCACACCCGCGTAAACTTTAAATAATATAATTGTCCAAATATATTATTTACTAACGACTAAAATAAATATCTATTGTATATATATTTCCAACATTCAAAGATCAAACAAATTTAATAAATACAATACGTCTTGTATTTATTTACTCTTCGATAATACTTGAATCAATATTCAAGCCAATTCTTATACGAAAGTTTCGTATACAATTTTCCACATTATTCCAAGAGCCAAAACTTACAAATAATTTCACAACTGTATTTTTATGTACGACGATAATCAAATTAACTTATGAAACTCCACATAAACTGCAATAACTCAAATATTGAGAAACTTTTGCTTTTGAACTTCAAGCATTTCAAAACATAAATACTTGTAACTTTCAAATAGTGTATTTGAAATGCGAGAATTAGACTAAACCCATACCATACTTATCTAGGTTGCGTGTCGAGCCGTGCACATTTATTACGATATTAGTTGTGATGTCTTACATTTACGCATACCAAGGTGAGTTCATAGCCCACTTTTACTCTTTTAAGCTGCTTTACAAACACTTGGGGAGATACATGCTACATTTTAATCGAACACATATGCTTTGAGCTGTATGCTATATCCGAATGTTTTATTGTCACTAAGTATTTGCCATGTTCAAGTCCCTACATCATGAACCATTAGTCACTTGCGGTGAGCGAATATTGTGAATAGGCCTATTGGAATTAACACTCCGCTCCTATTGACCCATTTAGGAAATCGAGCGCACTATATTGAATCATTAAGGTAAATTGGCAAATTACCTATTAGGCGGCGATGAAACGATGATTACCAATTTTTATTGGTGCGATGTTTACGCTTTGGTGTCATGAACTTAGTGAAATAAATACGATTTTGTTTTTAACGATGAGTGTGAAACCATTTAACTCACACTACGATTATTGTGTTCAAGCGAATTACTTAAACCTATGGATTTCACTCAACCTTTGTGTTGACCTTTTTAGCATGTTTATTCTCGGTATCTAAGGCATTATCATCATGGCATGGTTAAGGAACCACCTTTTGAGTCGCGGCGTCGACTTACATCATTGTACATTGTGACACTTTCTTTTAAAACCATCGTTTGGACTTGTAATATATTTATATTTTCGCAAACTTTGTAAACTTTTGGGACCTATGTTGTAACTCTGATTATTTTATTAAATCAAACGATGTATTTTCCAAACGACACTTTAGGTCGTTCAATATAACTGTGATTGTGATGCTATGACAGTCAATCCACAGGAATTCCATTCCGCTGCAAAACAGGTAATTTGGGGGTGTGACACAAGTGTATGAAACCCTAGAACCTAACCCTTTTTATATACTAGTAGGGAAACTTTGGGAACAAGTTATGAATTAGGGCTTGGGAAAGCCCCTAGGCCGGCCACTATGCAAAGCCCAAAGGGAAACCCATAACTTCTCCAAGTTTTCCATTTATAGTCCTTTCTCTTTTCATTTAACGGTCGTTAGTCATTTTTCCGTTAAATACTTAACGATCGTTAACCGGACTTAATGTGCAATAATTAATCGTAAACATAAACATTAATTATTAACTTTAATTCTCATTCGCTAATGTGTGCAATCCCGTGGTTACGAGTTTGAATCCGGACATTCACATGTTTGTAAATATATACATTTCCAACGACTCCACTTGGATATGTTTACAAAGCGTGAAATGACATTGGTTAGCGTCTAGCAACACGTCAATGCCCGGTACAACTCGTGTATGGTTTCTGGAGAAAACCAAGTTTTGATGATTCATCATCATATTCATCCTTTGTTTCTAATACCATGTTAATAAGAATATGGATCTCACTCATTTCTTAATTAACTATTACATTTCTCGCATTATGTGATTGATCAAGATTACCAATTCTTACGAACATATTCCGAAGACCTTGGGCATGGCCATGCAAACATCTTAACAACCCTACGAAGGGCCCAAGAAGATATACTTCAAAATAAATTTGAAGGAAACAAATCCCATTTGACTACAAGCGAATTCATAAATTTCGCAACACTTCGAAAATAACCCTTATAACTACCAGTTACGTATAGCGTTAGGTTGCTTCACAAAAATGCACTACATCCATGACATATCTCTGGTATCTCAAGTCAGAGGATAAATATTCATGATATACTTAATGACTAAGATCCATAAAGTATCATCATGTGGGTGGGATAAGTCCTATACTCATTCATTGAATATCATCTGAAATTAGTCATGCTACGCATCAATATATTTTCAAGTATATTCTAACTAATACTTAGATTTGTCTTAATTCAATACCATTCCCATGTTATTGATCGACAATAGACTATTTAGAATAACTTAAGTTATTCAAGGATTTAAACATGCAAATACAGGATAACATTATAATAAATGAATAATAAACATAACAAAATACTTTATTTCATTTGAATAATAATGTTTACAATATCCTTTATCCAAATACTAAATAGATCAATACATGATAATCCTTAGTTAATGAATTTTGCCACAAGTCATGCAACTCATACTTGTTGACAAGGTATAATTTCAACTAACTTTGATCTATAGGAATTTTGAGAATACTTATTTCAAAAAATTCAATAAGTGAATTTCACATATCTTGACATTGTCATATCATTCCATAAGGTGCGTGACAACCTGAACCACCTATATATGACAATCATCTTTCAAAACTTTTAAAGTTTAAAGTATTCTTTATTATTTAATGTATAATGCAACTATGCTCTTAGTTGAGCATAACTAGTCAACATGGTCATCATCAAGAATACCATGACTAGAATTGAGTGTCATCTCAATTATACTAGCATCATTGTGTACAACAATATGCTCTTTAAACATCCGTAAACTTTGAACAGTTATAGTGTAATGTTGGTGCCTACCAAAACTCAAGTTTGTTGGCAATGACAATTATGAAACAATTGCCATATTTTCATCCATAAAATCTTGGAGCATCTCCAGACTGTGGAATGTGATTCTAAATGCAAACATATTCTTTGAAAATATTTATTACACTAACAACTTTCAATGTTGTCAAATCATCTTGTAATCAAGCATGACACAACAATCTTACAACATGATGTACATGATGAATCTTCAAGTTAGACTTTAAGATCTCATTATATATCCATCATGTTCTATTAGACTCATTGATTTACCGCATATGTTTATAGTAATAAACATATATTCCAAGGTTGTATGTCTTATTTCCAAATCTTACAAACTAAGTTTCATTCCCAACTAAAACTTAATTTAGGTGGAATGTAGTTGCCCATAGAACATATAAGATTTAAGAAAATAAAAATAATACTCCCACTAGCTTTCAGGAATACTTATGAGCTATCTTATTTTAATTATTAAATCAAACATGGATTTAATATTAAACATAAGAATCATCTCATAGATGCATGCATATATCCATTCATGGATTCTTGCAGTTTGTACATATTCAAAGATTATTTGAATTTATAAAACTCCTTTGCATTACTTATCGTCCTCGCAAAAGTAATTTCAAAACAAAGAGTTTTGATATTCATTGTCAAACTTTCATATCAATGAAACTAAGTATGACAATTATAATCTTTATACTTCTATTTAATATATCTAGGAAAGAATATTCAATCATAGTTAATTGCTTAAGTATGATTAATATTATTATCACTAGACATACATTAAATACGTGTACAATATTGTCCATATGATTTCTACACAAAGATTTAAACCACTAGGGTTTTCATCTTTTGAAGAAAATCATCTTCATTTAGATAAACCAAGTATCTAAAATTGATTATCTTTATGGACAGCATCTCAACATTCATAGTATGACCACAATTCAACATTTGGTAAATACATCATTATGATTAACAGGCTTACCATGATCCTGTAACTCATATTCCTCAACATATTAAATATCTGAGATATCCTTGCAGATCTATGAATGACAATTCCATCATATTGAGGTCTATCATATACATGTTTAGCCTCATCATGATATTTGCTAGTGCATTTTAGAAGATTATGTATTTTGTAATTCAATCTTTCAAGATCTAAACAAAACTTCCACTTGCCTTTAACAATTTAAAGATTACCTTTAAATAGTTTATCAAGTAGAGCAACAATACTTGTTCTCTTTTGGGATATTACAAAAAACATTGACAGTTCCTAACATTAGTTTGTTACAACTCACTCTATAAGTAGTTTAACAAATTCAGAACTTCATTTATAAGACTTAATGTGATTCATCACATTCCATAAAAATGGTGGCTTATTAATCTTCTAGGTTGGAGTCTTATTGAGTATATTCAATCTATACTCAATCTACTAACCTTGATAACATTTTGGAAGAAACTATAGTTATCTTGAATCAAACATGCCAATAGATTTTGATTCTTCTAACTAAACATACCATAAAACTATGGTATTTCCTTAGAATTAATATTGTAAGATTAATCTAACAATATTTAAGATAACCATCTACTCTTTGGTTTATCATATTTACCAACAAAGTAAAACTTAATGGTACAATAGAATTACCAAGTCAATTGCATGTATTATAACACAAGTATTCTTGACCAAGTCAAAAGACATAATGATTATAATCCCACTATCGTTATAAGTCATTGATCAACTCATTGACTCCATGCATATGTCTTAAAACATAGCAAGTTAACCTCTTACTTTATATTATAAGTCTTGTATTAAAAGACTTCATGTTTGTGACTTTACAAAATCATAAACATTTATAAATAAAGTAATTATGAACACCACCTCAGGTTTCAATTAATATTTCAAGTTAATATTTACTACATATATTTAAGTCATTTAACGAATACTTAAATTCAAAGTAGTATTAGATTACTTCATTTAATTATGTCATCCCATGAAAAGTTCAACGTAAGAAACTACAAAATCATCCATGCTCGTTCTCACGACACGTGGATATTTTACCTTGGGCTATAATCTAGTTCACGTTTTCACGTAACATAAATTGTAACTACAAGTGTTTCTTAGACATAAATATTTAAAGTAGTATTTGTTATCATCTTGACACATGTTCCTAATGTGACAATCACACACATAAAATGTATAATTCCTATTGGAACGTTACTCTCTTACCTTGCGGTCAAGAGAATCTATTTAAATCATATTTATATGTGTTGTACCTTGCACACAATAAAGATTTCTCCCACTTGTGCATGGAACAACATCATGTAGCAGATAAACAACACGATACACGTTCGTTTATTTGATTAATATGATTTGTGTCATAGATATAACAAGTAGATGTAGGACTATATTGTTTAGTAAGGAAACGCACATGACAATCCTTAAAAACATAAGTGCTTACAATTGGAAAGTAATTATCTACATGATATGCAAGAGATAATTTTGATTACTACGCAGCAAATAAGGCTTGTAGCTCCCACTGAATTAGAAATCATTTCAACAACTTCTTATTCAGTAATGCAACACAAATGCTCCCACTAAATTTGACAACATTGTAAGTGTTGCATAACCAGTGAAAACAACTTGCTTGCTTTTTACTTTCCTACACCTTTGAAGAACCATACGTAATCATTACTAAGGTATTAAAAGGTGTATTATACTATGAATGATGGGTTATCCATCAATGTTATTAACTCGAAAAATTGGGTATGCAATTTCTTCCTTAACAGGCCTACCATGCCCATAATGGTATGTAGCACCTTTAAAGGTTAAAGCAAAACAACTAGATAAATAATGCTAGTTTGCCTTTTACCAATTTTCGCGGTAAACAATCTAACTTCTAATTTTAGTAACTCATATACATGTTTTCCAGTTAACCAACATTCATGTTTGTTACAAAAGGATTTATTTACCAAATGAGGGTAATGAAATCTTTATGGAAAATAAGATGTGCAATTCATTGCTATGAGTTACATTAGAATTTAGACAATTCAAACGTTCCTATTATACCTTTCTCATTCATGAAAAGGAATAGGATTGAGTCTCATGCTTCTCCCATGGAAAAGAGACTTCGTTTGTCTTTTCGGTAAATTATTCTCGATCAAACATTTGTTTGAAGGCAAAATGGATAAATTTACTGATCAAAGACTAAACCTCGTTTACGGTTAAATGTTGCATTTATACATTCAAAAGAATTACAAAATTCAATTTTAGTATTTTCGATAATTTTCCTTTTCAATAAACAATTAAATACCCAAGGTTCATATTCATATAACCAATTAACTATTATTGAAAACTAGGATCCAAATTGTCATAATTTCATTACGTTAGTTGATCTGCTAGTAATGAACCTTATACAAAATGGTAGAGCTTTTGCTCAATTGCCAATATCAATTGCAATTCCTAGATTTATGGGATTTACATATAGCCAATTTCAATCGCCATGTAAACATGTTTTATCCCATCTTATGCCTTGAAATGCCGTTCTCACCGCTTAACTCAATTAAGTTGTCCAACTTAAGAAAGCGCAAAATCATCCATGCCCGTTCTCACGTCACGTGGACATTTTACCCTTTGATTACGATCTAAGTCACGATCTCACGCAAATAAAAAGTAATCTTAGGTGTTTCCGTTTCGTTGGATGGCATACAACTTAAATTAAAGGGTAATGAGTTTGATGTTAAATCAAATATGTACAAAGATGTCATGCAAGCATCTTCGTAACATAGGTTTTATTAAAACATTTATATCTTGTTTTAATGTTTAAGTTTTTCATCATCAAACTTTAATTGAGGTATTGGTTTCACCAATCAAGGAATTTAGTGTTAATTACATTATACCGTACTTTTGCATAAGTGTAAACACTTAGTGTTTCGGATAATTACCACCGAAGTGGCGCATGGATTTAACACTAATTCGCCCCTTAAGATGAGCTTGCACATTTTAATGGCTTACTAAGTAGCTCCATTCGAACTTCAGAGAGAGAGGACTGTGCGCGCTAAAGCACAACCTTAGACATCCTTTCGTGTGATTGCGCACTTCTTTTAATAACCCTTTATAGTTCATTCTCATGGGTGAGTCGTTCATCATTTGTACCAAAGTCATCAATCAATTAAACGATTATGATTACTATTCTTAAAATACATGTTTCACCATTGTTTAGGTCGGTTTATTTTCTTGTAAAATACCCTTGTTACACATAACAAACAAGCAAGTATTTGTAAAAATAAACAAATAAACAATGAATGCATAACAAAAAATAAGTTATGCATATCAAATAGCCACATGCAAACGTTTTTGATAAATTCTATTAATAACCAATTCTAGATCTGTCAATATGCATATATTTAATTAAGACTTTCACCCGTTTTCACCTATGTACAAGGTGAGCCACATGCATCGATTCATCGATTGCGTAAGTCAAAATTAAATATATACCACATAGCACATAATTGATTAAATTAATAATGATTGAGGTCTTCCCCAATTTTTAGATCTATCATAAATTAGTGTATATCACTTAAACAAGTAGAACATACAATAAAAGCAGATCCATGATAAAACATGCAGATAATTATCATGGACATAAAATTACACTTAACAATTAATGCAATTAAACAGAGTTACGCATATACACATAAATTTGCATGCATCTTAGGGTTTCTAATCCAATTAAAACTTTAGTTTACAAAACCCTAAATAGGGCACCAAAATAAACGCCCCCCCTAAAATTAGGCTTTAGGTTTTGCAAACCCTAGATCTACGCATACAAATAATAACACAATCATGTTTATTTTATTTATGTGTTTCAGTAATTAATTACTTGTTAAACCTGGCTCTGATACCACTGTTTAGTTTATGATATATAAAATGCAATAAAACATAAAGACATCAAGAGTACACAGCGGAAGACTAAAGATCATAACAAATAAATTAATTAGCGAAAGTATGCGTAACGTACCTCTTGCGAATGTCGGATCCTTTGAGCAAAACAAAGAAGTGGTTTGAAGAGTTGTCCTCACCGTTCTACAACTCAAACCAATATGGTGTAAGAATAGTGTCTTACTACCACATTTTGTACACACGAATTAACCAACGAATCAGCGATTGCTAGATCTAACACAAGTCCTCGTTTAAGAAAAGCGAAACCAAACTCCCTAACAATGGGGTGTTCGGCGAAATATGGACAAGAGAGAGAGAGGAGATCTAGGTTAATTGATGCAAGTGTATGAAACCCAGAACCTAACCCTTTTATATACTAGTAGGAAACTTTGGGAACAAGTTATGAATTAGGGCTTGGGAAAGCCCCTATGGCCGGCCACTATGCAAAGCCCAAATGGAAACCCATAACTTCTCCAAGTTTTCCATTTCTAGTCCTTTCTCTTTTCATTTAACGGTCGTTAGTCATTTTTCCGTTAAATACTTAACGATCGTTAACCGGACTTAATGTGCAATAATTAATCGTAAACATAAACATTAATTATTAACTTTAATTCTCATTCGCTAATGTGTGCAATCCCGTGGTCACGAGTTCGAATCCGGACATTCACATGTTTGTAAATATATACATTTCCAACAGTTTAGGCTTGAACTTACCGAACGTGATTACTCGTCTTACTTCTACAATGAAACTGAAGATGGTGAGGAGAGCACTAGGATGATGCGTAAAACTAAAAAGAAGAGAAAGAACGTTGTGGGGGTTCCTAATGAGGATGATTGGTCAAATGCAAGGTATTTCTAATTTTCTATCATTTCCTGTTTGTATTCTCAATTCTGCATATCCACTGTATTCATTCAGTTAGGCAGTTAGCATACTCAGTTAGGCATTCAACAGACTTTGTTAATTTAGTTTCAGCAAACTTTGTTAAAAACTTTGTTAGCCATTTCAGCAGACAAGAAATTTAGTTTCAACAGACTTTGTTAAAAACTCAGTTAGGCATCCACTGTATTGCAGCAAACGTTGTTAAAAACTTATAAGATAGTTATAAATGTTTAGTACATGAAGAGAGTGTGACATCCTTTTCGATCGAATTGCAACAGTTAAAAACTCAGTTAGGCATCCACTGTATTGCAGCAAACTTTGTTTAGTACATATTATTTTCTAGTAATTAAGGTTTAAAATCACAATTTTCATTCGAGATTGAAACAGTTAGATTTGTAACTTTTAGATTTAAAATGCAACATATTATTTTATAGTAATTAAGGTTAAAAAATGCCATAGTGCCATACTGCCATGTGTAACTTTCAATGAGGTCTTTAAAAAATGCAACAGTTAGATTCGTAACTTTTAGATTGTATACTGAGCCGACTTTATTGAGCCAACTTTAGATTGTAACAGTTTAGATTGTAACATATGGCTATTGATTTGAATTCAACTTTTAATGTTCAATAGGTTTTTTTTGGAATATTTGAGGATTTTTTATGATGTGACAAAGAAGATTTCGGGGTGTAAGTATGTGACAAGCAATATGTTTGTGAAAGATCTTGTCACAATGCATGCCGCTATTTAAAAAATGTGTCGACATGCTGATGAAAATAAAAGGAAGATTGCCTTATCAATGAAAGATAAATATGACAAGTATTGGTACAATTTGGATAATATGAATGTTTTGTTGTATGTGGCCTTGGTATTAGATCCTCGAAATAAGTTGAAGTATCTTGAATTTTGTTTGGACCTAATTTATCCTAAAAGCCGAACATCCACAGAAACATCCAATCAAGGTGGCCAAGTTCCGAAACGATTGAAAACATTGTCCGTGAAAACTATTGAAATTTGTAAAGTTGTGGAGGATGCTCTTAAAGAGTTGTATGTGCACTACAAGATCAAACTCGACAAACAAGATGATCAAACTTTTACCGTGTCTTCTTCTTCTACTCTTTGTGAAGATGATAGTATCATGAAGATGAACCTTGATGATGGGTTTTCAAAGTATTTGGAGACCCAATATGGTGAAGGTGATGATTATAGTGAAGTAGATATTTATTTAAAGGATGGGGCAGAAAAAAGGGGGGATAATTCATTTGATGTTTTAGGATGGTGGAATCAAAATATGGTGAAGTTTTCAATATTATCACAAGTAGCTAAGCATGTGTTAGCAATGCCAATCTCAACCGTTGCATCGGATTAGGCATTTAGCACCTGTGGAAGGGTTATCGATAAATATAGAAGCTCTCTTACGCCTAAGACCGCGGAAGCTCTCATTTGTGCACAAGATTGGTTATGGTCTACACCGACGGATTTGCAAGATATGCCCGTTAATGGCTTACCACTTGAAGAGATGGTGGAAAATTTGGAGAAACTAGAACTTGGTAAGTAATGAAACTTGATTTAACTATGTTAATTTTCCACGCTATATGTTATGCTAATCCATTATTTATATTTGTTTGTAGATATGTTTTCTACCGGAAAAAAGCAACACAATGATACTTCTCAACATGAAATTTGAAGTCATGAAGTTGTTTCCGCTAGAGTTTGAAGTCAAGAAACTATTTTAGAGATTGTGGTTTTATGTTTAGACGGTTGTGTTGCAATTTAAGATATTGTCGGATTGTTATCTTTTAAGTTTTAAGTTGATGGTTTTATTAAGTTGTCGAATAATCATTTTTTGTTATAGTTTTAAGTTGTTGGTTTTGTTATATTTTGTTATCATTTTTCCTACTAATTGTTATCTTTTTTGGGCAAAATTGGCCAAGTTGGGCCCAAGCTCAATTTAGTGGATAACCGACCAAACCGAGAAACCGAACCACGAAACCGACCAAAAACCGAAAAACCAAAAACCAACGGTTTCGGTTATGGTTTTTAAAAAACAGAACATTCGGTTTTCGGTTTCGGTTTTGGTATAAAACCGAACCAAACCGAACCATGCACACCCCTAATATCTTTAACCATAACATATGTGTCATAATATCTATAAAAATTAAAGCACCACCCCCTAGACACCTTTACATAGCAAGGAAGGTGAAGGATTTTATTAAAAAGAACTGATCTTTCACAAAAGATTTACAAAACAAAATTCATACACATATCATGTGAATATGGTTGGTAAAAAACATAAAAGAGAAAATATCATACAACATAATTAGTCCAATTCATTTGTCATGTTATTGTGTGAACACTTTTTTTATAAAATTTTAGCGGATGTAACATGTTTTTATTAAATAAGTCAGGGATTCGATTTTAACTCAACTCATTCGTAGAAAGATGTCAAGTGCTACTTGAGATGGGTCCTTGAGAGATAGTCGCATAAGTTTATGAGCCGTAACAAATTTCATGAATATCAATCAATCAATCAACATATATGTATTTTCTCGGCAGTAATTAAAATAACCAATTTGTTACGATCGTTCACCAAAATTACAAAATAAATGATTCAGCAATCCATAAAAATGACTCAAAAATTTTATACATTTTTAGTAGTAACTTCTTGCACAAGTTAATTTGGTGTCACGCAATCTGTGTGCATCTTTGGCGCATCTATTTACACATCAAATAAAAAACCGACACGTGGCAGTACAGTTGGATCATCGATGTTGTACGTTACGCCATAAAACTTGTACCTATACATGTGATGTGACGCCTCCATTTACCTCTTTTCCATATTTTCATCCCCTCTGCGTGTTTGTGTTGTACAATTGCAGATTCTAAACTGGGGCTTCATTAATTCACAAAAAGAAAACTACCCTTTTCATTTAATGAACTAATTATCAAAACCCATTTCTTAAAATTTTATAAAACACACATCTTTAGTGGTTAAAAACTTGAATAAAGCTTGTATTTTTAGGTGAAAATGGATAAAGGGTATTTGGGGTTTGCTGCTGCTGAGCATCATGAAGATGAGTTCACAAAGATGATTCTGACATGGTCTCTTGATCATATTCTTAATCAAGATGTCTATAAGAATAAGGTCTTGTTTTTAGTAATATTTTATGTTGTTTTTATGTAAGCTCATTGCTGTTATATTTAAGTTATGTCTAGTGTGGGGGTGTTTGGGAATTGGGTTTCTTTAGTTTTCAAGAGATGTGGATTTTGGAAGCCAAACTGTATTGGCTTATTTTAGGCTGACATAAGCTGTTTATGCTTATTTTCGGATAAAATCCGGTTTTTACTCTCATATAAAAAACCGGATGAGTTTTTCACTATTCTGGTTACTCTCATATACGCGGCTGCCTGACCGTTTCTGGCCCTTTCCCTGGTCTGCCTAACCACTAGGCCACCTTGGTGGTTGGTGGCTTATGTTTATTTTTGGATAAAATCGGCTATAGATAGAGATATGCAACACTCAAACGGTTGTCTCTCTACTCGTTGAAATATAATTTAAGATAAACGTAAAATAAGAAAATCTAGACTCTGTCTTGAAGTGCTTAATTTTAAGGTGTTATCTGCTTCTCCTTAGAAGCACAAGCTGAAAAACAAAAAATAAGGAATCTATAACATTCTTTGTATGGAAAATCAAAGCTAATTTATTCATTTTTTATGGTTATGAAGTTTAATGTTATTTAAGTGTTTATCTAGTTAATAATGGTTATAAAGTTACAGGGTAAAGTAAACAAGTACAGTACTTTAAAATAAGGAGGTAAATGTATAGAGTTATAAACCAGTTTAAAATAAGCACACCCTTTTTACACTTTGAAAGTTCATAGTGTCACCATTTTAATGCACATATTAAAAACAAAACACCACATTTACTTATTTAATATAGTCGATTAATTTATTGGTCAATAAATACAATTAATCTGATTATTAAAACACCATTTACATAAAATACAAATTATCAAGATATTGTATAACCAAATTAAACTTATATACAAATAATAAAGACATTATACAAATATTCAATCTCGAGCAGGCGATGGGCCAAATGGGCTTGAGTCGAACGGCAAGACGGCTTAGTCGTCTTACTGTGCTTAAAAAGCGTTTATTCGCCATAAAATATTCATTCATTTTTTATGGTAATGGTATAGATGATTAAAGTGATTGTAGTCAAAGTTTGACCTATTTGACTTAAAAGTCAGCATTTCCAACCTGTTAATATGGACTGGAAGGTTTATTATTGTTTTTTTCTTTCCCTCCTTAATATGTTTTGAAAAGAGAACACATAAACATGTTAAAACAAAATGGTTTCACAGTTATAAGCTCCTTAATCTCGTTACCTAGTTTGATCATTGTTGTTGTTCAAGTTGAATAAACGGAACAGATTTTGATTTTCAGATAATAATGTCTTCATTACGTAAGTTTTTCTTATAAATTGATGCATCATCTACAGGTGGAGAAGATACCGCTTACTTTTGAGTCCCAAGAACACTATTTTGGCTCTTTTGTTTATCCTTTGCTTGAGGAAACACGTTCCGAGCTGGCTTCTTCCATGGAGATCATGAATAAAGCTCCGTTTGCTGATATTTTATCTTTCAACGAGTCTAAAAGTGGCGAAAACATGCTGTATGATGTTACCGTTGGTTGTTGGAAAAATCAATTTAGTGCACGTGGTAGAGATGATTACTATATGTTACTTGGTGATCTGCTTCTTTTAGTAGATGGGCTACCAGAATCTGTTTCTGATTTGAAGCGTGTGGGAAGAACATGGGCTCTTTCATTGGTCAAAAGTAATGAAGATGATATTACGTCGTTACAATTCAAAGTTAAGGCATCACAACCAATTGATTTCCAAGATGGGATGTTTGCAGTTTTTTTGATGAATATAGAAAGTCAGAGAAGAGTATGGAATTCACTGCACATGCGTAGAAATCTTCATATCATCAAAGAGATTCTTTACTCTGACTCTAAGGTGAGAAATTGGTTAAATAAAATTTTCATTTGTTTATTGATATTGTTGTTATTAATTATGTATTTGTTGTTTATAGGTTGAGATGAAGTGTGGCATTTGCTCTTTTGGTTTTGATAGTATGGTATCTCAGATACTTGATCCACATCTTTTGCTTAAATTGGACGAATCCCAGAGGACAGCAGTTATGGCGGCACTTTGTAAAACAGAATGTTGCCATATATCTTCTGTGGCACAAATATCGGGACCACCTGGAACCGGGAAATCAATGACAGTAAGTGTTTTGATTGTTATCCTCTTGCAAATGAAGCACAGGACTCTTACTTGCGGTCCAACGAATGTGTCTTTAGTACAGTTAGCTTCACGTGTGCTAAACTTAGTGAGAGAATCATTCAAAACTACAACTGCAAGTGGTGATTATTTCTGTTCCGTTGGAGATTTGCTCTTGTTTGGTAAAAGGGAGATACTGAAAGTCAGTATTGACATTGAAGAAATCTATCTCGAGCATCGGATTGAGAGGCTTGCAGAGTGCCTAGGGCCAGTGACTGGTTGGAAGGATTGCATAAGATCTATGATTGATTTATTGGAAAATTGTGTTTCTGAATATTATAATTTTTTAGAAAATGAATTTTTGAAAGACAAACAACTTAGAAATGATAATGAAGGTAAAAGATCAATGTTGGAAATCAAATCATTCATTGAGTTTGTGCAAGAGCAATTCAATTATTTTGCACCGCCACTCAAAAGGTGCATTGTTACATTTTGTACTCATGTCCCAAGAAGTTTCATGGGGGAATATAATTTCCAGAATATGATATCTCTTTTAGACAATTTGAGTTCTTTGGAATATATGTTGTTTCAAAAAAATCTGGTTTCGGAAGAACTTGAAGACCTCTTCAATAGTAAACCACTGCAAGATGATGTTGTTAAGTCATGTCTATCTTTGTTGAAAACTCTGCAAATATCTCTTGAAGGACTCACTCTTCCATGTTTCTCAAACAAATATGCTATAAAACTATTCTGTTTTGAAAGAGCTTGTGTTATATTTTGCACTACTTCAAGTTCCTACAAGTTGCATGCTGTGAATATTGAGCCTTTCAATATATTGGTAATAGACGAAGCTGCTCAATTGAAAGAGGCAGATTCCACCATCCCCCTTCAACTTCCGGGAATGAAGCATGCTATTCTTATTGGAGATGAGCGCCAATTACCTGCATTGGTTAAGAGCAACGTACGTCTATACTTATCTTTCTACCTTAACACTACTAGTTTAAATTTTATCTTGATGGACTCGGTGTTGTGGACAGGTTTGTATTAAATCTGGCTTTGGAAGAAGCTTATTTGAGCGATTGAGTTCTTTGGGTCATTCCACGCACCTTCTCAGTGTTCAATATAGAATGCATCCTTCCATCAGTTTCTTCCCAAATTTGAAATTTTATAAAAATAAAGTCCTGGATGGACAAAATGTGTTATCTAAAAGTTATGAAAAAAGGCATCTTTCAGGACCAATGTTCGGTTCCTATTCATTCATAAATGTGGTTGGTGGGAGAGAAGAATTAGATGATGATGGAAAAAGCCGAAGAAATATGGTTGAGGTGGCTATTGTGATTAAAATTGTTAAATTTCTCTACAGAGGTGTGCATAGTGGTTATGTCATTTCAGATTCTTTTTATCATTTTAGCTGAAAGTATTAAGTCTACTTATAATGAACCCAAAATTTAACATTTGCGTCTTTCACTTTATAGCATGGCAGGACTCAAAGAAGAAGCTTAGCATAGGTGTTATATCTCCATATGCTGCCCAGGTCATTTCAATTCAAGAAAAACTTGCTCTCAAGTATGAGAAACTAGATGGATTCTCAGTAAAGGTTAGATCAATTGACGGGTTTCAGGGTGGAGAAGAAGATATTATTATTTTCTCGACAGTAAGATCCAATAACCATGGGTCTATTGGCTTCATATCATGTCCTCAAAGGACTAATGTTGCCTTGACGAGAGGACGGTATGCAATCCTCTCACTGTCTTTACAATTGATCTTTATTAATACTTGTTTAAAACAGAAAGTGTGATATTGCCTTCCTTTTTTTCTGTAGGCATTGTCTTTGGATATTGGGAAATGAAAAAACCCTGACTAGCAGCGAGTCTATATGGAAAGAGTTGGTATTTGATGCAAGGAATCGACATTGTTTCTTTGACGCTGATGCTGATGAATGCTTGAAGACGATAATTGTAGCAGCAATGAAAGAGTTAGAACAACTTGATGACTTGGTAAATGGGAACAGTGTACTTTTTAAACATGCAAAATGGAAGGTATGGATTAATCTCTTACCAAATTACACTTTTTGATCAAAACTGGAACATTCTTACGTTATAAGTTACATTTTGGCTGTGTAGACAAACATATGAAAAGAAAGAATAAAAAGATAAAAATAACAGATTCCTCTTGCACCTGTCTCTCTCTTTATACGAATTTTATATGTTTACATTTTCATACTTAAATCATACACTTGATAACAGTGGCAAGTTTCAAAGATTTTTCCTTTCACACTTTCATGTTAGTTTGGTTTGTATAATTTGGATGCAACAATTTATACCCGTTTGCTTGTGGATGGGCCAATTTGGATTGTGTTTCATCTCAAATTTGTCTATTGGGTCAAAGAAAACCTAACCTGGTCCGACCCATTTTAACTCAGTATCAAAAAGCTGTCTTTTAATTTGGTTGCTTAAAAGACTTATTCTAAGCTTTGGCCATGTCAAGGATGTTGATATTGAGATTTGTTGTTGTAAGGTAAATATTTTTAATTTATTTTGGCTATTTGTGTCTTTGTGCTTGGATGCACGTTTCAAGAGTAATTATTAGGACTTTTACAACTATAACTAGATTCTAGTTGCTTGAACAAGAGATTGGTAGATTATTAGGACTACTATGATAAATGTTACATGCTGCAACTGTCATCCACAAATATTATTTCAGTGTTAACAAATATGTCATGGACTTGAAGACGGCCATAAAACGATGATGTCCTATAAGTTTGTTTTTTTCATTTTAGTTTGACTAGTACAGCATAATTTACTTCATAGTTTTTGTTTTCAAAATTATGACCCGACTATAACAACATTGCAGCTATAATTTTATTCTACATTACAGTCTCTTTGGGTATATCCTACTATGACAAAATTCCAACTTTATGCTATCAGGTTCTCTTTAGTGACGACTTCAGAAGATCTTTTGCAAAGCTGATGGGTTCTCGCTTGAAGAAGCAGGTTTTAAATCTTTACTGAAACTTTCTAGTGGCTGGCGGCCTAAGAATAGAAGTACAGACTTTTGTTGCAAAGTTCTTCACAAATCTTGAAACAGTTCAAGGTTGAAGGGCTCTATGTGGTTTGTACTAATGACATAATCAAGGAAGTAAAATACGTACAAGTTTTGAAGGTTTGGGATGTATTAGCCTTAGGCGAGATTCGAAACTCACAAAGCGACTTGAGAGCATATTTTCCGCATACACAGATGCTTATATTAGTAGGTGCACAGAAAAATGTTTAGAAGGGTATGATCAATTATTGTTTCGTGAATCTTAATTCTTCAAGTAGTTATTATATATGCTAATTCCATTTTATTTCTACTGTTTAGGACCTTAGAAGTTTCTAAGACTTGGCCGGCATCCCAAGAAATTATCAGATTTCGATATTTAAGTGAATGTGAAAATGAAATTAAAGGGAATGTGAATCCGGGAGATGCTCGAATCTTTGTTGAAAACTCAAAAGTGAGTGAAAGCTTGTTGCTAATGAAGTTCTACTCATTCTCACGTGGGGTAGTGAGCCATTTGCTTTCTGGTAAAGAAGCTGATCTACCCATGCAAGTCACGGATGAACAGATGGACATAATTCTATCTCCCAAAAGTTCATTTATCATTGGGCGATCAGGAACCGGAAAAACAACCATTTTGACAATGAAGTTGTTCCAATGCGAACAGAAATTTCGCATTGCTTCTGATGGGATTTATGAAGGGGGGAACAACCGATTTAGGGTGATAAAGTTCTTCACCAGCTTTTTGTGACCGTTAGCCCAAAATTATGTTATGCTGTGAAACAAAATGTTTCCCACTTAACAAGGTGCACAAAGTACTTCTCGTGTTCCATTTTTCCTTCTTTTATTGTATTGTTCTAACTTCAAGAGCTGATGTAATTGACAGTGTTTCAAGCGACGTGAATTCATCAGTAGAGATCAATCATAATGACATGAATGTGATTACATCAGAAGTCAATGATATTCCAGACACATTTACTAACATCCCTGTTAGGAGTTACCCTCTTGTTATAACATTTCAAAAGTTTCTGATGATGTTGGATGGTACATTGAGCAATTCGTTCTTTGAAAGATTTCTTGAGGCAAGAGAAGGATATCATGGTAACCGTATCAGTTCAAGGTCTGTTGCATTACAAACTTTCATAAGATTAAGGAGGTTACGTTTGAGAGGTTTTGCTCACTTTACTGGCCCCGCTTTAATTCATGTCTAACCAAAAGCTTGATCCCTCAAGGGTATTTACCGAAATTATATCTCATATAAAAGGAGGGCTTCAAGCAGGGGAATGCAGTGATGGAAAACTAGGTTATGAGGGTTACTGTTTATTGGCTGAAAGTCGTTCATCCACTTTAACTAGAGATAAAGAGAGATTGTGTACACCATCTATGAAACCTATGAGAAGGTGAAAACCGAAAGGGGAGAATTCGATTTGGGTGATTTAGTAAATGACATTCATCATCGGCTTGAAAATGGGATTTATGAAGGTGACAAGATGGATCTGGTTTATATTGATGAGGTCCAAGATCTTAGTATGAGGCAGATTTCTCTTTTTAAATATATTTGCCAAAATGTCGATGAAGGTTTTATTTTTGCGGGTGATACAGCACAGACAATAGCAAGAGGGATTGACTTTAGGTTTCAAGATATACGATCTTTGTTCTATAAGGAGTTCTTAAGTACTAGAACATCTGGAAAAAAAGATAAAGGTCTTGTATCCGAGATTTTTCAATTAAAACAGAATTTCAGAACGCATGCTGCTGTGCTTGATTTAGCTCAGAGTGTCATTGACATTATATATCACTACTTTATTCACTCAATTGACAAGTTAGAGCCTGAAATTAGTCTTATATCTGGTGAAGCTCCTGTTTTGCTTGAGTCTGGTAGTGATGAAAATGCAATAGTTACAATCTTTAGTGATACAGGAACTAGTGGGAAAATTGCTGGATTTGGTGCTGACCAGGTGATATTAGTACGCGATGATGGTGCCAAAACTGAAATCTGTGAATATGTTGGAAAAAATGCACTTGTTCTCACTATATTGGAATGTAAGGGTCTTGAGTTCCATGTAAGATTGTTTTCCTTTCTGTTTCAAATAGTTATCATTTCTAGTGATATTATATTGCTTCTGTTTCTAAATGTTGGATTTCCAATGATTGTTTAGGATGTATTGCTGTACAACTTTTTTGGGACATCCCCTTTGAAAGACCAGTGGAGAGTTATATATGGATACATGAAAAAGCATAACCTGCTTAATGAAAAACTTCCTCATTCATTCCCGACATTCAGCGAGGCAAGACATAGTGTTTTATGTTCTGAATTGAAACAATTGTATGTGGCAATAACTCGAACTAGGCAAAGGCTATGGATATGTGAGAACAAAGAGGAGCTTTCTAAACCAATGTTTAACTACTGGAAAATGAAGGGACTAGTTCAGGTTAGAGAACTGGATGATTCAGTGGCTCAGTCTATGCGGGTTGCTAGCACCCCTCAGGAGTGGTTGGACCGTGGTAAAAAGGTTAGTTTTTTTTTTATCTACTGCTTTATTTTTCTTATGATTTGTATTCTTATTACCTTATTTGACTAACCATCATATGCTTCTCAGTTTTTTTATGAGAACAATTTTGTGATGTCAACGCTGTGTTTTGAGAAAGCTGGCGACACTATGTGGGAAAAACTGGCCAAAGCTTCTAGTCTCAGAGCATCTGCTAATCAAATGAGGGGAACAAATCATGAAGCTTTTGTGAGTTATGCTAGAGAAGCAGGCGATATGTTTGAGTCTATTGGGAAGCTCGAGTATGCCGCATCATGTTATTGTGATTTAGGGGATTATGAAAAAGCGGGTAACTTCTTTTTAACACATAAATCCCCGTTTGCTAATTTACTGCTTGCACTTGTTGACACAGCATTTGGATTGAAAAGCCACAAGTTTGACACAGCATTTGCGCTGTACTTTACCTTAACCGTGTCAAGTGGGTCAAATATAAAGATGTATATAAAGTTTTATGGGAAGGTTTCCAAGAAATGTAACTAAAAAACAGCAGTTGGAAGTTTGGGACGTGGGGTTATCCAATACTTTCTCGCGCCTAAAAGGAAATTTATTTATTTTGATAGAATCCTTAAATGAAATTCCCCTCATATATTGGTAAAACTATACTTATGTTACCTTTTGATGAGCGAAAAGTAGTTGATACCCCCACATTAACAAATCTGATATTTTATGTAACCTTAAATCATTTTTATTCAAAAATTTGGATAATACAGTTTTGAATAATTGCCATTACTAAATTGAACTCTTGTGTTTGTGTAGGAAACTTGTATTTGTACAAATGTGGAAAGATGGATGCAGCTGCTGAATGTTTCACTCTATCAGGATGTTATAGAGAAGCCGCAGAAGCTTACGCCAAGGGAGATCAGTTTGCCAACTGTCTATCTGTTTGCAAAAAAGGGAAACTTTTTCATGAAGGGTTGGAGTATATAAAAAACTGGAGAGAACATGTTAATGTTCCATGTAGAGAAATGCGACAAATTGAAGAATTCTTAGAAAATTGTGCCCTTTATTACCATGAGCATAAGGATCCTAAAACCATGATGAAATTTGTCACAGCATTTTGCTCTATGGAATCTAAACGTGTGTTTTTAAGGTCGTTAGGCTGCCTTGATGATCTTTTATCCTTGGAAGAAGATTTGGGGCATTTTCTTGAAGCTGCTCAGCTTGCTAGGTCATGCGGTGATATTCTAAAGGAGGCTGATCTTTTGGAGAAGGCTGGACATTTTAAGGATGCAACGGTTTTGTTACTTTGGTATGTGTTTTTTAGCTCGTTATGGGGGAATGGAAACCGAGGTTGGCCATTGAAGCGGTTTGTTGAGAAGGAAGAGCTTTGTAATAGAGTGAAGTCGCTTGCGAAAATGGATTCAGACATTTTCTATAGTTTTGTTTGTAATGAACTTAATGTTCTCTCCAATCAGCGAAGCAGTTTGACTGAACTGAAGAATGATTTGGATGTTTCCCAAGAAAACAAGAGTTTAAGGGGAAATTTTTTGTCAATTAGGAAAATCTTGGATGTTCATTTTCATCTAAGCTCCTCAAAGTATGAGTGGGAGGATGAGTTACCTATTGATATGAATAAGCATTGTGAAGACAAGATGTTTCAGAACCAGGTTTCTATTAGAACTCTGGTTTTTTATTGGAATTTATGGAAGGATAATGTTGTAAATATCTTTGAGAGTCTTGGAATTTTCCACAATGAAGAACCAAATAAACATGAGGGTCATGTTGATTTCAGTTTAATCTATTTTGGGGTGAGGAAACAGTGTGTAAAAGGAAACACAGTTTACTTGTTAGTCAACAAGGATGCAGATTGGATAAAAAACTACTGTCAAAAGGGTGTTCAAAGGGATGGGACGCTTCTAACTATTGATATCGGGGATTTGGTGTTTGCTATTCGGTCTTATTGGCAGTCAGAACTACTTTCTGTGGGTATCAAGGTACTTGAAACTCTTGAACGTCTTCTTCATATGTCAAAGTCGAATGGGTCAGCCTTTCACCAAAGCACATCTCTTCTTCGCATGTTTGAGGTTACAAAGTTTCTTTTAGACTGCCAGCATGTTAACCTCACTTCTCCTTCCACAAAGAAGCTGCAAAGTTTTCTAAAAATCTCTACAAGTTATTTTGATCTAGTGTTTCCGTTAGACTGGCGGAATTCAGTATCCGAGGACTTAATATCTGTAAGAAAGACTGATCTTTCAGTCAACTTGCTTAATGATATCATACTTCAATATATCAACATCAAAGGTGACCTCACCTATTCGACGATCGGGAGGGTGATGATGATATGTTTCAGTTGCACACAGCCTTTAGTACTATTTGAGATGGTTATGAGGAAGATTCAGAATGCTCCCTCATGGAAGTTGTTTCTTGAGAAATTTTGGAATGACGGCAAAAAAGATACTTATGTTTCTAGGGAACTTAAAAATGCTCTGGAAGATACGTTTAAACCTAAGTGTAAGTTTCCTGGCCTAGTATCTCCTCACAGTTTCATGTATCTCTTGGACCATCTTCTTTTCTTTGCATCTCTCTCTTCAGAGATCATTTTCACTACAAGATCTTCTCTTGTTGGATGGCTTACATCTTTTGACTCTACTGGTACTCTGAATACATCATTATCTGTTTCCAGACAGAAAATTCCAGATCGTAAAACCCTACGCAGTATTGTTGAAATGGTTAAAATAATTCTCTTCCATAAAGACGATACTGTATCATGGATTTCAAGATCGAAAATTGATGCCTCTTATTACCATCCAATATTAGCATTAAAGGGAGTTATGATACTGTCTTTATTGTGTCTGCAAGCATCAGATTGCTCTCAGGAACTACTTGAATTGTTGTCGGGTGGTAAACGTATTGCTCAATTGCTTCCAACTAAGTTTGTGGCAAATCTTTTGTCAAGAAGGAAGGGTAGTTTATTGAACTTAAATCCAGAAGTGGTTTCTGAAGCGTTTTTAAGCATAGAGGATCCTCTCCTAATTGTGTGTTCGGGAGATGTGAGTCCTAAAATCAATGCTCGTTGTGCTATATTTGTTGACCTTACAAAATCTAAAGAGGAGATTACGAGTGAACTGTTCTCAACAAAAACTACACTTTGTGTGCAAAATCCTTCTAACAATGATGGTTGTGAGATGTCTCCAAAGGCAACATGTTCTGATACGTTACCAGTTGCAAATTTGGATGTGAATCTAGTAGATGGATGCAAAGGAGAACAGCAAACAAATAGGAAAGTTGTAGATGAGATATTTGAAATTTTAAATGGGAAGAAGGAAAAGTGGTCGAGCTTAGTATGTATTAAATGTATGATACAGGTAAGTGCATCATGGTATTTTTAGTTTTACTATAATTCGTCTCAACTGTGATGTCTTCTAATTATATGTCCTGTTTTCAGAAGGAATTTAATAAAAATATAAACACATTAGCTACAGCTTTAACGAATGGAAACCAGTGGCCTAAAGAAGATATGGCATTTGTATTCAGTGCGTTAAGTGAACTCAAGGCACTTTCAGAAGTACTTAATAAAAGGTTAGATTTGCAATCCTTTAAATTACAAGTGTTTGATACATTTCTTATTTTTTTAAAGATATCTTTGGGTGTTTGGGTCTTTTCCAGGGCTAAAAAAGTGGAGGACCATTCAGTTTCCGAGAAGACTTTGCAAGAAGTCTTGAAGTGGCTGCAAAGTAATACACCAAAGATAAATGATATCATGAACCGTTCTGCTATGAGTCAGGAATCAGAGGATGGGAAAATGCTAGTATCAGGGAACAGGAACACAGCTGAGGTTGAAGAAACAAGTGAGAAGAACCACAATGAGGACACAGGTGACGACGATTCATTGGTGAAAGTGGTGTTAGAAAATAACAGTCAAGTAGTGAAAAGCAAGAAAGTAAAAGGAAACAATAAGGGTAAGAAGGGTAAGAAGGGTAAAAAGGGCAAAGGTAAGTAAATGACCGTAGTAATAATATGAATATATGATGGATGAGTAGTTTTTCATGCAGGCATATAGGCGTCTTCTTTTGGGTTCGAGAATCCTTCATAGGATCGTTCTGATTTAAATTTCATCATGAAAACTCTAATTTATCTGGATTAAAGTTAAACGATTTCATCTCGGTAGTTTGTAACTTGTTTGTATCATTTTACGTGTCACATTTATATTGTGGCTGTGGGTTCAAAACCCATAGATTTTTCGGCCAAAAGGTCGGAAACCATGGTTACCTAAGATAAAAATTTGTATGTGGTTACAGGTTACAGCTAAAGTTGGTATACAGCTAAAGTTGGTATCTCTTAGAGGTAGTCAACACTTGCATAGTCCTAACATCTATAAAGTTAAAAATCAAGTTACCAAGCCAACACACAAGGTCATGCTCCATACCAACTTTCATTCTTCAGTGAATAAGTGCATTTTATTAGTCTAATGAAGATGCAAGCTGAAAAAAAAAAGGAAACAATAAAATAAAAAATAAAAAAATGCAAGCATGCTCTGGTCAAGAATCAAATATGTCTTTAGAGTCTAGAAAATGTGTTAGTGGGCTTAATACTAGGCTAAAGCTCATGGTGGAATACTGGAATGTGTCAAGTGATTGTTCTGGCCTAGCTTATTTAGTTTAGTAACTTACAAAAACTAAATATAAGATTTGTTATAGTTTAGGATTACATTCGGTCTTTTTGGGTTGTTAAAAAAAATAAAATTTTTTTGGGTAAAAATAAAATCGAACCGAACTAGAATTCAAGTGACCGAATCTAACTTGGCAATTTAAATTCGGTTGGTGAGGGTTGTAAAGAATAAACTATAATTTCATTATTTATTTTCAACAATTAATTCGAAAAAAAATTCAAACATCACAAAAGTGTTTTTATATTAAGATAATATTTTAATATATATGTAAATTTATTTGTATATCAAAAATTTTAAAAATAGCAAAACAATCAATTTCAATATATTTGATTTATGATGTTTCCGCCACAATCATCTCTTCCACTTCCACTACTGCCACCATATAGTAAGAACCTTCATGATCCAAATGCCACAATCTGTTAATCAAACATAACTCATCGCCATTGTCGTTTATTAGATGAAAGCTTTTTGCGCGGTGATAACGTATAGTACTCCCGAGACCCAAAACACCAGGTCGGGCCAATTCGGCATCAAAGGACTCTGATCCATGACCGGCCCGGACTATACTATCAGCTCAGGATAGACGGGCCGCGGCATGCCTCATATTCGCGGAAGACAATTCCGGAGTAGGTCCAAGGATCGGAACTACGGATAAGCTAAAAGGGGCAAGGAATCTTTCCTAGGGTTTTGAGACTGAATCGCTCAGACCGAGAAGGGGAAACACCGCAGTTGCTGCCCAAAAACATCGCCATCACGGCAATAAGACCACCTTAGGGTCTGACTTTGAGTTTTCCCGCTTATAACTGTCACTCATGATCCGTGACCACAAGAACCTGACAAGAAGGTCCACCCTATAAATAGGGAGGTCTTTGCTACTCTTAACGGTATTATCTTTATTCTCTCTAGAAATACTTTCTCTCTCTACAACCCACACTTACTCTCACGCCCAAGGTTGACTGCGGAATCCCCCTTTTGCGGTGAGATTAACGACGATTTCTTTCTTAGCAACTTTAGCCCAAGTTATCTTCACGTAGTCCAAGATTTGTTCAACCAAAGTTATCCTAAACTAATCTTTGCGTAGAAGAGCCCTAGATTTGTACTAACAAGTTGGCGTCATCCGTGGGACCGCTAACATAACTGCGTTTCCAAAGTTAAGTTTTACCACATGAGTAATCAGGAGAATAATCCCTCTCCATCCCCATAACCTTCTACAGTTCGAAACACTGCGGGAAAAGATGGGGGAAAAGAGCCAGAGGATCACCCTTCTGGTCCCTTGGGGGAAGCAGTGATAAGAGAATTTTGCGACAAATACTACCACCAGTTGATGGCAGAAAAAGTTCATCAAGAAAAGTTGAGGCATGTTAAAACTCGCCTTAACTTTGAAGATGAAGCGAGAGACTCAGGGTCTCGAGAATACTCACGGAGCTTCGAGACGGGGTCTAGGAGAGGAAGAAGCTTGAAAAAGAGGCAAAAAACTAGCCCTAGCACCAGATTCGGACCTACCGAGTACTCCAAGTCTCCAAGTGTTTTCTCCAGACTTAGCAGCAGAGAGACAGAAACCTCTTGAAAGAGAAGCCCTGAGAAGGTGAAGCATCCCCAAGAATGTGTCTTCCCTCGACTGAGAGAAGGGCGGAGGCATATCTCCTCATGTTTGGGACATAAGACGTCGGGCGTGTTTTCCCGGCTCCAGCCGAAAGAATCTGCTCGCAGACTGCGTCGGGTCGAAGCCGGTCGACAAGATGAAAGAGGACCTATGCCTCGTACTCTGATGAAAGAGGTACCGAGGATAGAAGCAATCGATCTGACCCAGGCAGGCCAAAGGAACTGTCACCTCTAGAAAGTGAGGACAACTTCGACGGGCATTGGAAATCCATCCCCAAGAAGCACATGCCAAATGATGTGCCTAACGAACTCTATCATCCTTATGATATTGAAGACACATACCCATTTACTCAGCGCATAAGGAGCTTCGAATTCCAAAAAAGGACGAGGATGCCGTCCAATGTTAAGACATACGATGGGACTGGGGACCCTGAATATCACCTTAAAATTTTTCAGACCGCAACTAAGGTTGAACGATGGGCTATGCCCACTTGGTGCCACATGTTGAACTCGACCTTAATGGGCCACACTCGCGTCTGGTTTGATGAACTTCCCCCAGGAAAGCATCGATAGCTTCGAGGATCTGCGAAAGAATTTCTTGTCTTATTTCCTCCAACAGAAAAAATACACAAAGGACCCTGTGGAACTCCATCACATTAAACAAAGAGAGGGGGAGTCCGCGGAAGCTTTCATTGACCGATTTAAGGCTGAATGCATGCATGTAAAGGGTGCTCCAGAATGCATGCGGGTGTCGGGTTTCATGCACAAGATTACTAATCCTGAGCTGATAAAGAGACTTGATGATAACATACCCAAGACGGTCGACGAAATATGGAAGGTAACCACAGCTTTCCTCTGCGGAGAAATTGCCGCAGCTAACCAAGCGAGGAAAAAACACTCCCAATGGAGGAACCATACATGTGGGTCCAAAAGCGCACGAATCTAAATCTTTGAGCGGAAAACAGAGTTTAAAGGATGGTCAAGGCCGAACAGGAAGCGGGGTGACCGGTTCACTCCCCTTACAAGAATACTAAAGGAGATCCTAGTCATCGATTCGGTCAAGTTCACGGACCCCCTCATAACGTTCATTTTGTATATATTTTAGTCGCGTTATTTGTATATTTATGCATATCATTTGGTTGTGTTATGAACGTTTTGCGCTTAAAAGGTACAAAAGATGTATTTAGGTCCATGTACAACTAAGTTGAAGGAAACAACAAGAAAGACGAAGAAAGGATGATAATTCGAGAGAAGATACGAGAATGAAGTTTTTCATCTAAAATATAATGATTTCTGTTGAGATAATTTTTAAGAAAGTGCAATGATTATGAAGATATTCAATGATTGAAAGAGTCGGGATTAAGAACCAAGAAAAGATTTTTAAAGATGGAGAATAATATCCAAAGCAAGGTTGGAATCAATCATACCAACCCAAGGCTCAAGATCCCAACAAAGGTTGAAGCAAAATTGTTGGGTTCGGTAAATACCCAAACCCCTTGATCTAGGATTTGAATAGAAAATACCCCAAGTGTTTAGACCGTTAAACACTAACAAGTCACTGAGTGCATAGTCTCTCAGTGAGCCATCTTCAGGATACTCGAGAAGAGGCGAAGAAGAAGTCTCTCCACTCGATGAAGCGGAACTTAAAGGGTGAAGGCGAGTCAAGAAGGAGATGGTGGATTCGGTGGTGATGACAATAACTCACTGAATCCCTAAACTCCTCACCAACTACTCACATGAAGACAAACCGAAGGCAAGATCAAGACTATGAAGGCGAAGAATGGGCGGGATAAAGCGGTTACATTGGAAACAAATAAGGCGGAGTACTTATCACGAAAGTTTCCTTTTAGAATCGGCATCAATCTTGACATGAAGAAAGTGACTTGGTCCCTTTACCTAATATAGTCTTTGAAGCAGAGACAAAATACATCGACATTTGTCTTCTAGAAATTGTCGGTTTGTCACTTAGGATAGAGTTAAAACTCATACTTGTATAAATAGCATAAGAGATGGAGTGATAGATCAAGCTTGTGAATTGTAAAACACACATACATGAGCCATCTTTCACTCCTCCAAATACAACAATCCACGAGATAGCTCGGTGGGTACTTGTAGTTGTGCTCGGACTTAGCCTTTGAGCTTGAGAGGAGTTACCAACACTTTGTCATTTCAATCCCTAGTCTTGTTCGCAAGTACTAGGGTAACGATTCTTTGATTCATTCTTAATAAGAATATGATGTTGAAAATTACTCTTAGTGGTTTACTTATATCGTTTAGGTCATTGATTCACTATTAGCTTGTTTACAATACTTAAACTATTTTTATACTATAGTGAATAGGAACAACAAGTGGTATCGAGCAAGGTGATTATAAAGCTGTTTTTAAGCCGCTCTAAGCGTTTTAAATCGGGATCCTAAAATGGTGAAATTGATGTACCCCAACTAGTCGATAAAAAGGGTGGAGCTTATTCAAATTGTTGCCCTAGACTTGAAGTTGGTAAATTCGGCAAATGGAAAAGCGTATGCTTTGCTATTTGATTAGGATGGAACCTTATTATATCAAGTGTATAAATGAAGGTCCATTTATCCCAAAGCTACTTTGAAGGTTTGCCTAAACACGAAGCTCGATGGACTTCGAGGATGAGAGGAGAGTGGCCAACGGGACCAAAGACTCAAAAGTATCATCATATCATGTCTTCCGATGATATTATGGAGTCGGTCATAAGATGTAGTACAACCAAACAAACATGGGATGACCTTGTTCATAGCCATGAAGGCCCATCGATACCAAGGAAAGCAGGATAATGGACACGAAACTTGAGTATAACACCTTGTGGCTAAGGACTCGAAACTCTGTCTCAAACTTACACCCGGTACAAAACTCTTTTAAATGAACTGACTAATGATGGTGTTAAGTTGTCCAAACATGAAATCAATGTTGGTTTTGTCAATAGTCTCCCTGATAAGTGGTTGAATTTCTCTCAGGGACTTAGGAATGCTAATCATATCCAGAATCTTGAGCTTCATGAAATTTATGGGAAATTTGTCTATGAGAAAAACCTCATTAACAGACGATACCCTGACTTAAAGAAGTCTCAGGAAGTCAAGAAGTCCCTGACCACCACTTCAACACCTATATCAACTGCTTTCTTTTCAAACAATGTGGTTCAATATTTCCAAGAAAATTCAAATGATGAGCCTGATGAGAGATCAAGTGAGGAGTACCTAAATAACCTGAACGTTGAATTTCAGGAAAGGGCACTCCTTGCTAACTCTCGGAGGTTTATAAAAGAAACAAAGTTTTCAAATGCTAAAGCAAATGAGGACACCGAGTGCTTTAAGTGTCACAAAAGAGGTCATTTGCAAAAGACTGTTTTCAAAACAATTTCGAACCTCGTATAAACCATCGAGGTCAAATCGGTCCTCGAGCTTTAGCAAATTTCAACCAAAATCTATCGGTCTCATCAAAATTTTCAAAACAAATCGATCAAAACAAAGCTGTTGATTTTGAAGCTAAATATAGGAAAGTCAAAGCTAATCTTGCATTGCTTGAGGCGATCCCTCTAAAACAACAAAAGTGTTCAATCATGCGAGGTAAAAACAAAGGCCTTGTTGTTGAAACCTTCGATTGGGATGAAGAGCCGGTCTCATCGATGATGAAATGGTGCATGTCGGTGCACTAATGGCCCTCTCGAAGAGGACAAGCTAGTGTTGGAAAAATCATGCCGGGAATGGAGAATGGGTCAACATCATAATGAAGAAGGTAAATATTTTACTTTCTATGGATGATGACTCGATTAGCGATCCTACATGAACTATATCAATGTTGACCTTAAGTTTGTAGAAGAGCAACGATTAAATCTTTTTCAAAATATAACAAGCTAAGTTTTGAACTAAATAAGTGTAGGGATGAGCGCTTCTTTTAAAACAAAATAAGCTTGAGGCTATCACTTTGCAAATTCAAAACACTTGAATTAGTTAAAAGAAATCGGGCTCTTCAAGATGAACTTAAGAAAGAAAAGATATCATTTCTAGTTGAATTGCTAAGAATCCAAGAGTCTTTGATCTTTGTGGGAGCCCCAATGAAGAAAAAGAAGTCATAGGTGAAGATCATCTCACGACTCTCATAACAAAGACCGGTCTCCCAAAACATTTGTGTCGGTGGCATGATTACCAATATGTTGACTATTCCCAAGCCCGGTGGTGGATTGAGCAGTTAATCGATAGTAAGCTTCTAATTTCGATTCGGAAGAATTCTAGAGCACGAAAGTCAAGCTCTAAAGAGCATGCTTGGACTCACGATGTGCCCGATGGTCCGAAAACATCTTTGAGTGCGAGCGAATATCAAGCACCGCCTTCCCCTGGAACCTCTTGAGGTGCTGCTCCTAGCTCGAGCTTACTCCATTACAATTCAATCTACACTCACCTAAAGAAAGGTGCGGACTTGGTAGAACCATCACGAAAAGACCAACAAAACCAATTCAACGAGAATCTACACCCACCTGAGACTTCCACATCCTCTGTCCCCATGAAGGCCGACCAAATTCGACAGCGATCGAACTGTGAGGAAGCTAAGCGATAAGATGGAATCCATCGAAAAGTCCACTGAACCAATCAAGGAAACAAAGTCGACTTCCTCTAGTTCCTCAAAGTCAAAAGCCACCACCAAAACCAAGCGAAGTGTGATCGTGCCACTATACCGTCCATACAACCGACAAGCGTTATAGAATCCGTTTTGTATGATCCGCAAAAGGAGGATCACGAACTTCGATCACTTACAATATGTAAGTAAAGCAAACTATACCAAAGTTGGTCATCGGTATGCTTCAACCTCAAAATCGCTCAAAGTTTAGAGCAAAACCCTTTTCTCCTTGCCCACACCGTGGCTTTAATGATCATCATCCCGATGATTGTCTCATGAACACATCTTTGTGATATTTGCGAAATCCGACTCATGAGACATCCCGGCATGACGATGTCATCAATGCAAGGAGAAGTTCAAAGCAACCAAGAATCACCGAGTCATCCTCGGTCTCTAAATGCAAAACTTGTGGTAGCACAATGCACTCAACCGCCGACCATGAGTCGATTGCTAAATTCAAGGACCATTAGACCCAAGCCCACTAGTAAGTGGGTCGATGAAGAAATTAATCCACTTTACTACTTGTGCGAGACACGCCAGGAGCCTATCCGGTATCTAGATAGTGGATGCTCAAGAAGCATGACCGGTGTTAAGGAGTATCTGCACAAGTATGTGAAGGAACCAGACCCAAGGTAGTATTTGGTGATAACTCATCATGTCCCACCTGAAGGTTATGGTTCATTATATCGTAATGGAATAGTTTTCTAGAATAGCTTATGTCAATGGTCTAAAATACAATCTCATCGATGTCGACCAACTCGTGATGCAAAGTACATTGTGCAATTCAATGACAAACAAGGTACCATTTTCAATGCCAACAAAGAAGTTGTTTTGATAGCTCTAGAAGGGATGATGTTTATTTCTTAGACATGTCAACACTCTCTAAAGATGGAACTGTCTCTTTGCCAAAGCCATTGAAACATCAACCTGGATGTGGCATAAGAGACTCTCTCACTTAAACTTCAAAAATATCAACAACTTGGCAAAACAAAACAAGGTCCTTGGCTTACCATCACTTGGTTTTGCAAAAGACAAACCATGCTCGACTGTGAAAAGGCAAACATCAAAGAGCATCTTTCAAAACAAAACAAAATTTCTCAATCAAAGCGCCTTCACCTCCGTGCATATGGATCTCTTTGGACCGATCGGTCCTAGATCAATCCGACATGAGAAGTATACACTTGTCATTGTTGATGAGTTTTCAAGATACACTTGGGTATACTTTCTTTCGAAAAGAGTCGAGCGGTGACACTATAATGTCATTCATCGGGAACATTGAAAACCGAATGACATTACTGATTAAACAAATCGAGCCGACAATGGTACCGAGTTCGAAATGAAGAGCTTGAGAAGTTACGTGTGAAAAGGAATCTCCCAAAAATTTCATCTCCTTACACCCCGAACAAAATGGGGTGGTGAAAGGAAAATAGAACTCTCATTGAAGTCGCTAGAACTATGTTAAATGGCTCACTCTATCAAGACATTTACGGATGAAGTAGTCAAAGCAACTGTTACACTCAAAACAGGTCAATCATTGTCAAAAGACATAACAAAACACCATATGAGATTTTCAAAGGTAGACTTCGATATCGCCTACTTTCATGTGTTTGGATGTCTGTTGATGCGCTCCCAAACAGTCAAGCTAAATCACACAAGCTCGCCACTTGTGAATGGCGGATCGTAACAAGCTTAAAACGGCTCAGAACGAACTCAATGAAGATCCGAGAGTACAGTGTTTCCCCGGTCGTTATGTCCCAAATGAGCTATGCAATGGATTATCAAACGTATAGTGATCGAGAGATTTGAGCGGAAAGGAGATTGTGAATTATTATAACTACGTAAAAGGACATAAACTACAAGGGCTTAAATGTAAATTAAAGAAAGTTAAAAGATAAAACTATTAAATAAACGCTATCACTATTTTTAAAATGATGTTTGTTTTATGTTTTACAAAACTTAATCTAAAAACTACATTGACGTACTAATGAAAATGCGAAACTAAAGCAATATTAACCCTAAAAATATGAAAATGATATTTTACAATCCTAATGATAAAATAAAATATTTAGAAAAGAAAATTATTTTATAACTAATTATCTAATTAAAACTATTTTAACTATTAAATAATTACCTAAAATACAAGAAAATGTGAAATAAAGCTAGAAAATAAAATTAAAACTTAGAAAAATCTAAAATATCAAAATAGAATTTTCAAAACTATTTTGTATTTTTACGAATATTTTCTATTTTCTAGGAATTAAAAACTATTTAAAAACTAATTAAATTACTAAAAATTACAAAATAAACTATGAAAAATCTGGAAAAATACTTTTTTTACTTTTTATATTTATCTAAACCTAAGAAAAATGAAAACTTATTTTTTTGAACCTTTTCTGAATTTTTTGTATTAAAAGCTAATTAAAAATGCTTAAAAACTAATTTAAATTAAGAAAAATAGCAAATAAGCTTAGAAAAATCTGAAAATTTCAGGAAAAGTCTAAAATAATATTAGAAAGCTAGGAAAAATAGAAAAACAGGTGTATGTGTGGAGGAATTAGGAACTGAAGAGGAAGTGCTTATTGAAATAAGCACTTGATTAAGCAAATGGAATCCAAAGGCTACCAAACTGATACAGGAACTCTAATATGCTAAAGTAACCAAAATGCAATGAGAAACAACAAGCTAAAACCTCTTTATTACAAGCTAGATCAGATTGATGACATGAGATTTTGTGCAAAAACAGCAACTGAGGGTCAACTTGCAGCCTATGAATAAGCAATCAAATAAGTGAAAAGCAGAAAACCACCAATTGGAACTTGAACAAGACCTAGCGAGAATGTAAACCAAGAATTAGACCTAGGTGAGCTCGGATGAGCTCGTGCAAAAGCTACAAAACACATAAACACATAGAACAGCATTCTACTGCAGGGCATTTGACAACATAATCACAAGCTCTTTTGAAGGCTATAAAAATTTACAAAAATCTATGAAAATGGCTACAAGAAAATAGACCAAGGAATATTTTAAAACAACAAGAATCACTGAAATTGGCCCAAAGATGAGTAAATGAAAAATCACTCTCGGCCAAACCGAGATGTGCATTTTGACTTTTAAGCAAAACTGAAAGATTGACTTTCTTGAGTTTTGATCTGGATTTGTGAACTGAGAATGATGTTTTAAGATAAATTAAACATAATGCAAACTAGTTCTAAGTATTTTGAACACAAAACAAGGACTTGCTATTCTAAAATCTATAACAGTAAGCAGTAAGACAGATTTAGAGTAAATTTTGACTTTTTGAACTAGCAGACACAAGACTAAGACTGATATGAGTGTATAAGGGCTAAACAAACATAAACTAACAGATTTTAACTCATGCATACACCTCTGAGACAGTTATATCAGCAATGCCAAACACTCTTTTCTTGACTAATTAGCAAATGAAAACTGATCTAGACATTGAACCAACATGTACTTTTGATGAAACTAACTTTAACTAGTCTAAATACTACTTTATGAACAGAATTCAACTACTTCAAACCACAATTACCAAGTATACAATGAACTTAAAAATCACTTACAATAGGTCCTTTGCCACAATGGCTTGCCAATTATGAACCCAGAACCACAGTAACCACTATCCTATTTAAACCACCCAATTGCTTCCAAATCAACCTATTTCCATTCCTGAATCAACCCATATCATCCCTACATCATTTTTGCTCCAAATTTGACTTTTGTTGACCAGTAACTCAAATTGTTTAAAAATGAAATACAAGCTTATAAAAAGCTATTGTAAGCTGATATAAACTTGTTTTATATTGAAACTAAACTGCTAGAGATTTGATCACAACCAATTGAACCTTCAAAATTGCAACAGTGGACAAAAATATGAAACTTGAACTAAAACTTGAATTGAAGCTTGATAAAAGTTTTAATACACTAGAAACGCTAAGTTGAGTACAAAATAACTTGAGAATACAATTGAGAAGCTAATTAAGGTGCAATAATATTAAAACGACATACATTTTTTTGTAAAATAAACTAACTACTTCTCTATCCTTCCTTCTTGGTCTTTTTATACTCCCTTCTCTTTCTCTCACCTTTCTGAGTGGATCCCAGCAACAATCTGAGCCCTTGGATGTGCAGAAGTAATCCTGGCCATTTATGCATTTTTGGCGCCAAAACTGGGTTTGATACTTTAGATAGGGAAAGGGGTTGCATTAATTGCAATAGGTTGTTAGGTGAGGTGGGGGGAGACAAAGGGTGTGAAGTAGGGTGGCAAAGGGTATATTGGAGGAGGGAGGTTGCAGACAATCCTGTCGGGGAAGACAGGATATAGGGGGGCGGGTTTGTTTATTTAAATGTTGGGTTTGGGTTGTCGGGTTGTGGGTAACGGACCGGGTTGGTAGATTGGGCCAAGGGGTTATAGTTTGGGCTTGGGTATTTAATTAGGGTCCGGTTGGTTTGTGTAAGTAATAACATAGGGACCAAAAATGTAAAGCTCTAATTCCCAGGGACCAAACATGTAAATTATGAAGATGTAGTCAAGGGTTGGTCTTGCCAAACTTTAATAGACCAAGGTCTAATTTTGACACTTTTGAAATTTCCAAGGACTAATTTTGACCATTTTTGGATTTTTAGGGACTAAACTGTAATTTCTCAAATATTTTTGGATTTTCCACCAAAGGACTAAATATGACAATTTATGATTCCAAAAGGACCTTTGGTGATTTTTCTTTGAAATTATGTGCTCGTGGTATTTTTGACAACTTTTGAAACTTGGGGACTAAAGCGCAATTCTTGCAAATTTGATATGTTTTCATCCGATTTTGATATTTTGCATTTAAAACACATAAAACACCGATTTGCGATATTTTCATCATTTTGATGTATTTTGAGTGTTTTCGGATGATTTTGCAGTTTATATTGTACAAAAATGATGAGTATTTACACACTCATCAATCCCCACATCGAGATATTGCTAGTCCCTAGCAATGATTTGAGAAAACATAATGAATTTTAATCTCTTTACCAAAAGCCATTACTTCGAGTAGCCAAATGTTTCGGTTCAAATAAGAACCATGGTACATCGATAACCATGTGATTTCAAGCAAACCACCGACTTCAACGGATTTGATTTGTCTTTACGAAGCCGTTTGCTCGGACTAGCCAACTCTTAGATAAATTATCAATATTATCTTTGGTGAGTGATTACCAATTATGGTTTTTCCACGCCTTTACCACAAGCCATAATCTTGCGGGCTAGTCAACTCTTCACTTTTAAGGATATGGTGAGTGAATACCATACAATTTTGGGCAAATTGCAAGCCGTCAACGGATTTGAGATATCTTTACCAAGAGCCGTTTGCTCTGGATTAGCTAATCCTTTTGTCTTCTGAGACATGGCGGATCGATAACTGGATGAGAAAGTGTAGAACACTTACTCCAAAAAAATTTTGGCCAAAAGCGGGATTAGGCGATATAATTACATGATAAAATTCGTGAGAATCCCCACACTTAGAAATGAATATTGCCCTCAATATTCAAAGTACGTGATTATGCGAAACAAAGAACGTGAAAGGAAATACTAAGGCCATTATTTAGAAAGAAGATTTTTTTTTTTTTTTTTTTTTTTTTTTTTTTTTTTTTAATATATATAACATGTGGGCAACTCCTCACACTAGGGTGGAACACATGGGTGAAAACCCATGTTAAGCTCTTGTTTTTGATTACCGAGTCGCTAGCTTGACTCGACCCCAATTCATTGGTTCATGGGAAGCAAAGTGGAAGAAACAATCTCCATCGGACTTTCATTCAATGATGTTTGGACAAACATCCAAGCACGTGAAAGTTCCACACCGATGAGATATACATAGAACCGCTCAAAATGATAAATGAAAATGCGGGGTCAAGATAGTGTCTTCATTCCGAAGGAGTGAAGAACAGGAGAAGTGATGAATATATGAAGAAAAGAAAGAAAATCATGATAGAAATCATGACTAACTCTTCATCCTCAATAGGAGAATTCATAGTTTCATGAATCTCCTCGTTAAGCTCACTTGATCAAGACATATTATGAGTGTGTCTAGATCAGTAGAAATTATCATACTCCGCGGAGATATGATATGAGTGAGTTCATCCGAGAACTCCATGAAGGTGAATGAATCATATTCGAATTGATATGAGTGGGTTCACCGCGAACTCCTCAAAAGTAAATGATTCATGATCGAGGAGAGAATTATGAGAATGAGAAGTGGTACCGCCACTAATCTTCTCTCCCATATTATCAAACAGAAGGCTTTCATTTCGGAATAGAATCATCGGAAAGAATGTCACTATCCTTAATGGGATAGGAGATGAAATAGGTTTCTCTTTGAAAGCCTCGATTTTAGAAATGAGAAGACCGACATTCAATAATGTTGCTCAAGAGCTTCATCTTTGATTTCGATGTCAAGAACTTCATCATTCTCTTCTTCTAAGCTAACAAGCTCGGAAGGTAAATCTTCCACATAAGCGATGTCTCCACAAGATAATGAATCATCATCATCGAATCGGAGAACATCTCAACATGATCATTTTGGAAGACAAGAGAGGAGGAATATCACACACATGATCAAGAATTTCGTGACTCTCTTGGGATTGGGACAAGGTCCTCAACACTAGACTTTATAAATTCGTCCGATTCCTTTTCGTGAACGGTGTCGAGATGCTCGCCCCTATGATAAGAGAGTGAGTGTGAATCTCGGGTGTGATAGCGCTTGTTTGAGATGGAATCTCAGCTGCTGGGATATCAATGATCGAGGAGTTGAGAAGTATTATCCGTAAAGGATAAAACTCTCCTCGTCATCGTCATATAGAGCGCCTTAAGAAATTAGGAACGCCTTAGAGCCGCTTGCTCTAGGATTAATAATTCTTCCCTAGATTTGCGAGCTTCTCGTTCTTCTCGTTCTTCACCAATGATTCTCCTATGGTCTTTTCACCACTCACTTGATTCTTAAAGTTACTAATCATATCATCAAGTGTTTTCATTGTGGTTTCAAAATCTTGGGAGATTTCTTGAGATAACGGCTCGGTGAAGCTTGAACCGTATGGTTGTGGAGGTTGGAAATTATCAAACATGTGAGAGTCATGATTGTTACAAGGAACCGGGTTCCTATTTGACAATCGAGTGAAATGGGACCTCCACAGACTCACAACAAGAAAGCTGCTGAGTCGGGATCGTGGATCATATGGATTTTGGTCATAACCAAAGTTACGAGCGTCACTAGAAAACTGCTCATAGACAAACGTGTTTCGGATTGACACTCAAATCCTTGGTGAGGACTTCCACAAAATTCACAGCAGAATGTTGGTTATATGAAGATAAGTCGGGCTGTGGTGGGTAATTGAAAAATTTGAGGGTCGTTAAATGAGTTCGGATTAGGATCATAATCAAATGAATTCCTCGAACCACAAAACAAACAACTCCGTTATGAATATCATTACCACATTGTACACACGTACACCAACGATGTGGTGAACCATAAAGAGGCTTACCACAACCGACACAAGGAATAAACGATTGCATTTGAGAGTTATGAAGAGGAATCGGTTTATTCAAAGAATCAACAAAACCAACATGGTAATCCGAATGACTATCAAGTCTCAAGAACATTCGAGAAAAATCGGGAGGTGGGACAAGTGGTGTGCTCGAGAGCTAGCAATTTCCACCACTTCCGTTATGGTCTCCGGTTCTTGAACGGGTTCATCGGGTTGTGGCGGATGGTCGGAAAAACTTGGAGAATCATCGAAAGAGTTGTCGATAATTCGCACCAATAACAATATTTGCTTGCGCCCATCCTTCCACATCGCTTGCATAAACAATCCGGATTCGACAACAGAGCCGATCCTCTTCCATACCGCTTTTGCGGTGGAAACAACGAGGATAATCGATCGTCGCCATGAGAATCAAACATGTAGAGGTTAAAGAAATAGAATTAAACGGTTTTGAGGTTAAAGAAGAGTAGAATCAAACATGACGAGGGTAAGAGAAATAGAATCATACGGATAAGAGGAATGAGAAGAGTATTTTGGTATTTTGAAAACATGATGTAAAACAAAGACCGAAAATCTTTTGGGTTTTGATTTTTAAAGAGAATATAAACACATACGAGATGGTATAAACAAGGAGTGAATATCCAAATCACTAACTGCTAGACGTAAGATAATCAAGAGTGACTCCCGTGGCGTAAAATTTGATGCGCTCCCAAACGGTCAAGCTAATCACACAAGCTCGCCACTTGTGAATGGCGGACCGTAACAAGCTTAAAACGGCTCAGGAACGAACTCAATGAAGATCTGAGGAGTACAGTGTTTCCCCGGGTCGTTATGTCCCAGCGAGCTATGCAATGGATTATCAAACGTATAGTGATCGAGAGATTTGAACGGAAAAGGAGATTGTGAATTATTATAACTACAGAAAAAGGACATAAACTACAAGGGCTTAAATGTAAATTAAAGAAAGTTAAAAAGATAAAAACTATTAAATAAACGCTATCACTATTTTTAAAATGATGTTTGTTTTTATGTTTTTACAAAACTTAATCTAAAAACTACGTGACGTACTAATGAAAATGCGAAACTAAAGCAATATTAACCCTAAAAATATGAAAATGATATTTTTACAATCCTAATGATAAAATAAAATATTTAGAAAAAGAAAATTATTTTTATAACTAGTTATCTAATTAAAAACTATTTTTAACTATTAAATAATTACCTAAAATACAAGAAAATGTGAAATAAAGCTAGAAAAATAAAATTAAAACTTAGAAAAATCTAAAATATCAAAATAGAATTTTCAAAACTATTTTGTATTTTTCGAATATTTTCTATTTTCTAGGAATTAAAACTATTTAAAAACTAATTAAATTACTAAAATTACAAAATAAACTATGAAAATCTGAAAAAATACTTTTTTACTTTTTATATTTATCTAAACCTAAGAAAAATGAAAACTTATTTTTTGAACCTTTTCGAATTTTTGTATTAAAAGCTAATTAAAATGCTTAAAACTAATTTAAATTAAGAAAAATAGCAAATAAGCTTAGAAAAATCTGAAAATTTAGGAAAAGTCTAAAATAATATTAGAAAGCTAGGAAAATAGAAAACAGTGTATGTGTGGAGGAATTAGGAATCGAAGAGGAAGTGCTTATTGAAATAAGCACTGATTAACAAATGGAATCCAAAGGCTACCAAACCGACACAGAACTCTAATATGCTAAAGTAACCAAAATGCAATGAGAAACAACAAGCTAAAACCTCTTTATTACAAGCTAGATCAGATTGATGACATGAGATTTTGTGCAAAAACAAAGAATCGAGGGTCAACTTGCGACTATGAATAAGCAATCAAATAAGTCGAAAAGAAAACCACCAATTGGAACTTGAACAAGACCTAATGAGAATGTAAACCAAGAATTAGACCTAGGTGAGCTCGGATGAGCTCAGTGCAAAAGCTACAAAACTCAGATAAACACATGCAGAACAAAGATTCTCGCACAAGGCATTTGACAACATAATCACAAGCTCTTTTGAAGGCTATAAAAATTTACAAAAATCTATGAAAATGGCTACAAGAAAATAGACCAAGGAATATTTTAAAACAACAAGAATCATGAAATTGGCCCAAAGATGAGTAAATGAAAATCACTCTCGCCACAAACCGAGATTGTGATTTTGACTTTTTAAGCAAAACTGAAAGATTGACTTTCTTGAGTTTTGATCTGGATTTGTGAACTGAGAATGATGTTTTAAGATAAATTAAACATAATGCAAACTAGTTCTAAGTATTTTGAACACAAAACAAGGACTTGCTATTCTAAAATCTATAACAGTAAGCAGTAAGACAGATTTAGAGTAAATTTTGACTTTTTGAACTAGCAGACACAAGACTAAGACTGATATGAGTGTATAAGGGCTAAACAAACATAAACTAATGATTTTAACTCATGCATACACCTCTCGAGAGCAGTTATATCAAGAATGCCAAACACTCTTTTCTTGACTAATTAGCAAATGAAAACCGATCTAGACATTGAACCAACATGTACTTTTGATAAAACTAACTTTAACTAGTCTAAATACTACTTTATGAGCAGTAATTCAACTACTTCAAACCACAATTACCAAGTATACAATGAACTTAAAATCACTTACAATAGGTCCTTTGCCACAATGGCTTGCCAATTATGAACCCGAACCACAAGAACCACTATCCTATTTAAACCACCCAATTGCTTCCAAATCAACCTATTTCCATTCCTGAATCAACCCATATCATCCCTGCATCATTTTTGCTCCAAATTTGACTTTTGTTGACCAAGAACTCAAATTGTTTAAAATGAAATACAAGCTTATAAAAGCTATTGTAAGTCGATATAAACTTGTTTTATATTGAAACTAAACTGCTAGAGATTTGATCACAACCAATTGAACCTTCAAAATTGCAACAATGGACAAAAATATGAAACTTGAACTAAAACTTGAATCAAGCTTGATAAAAGTTTTAATACACTAGAACTGCTAAGTTGAGTACAAAATAACTTGAGAATACAATTGAGAAGCTAATTAAGGTGCAATAATATTAAAACGACATACATTTTTTGTAAAATAAACTAACTACTTTCTATCCTTCCTTCTTGGTCTTTTATACTCCCTTCTTTCTCTCACCTTTCTCGAGTGGATCCCAAGAACAACCGAGCCCTTGGATGCGTATAATCCCGCCATTTATGCATTTTGGCGCCAAAACGGGTTTGATACTTTAGACAGGGAAAGGGGTTGCATTAATTGCAATAGGTTGTTAGGTGAGGTGGGGGGAGACAAAGGGTGTGAAGTAGGGTGGCAAAGGGTATATTGGAGGAGGGAGGTTGCAGACAATCCCGCTCGGGAAGGCAGGATATGGGGGTTTGTTTATTTAAATGTTGGGTTTGGGTTGTCGGGTTGTGGGTAACGGAATGGGTTGGTAGATTGGGCCAAGGGGTTATAGTTTGGGCTTGGGTATTTAATTAGGTCCAGGTTGGTTTGTGTAAGTAATAACATAGGGACCAAAATGTAAAGCTCTAATTCCTGTGGACCAAACATGTAAATTATGAAGATGTAGTCAAGGGTTGGTCTTGCTAAACTTTAATAGACCAAGGTCTAATTTTGACACTTTGAAATTTCCAAGGACTAATTTTGACCATTTTGGATTTTAGGGACTAAACTGTAATTTCTCAAATATTTTGGATTTTCCACCAAAGGACTAAATATGACAATTTATGATTCCAAAAGGACCTTTGGTGATTTTTCTTTGAAATTATGTGCTCGTGGACTGCTTTTGACAACTTTTGAAACTTGGGGACTAAACCGCAATTCTTGCAAATTTGATATGTTTTTCATCCGATTTTGATATTTTGCATTTAAAACACATAAAACACCGATTTGCGATATTTTCATCATTTTGATGTATTTTGAGTGTTTTCGATGATTTTGCGCTTTATATTGTACAAAATGATGAGTATTTACACACTCATCACTGTGTTTATTCATAATCACAAGGATCATCTAGGCAAGTTTGATGCCAAAGTCGATGATGGATACTTTCTAGGTTACTCAACGATCTCCAAAGCCTTGTGGTATTCAACACAAGGAGACAACAAGTTGAGGAAACCTTTCATGTCACCTTTGATGAGAGTTCGTAAAGCATCGGGTTCACCAACACCTCAGAGAGGAAATAGGAATTGATAACTCATCAAGATATCCTCCTCGATGAGTATAACACCGAAATCAATTCCTTATACCAAGTCGATCTCGACATCTCATATTATGTCTTACCTCATAACTTACCACAACCAACTATCGGTGAATTCATTGATAATCAATCGGTCCCATGCTGGGATAGGTAACATCGAACCAAATGTTCAGAACCCGTGATTCAAGAACCCCAACTCGAACAAGACATCTCAACAGATGTTCTTAATGATTTTGTGGGTCCCACACCGAACTCACTCCCGAGTCTCCAGTGACCTCTTCAAGCTCGGATCCTAGACCACAAAGTAAATGGACAAAATATCGTGACATTGAGCTTGTAAACATCATTGATGAACCCACCGAGGCATGCTCACAAGAAGCATGGTCGCAAAACTAACTGCAGACTTCAAAGAAATGAATGTCTATATGCCGATTACCTATCGAAATAGAACCCAAGAGTGTCATTGAGGCTCTAAAACACCTAAGTCGGTTTCGTGCCATGCAAGAAGAACTTCAAAAGTTTGATAAAACAAGGTCATGACCTTGATCAAATGTCCTCGAGGATGTCATAGTCATAGGAATGAAGTGGTTTTCGTAAACAAAGCGATGAAAATGACATCATCATTAAAACAAAGCGGACTTGTAGCCAAAGGTTCTGATCAACAAGAAGGCATTGACTATGATGAGACATTTGCTCTGTTGCAAGAATGGAAGCCATCAGATCTTCCTTGCATTTGCTACCTACATGAACTTCAAAGTCTACCAAATGGATGTAAAAAGTGCATTCCTAAATGGTGAACTCAAGGAAGATGTGTATGTTCAAGAACCTCCGTGCTTTGAGAGTAGTGAATTTCGACTATGTCTCGCAAGCTTGATAAAGCCCTTTATGGACTAAAACAAGCTCTCGTGGCATGGTATGAAACTCTCTCGGCCTTCCCGATTCAAAACAAGTTTGTCAGAGGAAAGATAGATAACACATTGTTTATCTATAGGAGAAAACATGATATGATCCTAGTCTAAGTGTATGTTGATGACATTATCTTTGGCTCAACAAATTACACTCTTTGCAAACAGTTTGAAAAACTGATGACAAATAAGTTTGAAATGAGCATGATGGATGAACTCACTTACTTTCTTGGACTACAAATCAGGCAAACTGATAAAGGGATCTCCATCAGTCAAGAGAAATACACCAGAAATCTCTTGAAGAAATATGAGATATCTGACTGTGCCTCAGTGAAGACACCAATGGTCCCTCCTAACAACCTTGGACCTGATCTCACCGGCAAGTCATCAATCAAACCCATTTCGGAGGGATTGTTGGTTCATCGATGTATTTTATCGCTTCGCACTGGACATACAATTCTCGATCTGCCTAATAGCAAGATATCGGCCCAATCCCAAAGAATCCCACCTCACCGCGACAAAAGAATACTCAGGTACCTGAAGGGAACCCCAAACCTTGGACTCTATTATCCAAAGTGCTCATGGTTTGATCTCAAAGGATACTCTGACTTTGATTATGATGGCTGCAACATGGACAGAAAAAGTACCTCAGGGTCCTGTCCATTCCTTGAAGGAAAACTGGTATATTGGAGTGCTAAAAAGCAACAATCAGTGGCTATGTATTCTGCCGAAGCTGAGTATGTTGCTGCTTCAGGATGTTGTGCCAATGTATTATGGATGAAAAGTCAACTCAGTGACTATGTCATCCACTACAAAATGGCACCCATCTTCTGTGATAACACTAGTGCCATTGCTATCTCCAACAACCCTGTCCTTCACCAAAGAACCAAACACATTGATATCAGATATCATTTTATCAGGGACCACATAATGAAAGGAGACATAGAGCTTCATTTCATTCCCATCGAATATCAACTTGCCGATATCTTCAGCAAACCCTTAGATGAACCTACCTTCAGGAGACTGAAAGCTGAATTGGGAATGCTAGACATTGAAAGTCAGCAGCCTGAAAACCAATCCCAATCTCAGTAAGTTTTCTCTGAAATGGTCCTTCCTCCCTGAACATACTCCAAAACAACCATCTCACTGAATGAGTAAGACTCATTCAAGGACCCTGACAGTTGATATTGAGCATTGAATAAGTAACTAAATGCTCCAAGTATCAGTTGCTTAAATGTCCTAGGTTGGTAACCATGCCAATTAAATATAGGAATATATGTCTTTATATCTACCGCTGTGGGTCCTCATACTTAGCTCATCCCACTTGGCATTAAATGCCTCTCTCACATAAAATATCCTGTGGATATTTTATTCCGCAAAAGTGCACTTTACCGCACACTACAACTGCTTCCTTGAAAACGGATTTTATGCGGTAGTGGGTGGTGGCATTAAATGTGGAGATTCAAAACATTTTCAAAACCGGCTTTACAAATTCCCATTTATGCACATTTTACCCCTCTCACCACTCTATAAATACCCTCTTCTAAACCATACAAACACACACAAATTATTTTCTGTAACAAAACTCTGTTAAAATCCTTTCTCAAACCCAGAAAAATTTGTGTGTTCTTCAAAGAATCATCAAACCTTTTTCAGAAAAACCTTCTCTGTAAACCTTTACAAAAGTTTTTCATCACAACTTGAGAGATTCAAACCCTTTTAATTGTTCTTGTCAAGATATTTTTCTCTAAACCCTAAAACATTTTAATGGAAATGGCAAGAACACAATCTCTTCAGTTTGCATCACAGTGGGCAGGGGACCTCAGTAATGTTGTATTTAAAACCAATAATGTCATAGGCAATTTTGAATACCCACAAAATGTCCCAACCTATAAGGACATTATGAAATTTTGTTTAAGCGCCCTGAAAAACGACCTTTGTTAAATGTCCTCAATTACGCACCAAAACCTCCTCGGGAGTTTTGGGCTCTGACCACGACCTATGACCCGTCACCTCTACTAATGAGACCGACCTCGACCACTCGTGGAGTATCTCATTAGGTTCAGTCTTTTCAATGGGGAACAGTCACTAACCCTGGATTATAAAACTTTTTGCACTTCAACAGGGTTAGATTATAATAATGGTGTCTATGTTGCCCATCCTGAACCTTCCACAGTGAAGGATGGGTTCAAACAAATCGATTTTGATCCAAAATTTTTGGACAAGACCCCAGTCACCAAAAGTTCATTTCCCGTGGCTTGGAGGATCCTATTAACTTTTGTGATTCAGGTCCTCGGCGGGAACCACTCATCCACTGAACAAGTTAATTCTATTCAGTTGATGATGGCATACTGTTTGATGAACGGGGTCAATGTCGACATTGGGGAGATCATTTAAAGTGATCTCGTAACCAAGCTACTGAGCAAAACTAGGGCGAAATACGTTTCGTACCCTAGGTTTGTATCATGTGCTTTACAAGTGTTACTGGGTTGCAATTATCCTCAGGAACAAAAATATTGTGCTTTACCAGGCATCCTGAGTCAATCTAATTTTCAAAAGGACCCATCCCTTGTCACTAATACTGAATTGACGGCCCATATGGTTTCTGTAAACAACTAGAGGACTCGGTGTCTCCCAACCTGCTCCTAAAAAGAAAGGGAAGTCTCGATGGGACTAAGACCAAACCCAAGTCTCGGGGCCACGAGGCTTGTGAACACCGCCAAAAGGCAAAGAAGAGCCAAGGCGATCGACACCCACTGGAGCCCAATCATCATCCACCCGGTGACAACGATGGACACCGATACATCACAATCGGTGCCTTGGTCCCAACTACTACTCCCCAAGATCTGAGGAAACATATAACCCATTGGTAGGGGAACGCCCACTTCGCCCAAGGATGACATTAGCAAATCACGGCCTTTGTCGAGGGCACACCGATTGATCCCAAAGACTCGGAGGAACTAAAAACCCGATATAGGGATATAATCGCCATCGACTCCGCTAAAGGCACTGGAAATACCCACCGGTGTCTCGGGGACAAAGACTCGAAGGAAAGAAACAACCCGCGATCTGGAACCCGTCACCAATCGACTCAAGACACTGGAAACACCCATCGGTGTTTGAGGGTCAAAGGGGACAAAGACTCGAGGATTAATACCACCACGACACGGAACCCATCACCCCACCTTGCTAACTATGGCTTGTTGTTGAGATACTATTTTCGATGAAGAGCGGTGAAAGTGAAGATGAAATCTTATCGCGAGGGAAGAAGTGGACGCTGATGTTCAACCTGAACAAGAGCATCAGCCTGATCCACAAGAGCCTAAAGAGTCACCTTTCTAGCACAGAGACAATGACTCGACCTCTTCATCCATTTCTTATGAATTGACCCGGTTTGATAATATTCTTCCAATCACCGAAAGGCGCCTAGTTATGTGGATCACCAAAGCTTCAAGAAAGATATATTCGGGGTCATCGACACATTGTGGGATCAACATATCAAGTCATTGCAAGTTATCTCGATCTAAGATCCGATGTGCTCACTTTCAATGCTAACACCGATGAGCACGGAGATATTATGTACGAGCGACTTCATAGATTAGATGATAACTGGCTAAGTTTCTCAAACATCTTCGTGGTTGTGGAACAAAATTGATGAAATCGGGGACTCGGTCGAAGAATACCCAAGACTCAACTCAAAAGTTTGGAGGCTACCGAGGCTTACTTGAAGAATTCCTCGGACCTTCTTGGCCGATCACTATGCTAAAGTCCGCCAATGTTCGTGGTCTTCAATCTTGATTCGATCTCTTCAGCAACACTGGGCTCTTTGGATGCTCAGTGACCAATTTAGCTAAGGCTTCCTCATCAATGGCTTGGAATCTTGGGCCACGATGACCGCCTTGGAACTTTCTCAAGCTAACTGGAAACAAAGGTCATTGGTCTTCAAAAGGATACATCGATATCAAGGCTATGGTCATTGAAATCTACCAAGCCTTCAAAGGTCAAGCCACCCAAACTCCCCAAGTGTCGAGCCAACTCTTGCTCTCACCGATGTTGCCGCAATAGTTGAGGGAGAAGACCATCAAGAGACCTCCTCTCACCTGAGGGGAGCCAACACCGCGCATCCCAGTGTACCAATTTCATCAATCCCACCCTTATCATCAACAACAACAACAATGGCTATGACAAGATTACACCCATCACAACAACAACACCACCATCGGTAGCATCATCATCTTCCTCGTGCCGGGACAAAGGAAAGGCATAATGCAAACTCCCGAGCTCGAGAAGATTCCCTACAAGATCGCCGACCTTGAATACTGCCACACCACAACAACTAAGCTCCTATCTTGCAAAAGAAGAAAGGAAACATAAACTAGCCGAGGAGGAAAGGAAGAGCAAAGAAGCATCGATAAAAGTTGTCAAGAAGCCGAGAACTTGGGAATTGATCCTAAGAAGCTTGAAAAGGGTCAGCAGATGAAGTTCAAAGACGCCAGTCGCTAAGATGGTGAAATGAGAAAGCGGTTGGAAGAAAAGAACAAGAAAGTGGAGCCTTGTTAGGATTTAGTAAATCCAAGTATTAAAGAGTCGGTCACCTCAAGTATATGTAATCGTTAGTAAGCTCGTAGTCGTAGATTAATATAAGTTAAGTAGTATTTAGTTTAAGTAACACCGTGGAGGACGGACGGGTCTTTACCCACTGTATGCACGATCCACGACCCGATAGGTGGCGATTTATGTAAAGACTATAAATACTCTCTACCTTCCAAGGTAGAGTTGGAGCTCATAATAAGATTTTTCTTTCTCTCACTAAAGTTCCCTAAACCTCTAACTTTCTCTCTAGAACTCATCTTGTCGCCTACTTTGGTTATGGTTTGATGTGTATGTGAAATCAATATGTTACAAATGGTATCAAGAGCCATGGTTAGATCATCTCTTACATATCTTTGGATTTCTAGTGGTTTTAGGTGGTTTTGAGTTTGAGAAAGTTTAGTGGTTTTGCATCATTTGGTTGATCTCTTGTGTTAAAGTTTGGATTTTGATTGTACTTTTGTGTTTAGGATCATCATAAGTGTTTAGGTTTTGATTTGGAAGGCTTGAATCATCGTGGTTGGGTTGTTTTGGATTGAAAAGTGGTGTTTTGTGTTTTTTCATGCTAGCGACTTGAGTCACGGTGTTCTTTTCTTGGTAGCGACTTGCTTTGTAAGTGCATGGCGAGTTGTAGTGTATTGTGGTAGCGACTTGGTGCCTAGCGACTTGCCTTTAGAGACAAGCCGACAAAAATCTTGTTAGTGGATTCTCCACTACGGGTAGCGATTTGGTAAGGTAGCGACTTGCTTTCAATTTCGATAGCGACTTGTTCTTAAGTTTCTTAGCGACTTGGTGTTAGCGATTTGGACCCGATGGTGAGTTGCTATTTAGCGACTTGATTTCTTAGCGACTTGGTGTATAGCGACTTCTTTGTCAAAATTCTTAGCGATTTGGAGCGTAGCGACTTGTCTTAGCAACTTGGTTTTAGCGACTTGATTCAAGGATTCTTAGCGACTTGGTTGACTCTTGTTTATGTACGGTTTTCTCTTGATTTAGTAAAATCCGTGAAAGAATCTATTTCCGGTTTAATCATTGAGTTATAAAATCCGTGTAATCTTTAAACATGTCTACCAACGTACCTACAATCATCTCCTTTGTTGTCGAGGATGTTCAAGCGGTGGTTCGGATACTCGTCCACCCATGCTTGAGGCCGACTACGACTCTTGGGCTCAAAGAATCGAGTTGTCTTGTCTTGGAAAGGAAAATGGGGTCAACATTCTCAAATCGATTGATGAAGGACCTTATCGATTGAGACTACAAGAGACTTAATTGATACATTGCAGATGGAACAATGATCTATGGAATAGACGGACCAAAGACATATGATGAGCTCGATGATAAGGAGAAAAGAGATTCGATCTTGATATCGGGGCTTTAACATCGTACTTCAAGGTCTTCCAAAAGATATCTACAAGGCGATCAATCACAACACGAAGCCAAGGCGGTGTGGGATAATGTCAAGATGCTTCTCGGTTACGAATTAACTATGGAAGGCAGAGAATCACAACTCTATGATGAATTTGAGCACTTCAAGATGAAACCGGATGAGAGTGTCTATGAGTATTACGTGAGATTCCACAAGCTTGTTAATGATATGAGGAACATCGAATGACTATGCCAAACATTCAATTTGAACTCAAAGTTTGTGAACAACATGAATCCCGAATGGCACAAGTTTGTCACCTCGTGAAGCTAACCAAAGGATTGAAGAATACAAACTATGAGCAACTCTATGCCTTCCTTCTTGAATGAGAGACATGCTATGTTTGAAAAAGGTTCTTAATCGGTTCAAAACCAACCGAGGAGAGACAAGCTCATCGAATGATTCAAGCGCCTTCTACTCAAACATTGGAATCACAACCAAAGCCTCACAAGTCATACCCATGGGTAATGGTAATCACAAACTCATTCCCGATCCAATGTTCAAACAAGGCGATCTTTGATGCACACGTGGAAACTTCATTAATCAAGCGGCTCTCATGATCGGTCAAAACATGAACTCTCTCCACACACCAACAACAACCTCATAGCGTCTAATCCACACAATCAAGCCCTTTGTCGAGATGGGAAGGTTATGGTACAACCAGTTCAAGAAAGCAGTATGAACAAGGAAGAGGTGGAGTTGGTAGAGGATATGTGGCAAATCGAGAATAGAGGAAGGAATGGAAATCAAGGACAAACAAAGCCGATCAAGTGTTACAAGCTGTGGTGGTGAGGACATATTGCAAGGCGCACATCACCAAAACGCCCTCAAAATGCCGAGTACTTGAGGATAAGATGTTGCTTGTGCAAGCTCGGGATAATGGTGCGACTTTGGATGAAGAGGAATTGTTGTTTCTTCTTGAGGAAATGCCAAGACATATGATGCGAGATGTGGATGAGCAACCAATTTAGGAGATAGGCCACAATCATCGAATGCCTTTCAAGTAGGCGATTGTGATGCATACGACTCGGCGTTGATGATGAACCTCCGCACAAACAATTTTCATGGCTAGCATTTCTCCAATGGTCCCTTCTAAAGTCTCTTCATCACCACAAGCTGGTCCATCCAAAGACAAAATCATTTCTGAGGTACTAAAACTATACGATGAAGTTGATGAGCAAAAGATACATGATGAAGTACAATCAACTGTAATTATTGAGTCAGATATTGAAAATATGGGTAATGTCAATGTTGTCCCATATGATCAATATGTGAAACAAAGTGAAAGTGAGATTGTACCAAGTGATGTATCTTATGCAGTCAATGATGACTATGCTTTTGACGAATACACTGCATGTGTGCCCGATGAGTTTGTTATCTACGAACTTAATGCCTATAAAGAGCGTGTTGCTATTTATGAACAACGAGCTAAGTTTGAGTTAACCACTCGTGAGCGGGAAATGGATGACCAAATGCGTACAACTATTAGACAAAGTAGGTTTAGAAGAAGTATTAAAACAAGAGTTAAACTCCTTACAAGAAAAGCTTTCTAAAGCGCTAAGCAAAAACAAGAACTTCAAGAAAATGTTAAAATGCTTAAGCAAGAATTCGATGCTAAGGAATCAAAACTTTTGAATGATTTTCTAATCTAAAACCTTGAAAAATAAGCTTGAAAATAAGTTATGCGTACAAGGAAATACCATTGATTGCTCACTTAATCACTAAGCACGAGTTTTGAGTGATAAGCATAGTACTCCTCTTGTTGAGGAACCAAATCCGAGAGGTTGTTAAAAGGCTAGAGCGCCCATAATGTAATCTATGATGGCAATGAGATTCTTAAACCTAGGCAGAGACCTAGTTGCGTTGAGTGCTTTGAGGAAGATAGAAAATTAGATGATGCATCTAGAGAGAAAATGAATAAGAAGCTTGAAGACCACAGATGTAAAAGAATAACATAATGATCAAACCCCATGATTACAAGAAGGAAAACTGGATCTCCTTAAACAAATTTAAGCCTCAAACGTTGTTGACACGAACAAGTTTTCGGAAAAAGGACTTAGATAAGCAAAAAGTGAAAATCTTGTTGAAACAAACCCTCCCTTAGGAAAATGCTGCTGATGTGTATCCTCCAAATACACCAATGCATTTAGTTCCTAGGACTATTGCCACTAAGAGCAAGACCTTAATCGGTCAATATGTTATTTTTCAACTATTTGTCGATTTTGAGAAAACTTGTGAAAAGGATCACACCATTGGGATTCTTGAAGGGAAAGGGTTTGAGCAAACAAAAGAATGCTATCTAAGCGAGGTCATGCCTTTCTTTAAACAACTAAAAGATCAATTTGAGAGTCTTAAAAGGGATAGATTCGGATATTAAAGGAATGGAAAAGGAATTTGATGCAATGATAGTTGAGGTTAGTGACTATGAGCGAGCACTAAAATACAATGAGATTGAGAGGAAGAACTTGCATACATTGAATGAGACTCTTATTTACGAATGTATTACTCAAGATGTGTTTTACATTGCTACTGAATTGTTCCATTAATGCTTCTCGATTTCATGAATTATCTGTTGCTCGAAAGTCTCCCATGATCGTGTCATTGAGCTTGAAAAACTAACTCTAAAGCGCATGATAAAGTTGAGCAGGATGATCATGATAACACTGGTAAAAGCAGTTTTCTAAATTAGAAGTTGAGCATCTTGCTTTGCAATTAAAATATCAACATCGAAAGAAAATGTTAAAACCTCAAATATCAAGACATCTTTGGATGTTCACGAATTTGATGCGATTTTGAAATTAGCAAGCGTGATGAGCAGATTCGAGCTCATTGTATCACGATCAGAAAGTTGAAAGCCCAAATCTCTCAATTAAAGGGTGAAATGAACAATGTGTCAGGCTCCCAAATGCCTCCTCCTTTAGATTCTCGGAATTCTCAAAATTTTCATCTTCAAAACTTGGTCAATGCTTTACAAAAGGAAAATGAGAGTTTTCTAGAAGAAAATGAAAAGGTTAAACGTCATTTCAATGAGTTATTTGAGTCAATAAAAGTCACTCGTAATAAAAATAATGAACAAATAACCCGTTGCAAAAGGAAATTGAGAATCGAAGAGTCGGGTAAAAGGAAAATGCCAATGACCAATGGGAGAATGGTCCATCAAAGGTGCATGGTTGTAATCAATATGCTTTATGCATGAATTATGTTCCTCCTCACCTTAGGAATAACAAACTTGCCATTCAAACATATTTCTCATACCTTAAGGATAGTCTAGAATGTCTCCGTGAGATTGTAGAAGAGGATAAGTTAGAGAAACCACTTGATAATGCAATTGGCCATGCATGCTTATATGCCAAACGATCTCAAGAACTTCTAGAATGCTTAATTACAATATGCCCTAAATCCCTAGGTGAGCAAGTCAACCCCTTGATACCTGTTCTATGCCTAATGCCAAGTATACAAATCATTCAATGCCCAATGTTATGAATGTGAACTTTAGTAGGCCCTCAAATAGTTCGAGATCCGGCACCTCCGGTGTTAAGAAAGTGAACCTCAATGTGCCTTGAATAGTTCACATCCCGGCACATCAAAGCAGGAAAGGCAAAAGTAGCAAAACCAACTAATGTTCCGTTCCTCTACAAGAGTAATCGGTGACATTAAAGCGGCGGTCAAAGTCTCAAGGCAATACAAGGAATGATAGGGCCTCGCAAGCTAAGAATGTGCATTGGAAGAAAGTAGAAGATCACCGTAGGGAGAATTTGAATAAAGCGAATCGTGTTGATTCTAGTATTAGCCATAAGCGTCTTGTAATTAATTGAATTCTAATACTATTTGCAAACCATGTAATGATGTCTGCGTGAATTACATTACTAATCATGATTGTGGTGTGAATGCTTTGTCTAATGCGGTCATATCCCGATTAATATTGTTAATGCAAAATATCATTCTAAGAAGGCTAAAAGGCAAAAGCGAAAGAAAGTTAGAAAGCAGTGGAAACCCGGGAAGAACATTTAGTAAGATAGGTTATCAATGGATACATTGGCCATAAGGTTAATCGGACTATGCCCACTAGAAAATGGATGCCTCTTGGTAGAACTATTCCCTTAAGAAGTGAACATACTTTGAATAGGGCAAATATGGACACTAATCTTGCATCTATTCATAATGATTCCATTGCTTCTATTTACGATATGGATGTTTCTATTTACGATGTGGGTGTTCCAATCAACATTACTAACCAAATGGAACCCATTCTTGCATGGGGATCCCAATTATCGATTATCCATTCTTGTGCGTGTTCAGCTGCGGATCGTTCAAATCGTTACGTGGTACACGGACTCAGTTGTTCCAAGCATATATTTGGAGACCGGTCGCGGCTCATGAACTTCGTGAGTAAATTCATCGGGACGATTAGATTCGGGAGCGACCATTTTGGAGCTATTATGGGTTATGGAGATTATGTGGTTGGTAAAAGTGTGATTTCAAGGGTATATTATGTGGAAGGTCTTGGTCATAATTTGTTCTCTGTTGGTCAATTACGTGATTCCGATCTAGAGGTGGCCTTTAGAAAACATACTTGTTTCGTTAGAGAACTAGATGGTGTGGAATTATTAAGAGGTACTCGTGGTTCTAACCTATACACCATCTCTATCGAAGACATGATGAAGTCTTCTCCAATCGCTTCTTTGTCAAAGGCTTCTAAAACAAAATCATGGTTATGGCATCGTCGTCTCAATCACTTGAACTTGGCACCATTAATAACCTTTCGAGAAAGGATCTTGTCGAGGCTTACCCAGTTAAAATATGAAAAGATCATCTTTGTTCGACTTGCCAATTGGGTAAAAGCACGAAATATGCCCACAAACCAAAACCCACAAATTCGATAATGGAAGTTCTTCATACCCTTCATATGGATGCATGCGGACCAATGAGAGTGCAAGCGATAAATGGGAAGAAATACATTCTAGTAGTTGTTGATGACTACTCTCGATTTACTTGGGTAAAGTTTTTGAGGACAAAGGATGAAACTCGGATGTCATCATCAAACTAATCAAACGACTTGAGTTCGACTCAACAATACGATCGAATTGTTCGAGCCGACAATGGCACGAGTTTGTTAACAAAGACTTAATTCGTTTTATGAAAGTGTTGGAATCGGTCATCAAAGAAGTGTTCCACGAACTCCTCAACGAGCGGTGTAGTTGAAAGGAAATCGAACTCTTGTGGAAGCCGCAAGAACAATGCTAATTTATTCGAAGGTTCCAATGTTTCTATGGGTGAAGCCATTGCCCTTGCTTGCTACACCCAAAATCGTTCCCTTATTCATACCTCTCATGGAAAAACTCCATACGAACTTGTTCATAAGCGAAAACTGATCTCTCCTATCTTCGTGTGTTTGGTGCTTTGTGCTATCCAACGAATGACGGTCAAGACCTAGGTAAATTAAGAGCAAAAGCGAGATATTGGATTTTTGTTGGTTATGCACCAAACAAGAAGGGTTACGAATCTACAATAAGAGAACTCGAAATATCATGGAAACAATTCACGTTACGTTCGATGGTGACCGGTCAAATGGCTCTGGACAATCCGATTCGGACCCGCACTTCAAAATAGTCCCATTGGTTCATCCCTTGTACCAAATTCCTCTCAAAGACTCCATATGTACCTCCAATGAAGATGATTTGAAGAAATTGTTTGATCCGATGTTTGATGAACACTATGAGCCAAGTGCTAATGATCATCAATTCCTACAATTGCTCATATCCACGTGAATGAAGTCAATCCTTGATCTCAATATCACTAAGTCAAGAAGCGCTGCTGCTTGATCACTCTGTCTCATCAACAAATCATCAATCTTCAAATGTACATCATGGAAGCTGTTTACGGCATCAATGATGAAGTTAATCCCTTTGCTACTCGAAGATGCTCCATTTGAAAACATATTTGCTCTGAATCATCATCGAACCATCTTCATCGGAGACATCGACTCTGCTACTTTGGTTCCACAACAACAACCACATGAACACCTCGGAAAATGGACACATGATCATCCATTGGACAACATCATTGGAAACCCTCTCGTCCGGTATCCACAAGGAAACAACTTGCAACCGATGCCTTATGGTGCTTCTTCAACTCCGTACTCTCTAAGATCGAACCTAAAGGCGTTAAAAGCGCTATGAATGAAGATAGTTGGTTCAATGCCATGCAAGAAGAAATTCATGAGTTTGATCGACTTGATGTATGGGAATTAGTACTGCTCCAGTTGTGCTATGATCATTGCTCTAAAATGGATCTTCAAAGTGAAACTTGATGAGCATGGTGATGTGTTAAAGAACAAGGCTCGATTGGTTGCAAAGGATACCGTCAAGAGGAGGTATTGACTTTGAAGAATCATTTGCTCTGTTGCTCGTATCGAGGCAATCGAGAATATTCTTGGCTAATCTTGCAAGTAAGAACATGATAGTCTATCAAATGGATGTAAAGGCGGCGTTTCTTAATGGAGATCTTAAAGAAGTGGTCTCGTCGACCAACTGAAGGCTTTGTGAATCGAGCATCCTACTCACGTTTATCGTTTGAAGAAGGCTCTTTACGGTTTAAAGCAAGCTCCGAGGGCATGGTACGATACGCTATCAAAGTTTCTTCTATCTCTTGGATTGACAAAGGAGCGATTGATCCAACATTGTTCACCGGAAGTCGAGCAAACATTTAATTCACGTTCAAATTTATGTTGATGATATCATCTTTGCCTCGTGACCCCAATGAATGTGACCATTTTCAAATGAAATGGGTTCTAAATTTCAAATGTCAATGATGGGACAAATGTCATTTTCTTGGGATTACAAATTTCACAAAGTCCGGAGGCATTTTATAAATCAATCTAAATATGCAAATGAGATTTTAAAGAAATTTGGATTTGTTTCTTGTGACACCGTTGACACTCCCATGATTGAGCGTACTAAACTGGATGAGGACCACTCGGGGATCATGGTAGATCAAGCGAAATATCGTAGTATGATTGGATCACGATGTACCTCACGGCTAGTAGACCGGACATCTTGTTATTTGTGTGCATGTGTGCTAGATATCGAGCTAAGCCTACTAAAAGCACCTTGAAGCGGTTAAGCGGGTCTTCGGTATCTCAAGGAACCATCAATATGGGACTTTGGTACCGAAGGACACCGGTATGTCACTAACGACCTATCGAGATCTTGATCATGCGGGATGTCAAGATACTCGTCGAAATACGTCGGGAGGTGCTCGGTTTTGGGTGATAAGCTTGTGAGGTGGTCTTCAAAGAAGCAAATGAGTACTTCTATTTCCTCTACAGAGGTGAATACATAGCCATGTCATCTTGTTGTGCTCAAATCCTTTGGATGAGATCCCAATTATCGACTATGGCTTTGAATTCAACAAAATCCTACATCTTGTGATAATAAAAGTGCTATTGCCCTCTCATGCAACAATGTTCAACACTCAAGAGCAAAGCACATCGATATTCGACATCATTTCATCCGGGAGCAAGTGGAAAGCGGTGTGGTGGAACTCTATTTTGTGAAGTCGAATACCGGTTAGCGAGACATCTTCACCAAAGCTCTTCCAAGAGAACGTTTTGAGTTTATTCTTCCACGACTTGGCTTGAAAAGCCTTCAACCGAAACACTCAAGCGTCTTCAGGAGGAAGTCGAGGAGTAAAGGTCTTCCTTCATCTATCTCTTGTAAATATTTATTCGAAAAAAACAAAATACAAAAATATAAAACTTTCAAAATCCATAAAAATTTGAAAAAAAAAAAAAAATTGTCATTTTGTCATGTTTTCTCGATTCGATTATATCTACGGTCTTTGTCTTTGTCATTCAAAGAATGACACGGGACTTTAGATGTTGTTCGAATTTTCAAAAAAAAAAAAAAAAAAAAAAAAAAAAAAAAAAATTTTTGGGAGAAAGTGAAACAATGGTTTATTGTCATTTCGAGCGATAACCGCTTTTCAAAGAAAAACGAGCCATGCTTTATCTTGGTTTTCAAATCTAATGCTCGATTCTTTAAACAAATCCTTACTATCTAATGAAAACTAATTGCTTTGAAAAATAACTCGGACTTTATTTTTGGAAATCATTTGGACTTAAAGTGTGTCAAAATATCTATCTCTCAATCAACAACTTAGGTCATTGATTGAGGGAGAATGATTTCAATTAAATTAAAAGTTATGTGTCATTCAATTGTTTTCAAAAGATAATCATGCATGTTTAATCAATGGAGTCCAAAGTCTCAAAATCGATCCTTATCGGTTAAAAGCGCTTTCATAATCAAGTCACAATTCTCCTTAAAAGCTTTCCAAATCAATTTAAATCTCTGAGATCACAAATCTCAAATGATTTGATAATTGTGATCGGGGAGAACTTGTGATTTAAATTGGATTTAATCGATAATTCGGTAAATGGTTTTATAAGGATGTACAAGCTCTCCTTCCACATGTGCCAAACTATTTCAAATTTTCCATGCACGGGTTGAGGGAGCATCTATCTTAAACCACAAAGATCGAAGCGTGATCAATTTGTTTCAATGTGCGATCTGTTCCCTCTTGTATGTGCAAAACTCTTTCAAACCTCAAGGCACATATTGAGGGGAGCAAGCTTATGAAAACCTCATCCTCCCTTATATGCTTTATCTACTTGTTTTGATCGGGAAGTGATGTTGATATCTTTTAGAAAATGGTAATCAAAAAGTTAATTCTTTCTCTTGCCTCCGTGTGCAAAACGATTTCACTTGATGCACATGTTGAGGGAGCTCTTGTTCTAAAAATATCAAAAACAATTCGGTACAAAATGCTTTGATAATATATCATAAGTATCGGATTGATTTTCAAATGGTTTTCAATTGGTTCCAATGGCGGATGAACAATACCAAATAGACCGACCAACTTTACTTTATGTATGGTGATATAAGGATGATAAGGTTAGGTATTTGTTCCCATGATCCGCGAACCGGAGGGATCTACCGAGGACAATCCACTAGATAGTGTAGAAGTCCTTAGGTATATTGGAAAAAGGAGAAAAATGAGATGTGGGAAGAGTGCGGACTAAGGCGAACTAGTCTTGGAATAAACCCAACAAGGTTCTAGTCATGAAGTCTCGGTAAGCTTGAAGGGTTGAAGAATGAAAAAGAATTGAATGTGAAAAGGGTGAAAAGAAATAGCCCTCCATTTATTCAACCTTAGGGCGAAACCGGGTTCAATTCATATACTCTTGGTGGTTACCAAGGTAACATCGGTATTGAAGACAAGGCGTCATGGACCCGGTGACGCCTTTGCACTACATCTTCCCAAACCACTCAAGTTCCTATTAAAGGGCTTGTTTCATTCTCACGGGAACCTACATAATCTATCGACTTTCTCTTAGAGATTGTTGATATTGAAGAAGGAGACCCTCTCCTAGTCTCGACACAGGAACCAAATATGCACAAATTGAGTCTAGAGCCACGAGATCATCAATAAATCTCATTAGGACACTTTCAATGAAGACTCTCTGTTTCACACAATGTGGAAAGAGATTATATCTTGAGTCCTCGCATTATCCTTGTGGTATTGCGAACATCCGAGTGATATGCAAACATATTCACAATGAAGATGGAAAGCCTTCGGAGCCAACATCAAACAAGCTCTGGTGGGTGGCATGTGAGATCTATTCTATAGATCAACCATGTGACAAGCGAGCAGAAACAATGGGCGATTCAATCTTTTGAATCAATCTGGTTCGAGTTATGGATTGACGGATACCTTTGAAAAACCGGTCATTGTGCTTAAAAACTCTTTTCTTTAGCACATCATTGTGTACTTATATTTCAAAATAAAGGTGTTTATGATTGATAATTGATTTTCATCAAAACCTTCGTTGTATTGCAAAAACAATTTCTAGTAAGCGATACACGATTGCTTTTCAAATCTCTTTTCATCAATCGGTGAATCTCAATTATTTGGTTCACTCACTCCGTGTTGTCTTCTTTGAGGCGTTCGGTTTGAGAACGGCTAGAACATTGCGAAACCTGTCAAGGAAATTCTTGAATTATACACGATCACAGGCGTACTTGTCTTGATCAGCGAGGAACCGTGGGCGTGTACCTCAATTCAACAAAAGTGATCAAAGACACTCTTGTGTGCTTTATTGCTAAGCTGTTTTATGCGGGAACACCCTACGTTTGCGGTGATCGAATGGGCGGTCAATCCATAGCCGCATGCTCACACAACACATTCATTTCCAAAGAAATCATGATTAGTGCATCAATGACTCGATATTATCACTCCATGCTTACGCTCTGCTGCGCCAATATCATGAATCAATGAAAGCTTCGCTACTCGATGAGAAGATATCATGATCCGAATGTGAGCATGTCGGTCCGAAAGTCACAACATCACATTATACCAACACCACAATGGATGAGTCGAGATTGATGTTTCTTGATGATCTCAAAGCGGCTCAAAACTCATTATCACGTGGATCGGTAAAAGACCTCCACTTGGATTAACCAAACATGCAATGAGAAGAATCAATGACTACGAGCTTGAACAAAGTACTACACAAAGAATGCAAGAACAATTTTATGTAATATCTGTTTGTATTCAATGTAATTTTAGTATATGTTTGAGGTGACCTCCTTAGGGAGATTGTTAGGATTTAGTAAATCCAAGTATTAAAGAGTCGGTCACCTCAAGTATATGTAATCGTTAGTAAGCTCGTAGTCGTAGATTAATATAAGTTAAGTAGTATTTAGTTTAAGTAACACCGTGGAGGACGGACGGGTCTTTACCCACTGTATGCACGATCCACGACCCGATAGGTGGCGATTTATGTAAAGACTATAAATACTCTCTACCTTCCAAGGTAGAGTTGGAGCTCATAATAAGATTTTCTTTCTCTCACTAAAGTTCCCTAAACCTCTAACTTTCTCTCTAGAACTCATCTTGTCGCCTACTTTGGTTATGGTTTGATGTGTATGTGAAATCAATATGTTACTTGTAGTTTCTCATCCACTTGGTGAGAATTCCAGCCACCCGGTTGGGAGCCTGCAACAGTTAGAAAATTGCATTTAAACTTGTTTTAATCATCATTAAACACTTAAGTTCGATCATTTGCTTGAATTTATGATTAGAGGGGCTTTGTAACAGCATTTGAGTGAGGATTCAAGCTTAAATAGCACCATATCTCACCACATGTCATACAACTCATCCTAGAATCAAGCCTTACACCATAAGGACTTGATCATACTTTTTACTAACCCAAAAGAGCTCTAAATATCTGGCATTCTAAAGGAATAACCAAGAAGAAAGATAGTAAGAGTTGGTGATACTAGTTGGAAGAGGCTTAAGGTTCATTGTTCGATTGGAGGCTCAAAGAAGTGCTACAACTTCTTACATTTTCTTACTCAATTGTAGTCTACGTTTGGGTAACTCTTTTCTACCAAGTTAATTATGTTGAACAATATGTTGATGAATGAAATGTTACTTGTGTTAACAAAACTTGTTATGGAATAATTTTGTGATACTTGTTTGGGAATGTTGTAGACTTTCGTGTGAATGTTGGATGATTCGTCGGCTAGAAAAAGTGATTTATCTCAATAGTTTGTTTAAATAAAAGTCGTGTTCTTAAACTTGTTGATTTGACACTATTAGATTTAAAGGTCGAAAATATTTCTAATATGGTCTAATTCCGAGAAGTTGGTGCACAAATGGATTGATACTTGATAATTGACAACTATCAAGTGGTCAAGTTTTAAATGAACCGGGGGGTATTTAATCACGAGTATGGGTCGAAAGGACTCATAGGAACTAATGAAACTAATCACATTTTTCATACATAATAGTTTCCAAAGAAACTAGGTTAATGGGATAAGTATTGGCCGAAAGCACTTACTCACGAAACTAGTATAAAGATGTGATTTTCTTGATATTACCAATTGACTAGAAATCCATGTGAAATTGATATGTGTTGTCTACATATGTTTCACCCAAGCATGTTCAACATTCAATCACAATTGTAAAACTTCCTAAACAAGTATTAGTTCATTTGATTGATTGGATACAATAACCATTGTTTGCTTGCTTGCTTAATTTGTGGTAGTTTAGAGTGTGACAATCTTTTGTGCTTTTCTTATGTTACGAATTTCTAAAATAAAAATGTCATCAAAGTCTCTTCGGACGATCCCTATTTACCACAAACCATACTACACTCGAATGAGTATATTTGCTTGTATGCGTTTTGCTCAAAACAATCGGTCATAGGAATTTGTAAATTTAAAATTTGAGTAGTACTCGTGATATATATTTTATACCGTATCCTACCGCACCAAGTTTTTGGCGCCGCTGCTGGGGAATTAGTTTTTTTTAGTTTTAGATTAGATTAGTATGTAAATAGTAGCATAAGTTTTGTTTATGCATGCTTGTTATCAGTTTGGTCATAGTTTGTGTGATTAGTTTAGTTTTTAACCGTTTTAAGAATTCTTGATTGTTTGGATGATTTCATGTTTCATTTGTTTAGTTTGTTTCTATTTAATTTCCAGTTCATTTCTATATTTTATATGAGTTTTAAAAGTTTTCTAGATATATATATATATATATATATATATATATATATATATATATATATATATATGTGTGTGTGTGTGTGTGTGTGTGTGTGTGTGTGTATAGAATTTAGATCAAATAAGATCAAACTTAAAGTTGTTAAAATGAGATCCAACTAAAATTTGACAGGTGACACTCTCCTTACAACAAAAATAATTATTTTATTAGCTACAACTAAAATTATTAAATTTACGAAACCTATGTGATACACTTTGATTTGAAGTGTAATGTGTATCAGGTTTTAAAATATTTATTAGTGTAATGGGTATCAGGTATATCACTAATCCAAACTCATGTATCATTTCGTTATTAGTTGCTAAAATGTTAATTTGTATTAAAATATTATTTTTTTGTGTATTGCTAAAATTGTTATTTATAAATGTTTTAGTGGTTTTTTAGACTTGATCTTATTTTTACAACTTTAAGTTTGATCTCACATTAACTCTGCTGTAGGATATTGGATTTCACATACACATCAAACCATAACACAAAGTGGGCGTATAAAGGTGAGTTCTAGAGAGAGAAAGTTAGAGGTTTAGGGAACTTTTAGTGAGAGAAAGAAAATTCTTATTATGAGCTCCAACTCTCTACCTTGGAAGGTAGAGAGTATTTATAGTCTTACAATAAACGCCACACAACGGGTTGTGGATCGAGCATCTGATTGGTAAAGACCGTCCAGTCCTCCACGGTGTTACGTAACTAAATACTACTTAACTTAAAAGAACTACGACTACGAGCTTTCTAACGATTACATATACTTGAGGTGACCGACTTTTTAATACACGGAATTTCTAATTCCTAACAATCTCCCAAGGAGGTCACCTCAAACATATACTAAAATTACATTGAATACAAGCAGATATTACATTAACAATTGTTCTTGCATTCTTGATGTAGCACTTTGCTCAAGCTCGTAGTCATTGATTCCACTCATTGCATGTTTGGTTAATCCAAGTGGAGGTCTTTTATTGATCCACGTGATAATAATTTTAAGCCGACTTTTGAGATCATCACTAACAAAATCTACGAGACATCCATTGTGGTGTTGGTATTATGTGATGTTGTGACTTTCGGACCGACATGCTCACATTACGGATCATGATATCTTCTCATCGAGTAACTGAAGCTTTCGTTGATTCATGATATTGGCGGCGTAGCGAAGCACGGAGTGAAAATATCGAGTCATTGATGCACTAATCATAATTTCTTTTGAGATGAATGTGTTAAGTGAGCATGCGGCTATGGATTGACCGCTTCATTCGATCGACCACAAGCGTGGGGCGTACACGCATACAATAGCTAGCAATAAATCGCACGAAAGTGTCTTTGATCACTTCGTTGAATTGAGTACACGACCCACGGTTCCCGTTGATCGATACAAATCTTGCCTATGATCGGTATAATTCGAAGAATTTCCTTGACAGGGTTTCGCGGTTGCTCTAGTTGTTCTCAAACCGGAGCGTCTCAAAGAAGACAACACGGAGTGAGTGAACCGTGAATAGAAATTCAGCGATTGATGAAAAGATATTTGAAAAACAATCGTGTATTGCTCAATAGAAATTGTTTTGCAATACAACGAAGGTTTTAATGAACATCAATTATCAATCATAAAAGACCTTTAATTTGAAATATCCGTGCACGGTCGATTTGCTAAAGAAAAGAGTTTTTAAGCACAACGACCGGTTTTCAAAGGTATCCGTCAATCCATAACTGAACCGGATTGATTCAAAAGATTGAATCGCCCCATTGTTTACATTCGGTTGTCACATGGTTGATCTATTTGATAGATCTCCCACAGAGCTTGTTTGATGTTGGCTCGAGGCTTTCCATCTTCATTGTGAGTATGTTTGCATATCACTCGGATGTTACGGCAATACCACAAGGATAATCGTGGGACTCAAGATATAATCTCTCTTTCCACATTGTGTGAAAAGAGAGTCTTCATTGAAAGTGTCCTAATGAGATTTATTGATGATCTCGTGGCTCTAGACTCAATATGTGCATATTTGGATCTGTCATGGGAGACTAGGAGAGGTCTCCTTCTTCAATATCAACAATCTCTAAGAGAAAGTCGATAGATTATGTAGGTTCCCGTAAGAATGAAACAAGCCCTTATAAGAGGAACTTGAGTGGTTTAGGAAGTTGTAGTCGAGGCGTCCTTTGGGTCCATGACGTCTTGTCTTCAATACCAATGTTACCATCGGTAGCATATGAATTGTACCGGTTTACGCCCTATGGTTGAATAAATGGAGGCTATTTCTTTTCACCCTTTTCTCATTCAATTCCTTTTCATTCTTGACCCTTGATTGCTTACCGAGACTTCATAGCTAGAACCTTGTTGGGTTTATTCGATTACTAGCTCATCTCGATCCGCACTCTTCCCATATCTCA